>CM026398.1:49108114-49135344 GCA_014843695.1 Archivesica marissinica | reverse complement strand
CTTATGAAAAGTGTAGATCCAGATGAGCCAGCTCGTGACGAGCCGTCTCATCAGGATCTGCACTTTTTTGCCAGTAATAATTATTACTATTTTTAGATAAAATGACCCATTTTGATAAATGAACTGGTCCAATGGTAATTTTCTTATTAATTTATTGGTCTGAAAATATCACGCACCAGTCCATGTCAGTTACTTGGGGTTGAATGGGTTAAGCAGGCAACCTGTATTTAGCCGCCAGTTTACAGAGTCCCAATATGTTCTTTTATTATATATTTGACCTCTATTAAGCAGCCACCTGTACTAAGCAGCCACCTATGGTCATACCCTTGGCTGGCTGCTTAATACAGGTTTGACTGTATGACTACTTCCTCTTGGCTCAATCATCCACTGGAAAGTATGTTTCATGCAAGAATATTTAGTAACCTCGAAATAAAGCAAATTCATGCAATTTAGTTTCAGATGTACATGTATACACATGTATAATTGATTACAATGAACGTAGCCATGCGAGAGACGGGAGTGTGTAATGCCGATGTTGGTTATCAATTTAGCCACACCCTCTTTGTTTATGGCTTCAATGAACTTGATTAGTACATGATTAACTGGCTTGTTCATTCAGATAGATGTGAATATTTGCTGGTTGATTTAGGGTATTTTTGTTTGGTATTCATCTTATATCTATATCAAACAGTATTTTTGTAATTACTACTAATTCTGTTGATTAGTGTATGTAATAGAATTATGTATTTAGATTCTTACCATCAGCGTTGCTGATTGGCTAGGCATATGGCACATTTTGATAGTGGTAATTTTATTTGATTATTGCAAATATATGTCTCGAGTAGACAGAGCTTGGTTTATATGAGAGCGTGAGGCTGGCACTGGGAGTGTGTACAGAGGATGCCACTGGGAGTGTGTATACAGGCTGCCACTGGGAGCGTGTACAGGAGCTGCCACCTGGAGTGTGTACAGAGGCTGCCACTGGGAGTGTGTACAGAGGCTGCCACTGGGAGCATGTACAGAGGCTGCCACTGGGAGCATGTACAGAGGCTGCCACTGGGGGTGTGTACAGAGGTTGCCACTGGGAGCATGTACAGAGGCTGCCACTGGGAGCATGTACAGAGGCTGCCACTGGGGGTGTGTACAGAGGCTGCCACTGGGAGTCTGTATACAGGCTGCCACTGGGAGCAGCGTGTACAGAGACTGCCACTGGGAGCAGCGTGTACAGAGACTGCCACTGGGAGCAGCGTGTACAGAGGCTGCCACTGGGAGTGTGTACAGAGGCTGCCACCTGGAGTGTGTACAGAGGCTGCCACTGGGAGCATGTACAGAGGCTGCCACTGGGAGTGTGTACAGAGGTTGCCACTGGGAGCATGTACAGAGGCTGCCACTGGGAGCATGTACAGAGGCTGCCACTGGGGGTGTGTACAGAGGCTGCCACTGGGAGTCTGTATACAGGCTGCCACTGGGAGTCTGTATACAGGCTGCCACTGGGAGCAGCGTGTACAGAGGCTGCCACTGGGAGTGTGTACAGAGGCTGCCACTGGGAGCATGTACAGAGGCTGCCACTGGGAGTGTGTACAGAGGTTGCCATTGGGAGCACGTACAGAGGCTGCCACTGGGAGCATGTACAGAGGCTGCCACTGGGGGTGTGTACAGAGGCTGCCACTGGGAGTCTGTATACAGGCTGCCACTGGGAGTCTGTATACAGGCTGCCACTGGGGGTGTGTACAGAGGCTGCCACTGGGAGTCTGTATACAGGCTGCCACTGGGAGTGTGTATAGTGGCTGCCACTGGGAGTGTGTACAGAGGCTGCCACTGGGAGTGTGTATAGTGGCTGCCACTGGGTGCAGTGTGTACAGAGGCTGCCACTGGGAGTGTGTACAGAGGTTGCCACTGGGAGCATGTACAGAGGCTGCCACTGGGAGTCTGTATACAGGCTGCCACTGGGAGTCTGTATACAGGCTGCCACTGGGAGCAGCGTGTACAGAGACTGCCACTGGGAGCAGCGTGTACAGAGACTGCCACTGGGAGCAGCGTGTACAGAGACTGCCACTGGGAGCAGCGTGTACAGAGGCTGCCACTGGGAGTGTGTACAGAGGCTGCCACTGGGAGTGTGTATAGTGGCTGCCACTGGGAGTGTGTATAGTGGCTGCCACTGGGAGCAGCGTGTACAATTAATTACAATGAACGTAGCCATGCGAGAGACGGGAGTGTGTAATGCCGATGTTGGTTATCAATTTAGCCACACCCTCTTTGTTTATGGCTTCAATGGACTGAATTAGTACATGATTAACTGGCTTGTTCATTCAGATAGATGTGAATATTTGCTGGTTGATTTAGGGTATTTTTGTTTGGTATTCATCTTATATCTATATCAAACAGTATTTTTGTAATTACTACTAATTCTGTTGATTAGTGTATGTAATAGAATTATGTATTTAGATTCTTACCATCAGCGTTGCTGATTGGCTAGGCATATGGCACATTTTGATAGTGGTAATTTTATTTGATTATTGCAAATATATGTCTCGAGTAGACAGAGCTTGGTTTATATGAGAGCGTGAGGCTGCCACTGGGAGTGTGTATACAGGCTGCCACTGGGAGCGTAAACAGGAGCTGCCACTGGGAGTGTGTATAGAGGCTGCCACTGGGAGCAGCGTGTACAGAGGCTGCCACTGGGAGCATGTACAGAGGCTGCCACTGGGAGTGTGTACAGAGGCTGCCACTGGGAGCATGTACAGAGGCTGCCACCTGGAGTGTGTACAGAGGCTGCCACTGGGAGCATGTACAGAGGCTGCCACTGGGAGTGTGTACAGAGGTTGCCACTGGGAGCATGTACAGAGGCTGCCACTGGGAGTGTGTACAGAGGTTGCCACTGGGAGCATGTACAGAGGCTGCCACTGGGAGTGTGTACAGAGGCTGCCACCTGGAGTGTGTACAGAGGCTGCCACTGGGAGCATGTACAGAGGCTGCCACTGGGAGTGTGTACAGAGGTTGCCACTGGGAGCATGTACAGAGGCTGCCACTGGGAGCATGTACAGAGGCTGCCACTGGGAGTCTGTATACATGCTGCCACTGGGAGTTTGTATACAGGCTGCCACTGGGAGCAGTGTGTACAGAGACTGCCACTGGGAGCAGCGTGTACAGAGACTGCCACTGGGAGCAGCGTGTACAGAGGCTGCCACTGGGAGTGTGTATAGTGGCTGCCACTGGGAGTGTGTACAGAGGCTGCCACTGGGAGTGTGTATAGTGGCTGCCACTGGGTGCAGCGTGTACAGAGGCTGCCACTGGGAGTGTGTACAGAGGTTGCCACTGGGAGCATGTACAGAGGCTGCCACTGGGAGCATGTACAGAGGCTGCCACTGGGAGCATGTACAGAGGCAGCCACTGGGGGTGTGTACAGAGGCTGCCACTGGGAGTCTGTATACAGGCTGCCACTGGGAGCAGCGTGTACAGAGACTGCCACTGGGAGCAGCTTGTACAGAGACTGCCACTGGGAGCAGCGTGTACAGAGACTGCCACTGGGAGCAGCGTGTACAGAGGCTGCCACTGGGAGTGTGTATAGTGGCTGCCACTGGGATTGTGTACAGAGGCTGCCACTGGGAGTGTGTATAGTGGCTGCCACTGGGTGCAGCGTGTACAGAGGCTGCCACTGGGAGTGTGTATAGTGGCTGCCACTGGGAGCAGCGTGTACAGAGGCTGCCACTGGGAGTGTGTATAATGGCTGCCACTGGGAGCAGCGTGTACATAGGCTGCCACTGGGAGTGTGTATAGTGGCTGCCACTGGGAGCAGCGTGTACAGAGGCTGCCACTGGGAGTGTGTATAGTGGCTGCCACTGGGAGCAGCGTGTACAGGAGCTGCCACTGGGAGTGTGTACAGAGGATGCCACTGGGAGTGTGTACAGAGGCTGTCACTGGGAGTGTGTATAGTGGCTGCCACTGGGAGTGTGTATAGTGGCTGCCACTGGGAGCAGCGTGTACAGAGGCTGCCACTGGGAGTGTGTATAGTGGCTGCCACTGGGAGTGTGTATAGTGGCTGCCACTGGGAGCAGCGTGTACAGAGGCTGCCACTGGGAGTGTGTATAGTGGCTGCCACTGGGTGCAGCGTGTACAGAGGCTGCCACTGGGAGTGTGTATAGTGGCTGCCACTGGGAGCAGCGTGTACAGAGGCTGCCACTGGGAGTGTGTATAATGGCTGCCACTGGGAGCAGCGTGTATATAGGCTGCCACTGGGAGTGTGTATAGTGGCTGCCACTGGGAGCAGCATGTACAGAGGCTGCCACTGGGAGTGTGTATAGTGGCTGCCACTGGGAGCAGCGTGTACAGGAGCTGCCACTGGGAGTGTGTACAGAGGATGCCACTGGGAGTGTGTACAGAGGCTGTCACTGGGAGTGTGTATAGTGGCTGCCACTGGGAGTGTGTATAGTGGCTGCCACTGGGAGCAGCGTGTACAGAGGCTGCCACTGGGAGTGTGTATAGTGGCTGCCACTGGGAGTGTGTATAGTGGCTGCCACTGGGAGCAGCGTGTACAGAGGCTGCCACTGGGAGTGTGTATAGTGGCTGCCACTGGGAGCAGCGTGTACAGGAGCTGCCACTGGGAGTGTGTACAGAGGATGCCACTGGGAGTGTGTACAGAGGCTGTCACTGGGAGTGTGTATAGTGGCTGCCACTGGGAGCAGCGTGTACAGAAGCTGCCACTGGGAGTGTGTACAGGAGCTGCCACTGGGAGCAGCATGTACAGAGGCTGCCACTGGGAGTGTGTACAGAGGCTGCCACTGGGAGCATGTACAGAGGCTGCCACTGGGAGTGTGTACAGAGGTTGCCACTGGGAGCATGTACAGAGACTGCCACTGGGAGCATGTACAGAGGCTGCCACTGGGGGTGTGTACAGAGGCTGCCACTGGGAGTCTGTATACAGGCTGCCACTGGGAGTCTGTATACAGGCTGCCACTGGGAGCAGCGTGTACAGAGACTGCCACTGGGAGCAGCGTGTACAGAGACTGCCACTGGGAGCAGCGCGTACAGAGGCTGCCACTGGGAGTGTGTATAGTGGCTGCCACTGGGAGTGTGTACAGAGGCTGCCACTGGGAGTGTGTATAGTGGCTGCCACTGGGAGTGTGTATAGTGGCTGCCACTGGGAGCAGCGTGTACAATTAATTACAATGAACGTAGCCATGCGAGAGACGGGAGTGTGTAATACCGATGTTGGTTATCAATTTAGCCACACCCTCTTTGTTTATGGCTTCAATGGACTTGATTAGTACATGATTAACTGGCTTGTTCATTCAGATAGATGTGAATATTTGCTGGTTGATTTAGGGTATTTTTGTTTGGTATTCATCTTATATCTATATCAAACAGTATTTTTGTAATTACTACTAATTCTGTTGATTAGTGTATGTAATAGAATTATGTATTTAGATTCTTACCATCAGCGTTGCTGATTGGCTAGGCATATGGCACATTTTGATAGTGGTAATTTTATTTGATTATTGCAAATATATGTCTCGAGTAGACAGAGCTTGGTTTATATGAGAGCGTGAGGCTGCCACTGGGAGTGTGTATACAGGCTGCCACTGGGAGCGTAAACAGGAGCTGCCACTGGGAGTGTGTATAGAGGCTGCCACTGGGAGCAGCGTGTACAGAGGCTGCCACTGGGAGCATGTACAGAGGCTGCCACTGGGAGTGTGTACAGAGGCTGCCACTGGGAGCATGTACAGAGGCTGCCACCTGGAGTGTGTACAGAGGCTGCCACTGGGAGCATGTACAGAGGCTGCCACTGGGAGTGTGTACAGAGGTTGCCACTGGGAGCATGTACAGAGGCTGCCACTGGGAGTGTGTACAGAGGCTGCCACCTGGAGTGTGTACAGAGGCTGCCACTGGGAGCATGTACAGAGGCTGCCACTGGGAGTGTGTACAGAGGTTGCCACTGGGAGCATGTACAGAGGCTGCCACTGGGAGCATGTACAAAGGCTGCCACTGGGGGTGTGTACAGAGGCTGCCACTGGGAGTCTGTATACATGCTGCCACTGGGAGTTTGTATACAGGCTGCCACTGGGAGCAGGGTGTACAGAGACTGCCACTGGGAGCAGCGTGTACAGAGACTGCCACTGGGAGCAGCGTGTACAGAGGCTGCCACTGGGAGTGTGTATAGTGGCTGCCACTGGGAGTGTGTACAGAGGCTGCCACTGGGAGTGTGTATAGTGGCTGCCACTGGTTGCAGCGTGTACAGAGGCTGCCACTGGGAGTGTGTACAGAGGTTGCCACTGGGAGCATGTACAGAGGCTGCCACTGGGAGCATGTACAGAGGCTGCCACTGGGAGCATGTACAGAGGCAGCCACTGGGGGTGTGTACAGAGGCTGCCACTGGGAGTCTGTATACAGGCTGCCACTGGGAGCAGCGTGTACAGAGACTGCCACTGGGAGCAGCTTGTACAGAGACTGCCACTGGGAGCAGCGTGTACAGAGACTGCCACTGGGAGCAGCGTGTACAGAGGCTGCCACTGGGAGTGTGTATAGTGGCTGCCACTGGGATTGTGTACAGAGGCTGCCACTGGGAGTGTGTATAGTGGCTGCCACTGGGTGCAGCGTGTACAGAGGCTGCCACTGGGAGTGTGTATAGTGGCTGCCACTGGGAGCAGCGTGTACAGAGGCTGCCACTGGGAGTGTGTATAATGGCTGCCACTGGGAGCAGCGTGTACAGAGGCTGCCACTGGGAGTGTGTATAGTGGCTGCCACTGGGAGCAGCGTGTACAGGAGCTGCCACTGGGAGTGTGTACAGAGGATGCCACTGGGAGTGTGTACAGAGGCTGTCACTGGGAGTGTGTATAGTGGCTGCCACTGGGAGTGTGTACAGAGGCTGCCACTGGGAGTGTGTACAGGAGCTGCCACTGGGAGCAGCATGTACAGAGGCTGCCACTGGGAGTGTGTACAGAGGCTGCCACTGGGAGCATGTACAGAGGCTGCCACTGGGAGTGTGTACAGAGGCTGCCACCTGGAGTGTGTACAGAGGCTGCCACTGGGAGCAGCGTGTACAGAGACTGCCACTGGGGGTGTGTACAGAGGCTGCCACTGGGAGCAGCGTGTACAGAGGCTGCCACTGGGAGTGTGTACAGTGGCTGCCACTGGGTGCAGCGTGTACAGAGGCTGCCACTGGGAGTGTGTATAGTGGCTGCCACTGGGAGCAGCGTGTACAGAGGCTGCCACTGGGAGTGTGTATAGTGGCTGCCACTGGGAGCAGCGTGTACATAGGCTGCCACTGGGAGTGTGTATAGTGGCTGCCACTGGGAGTGTGTATAGTGGCTGTCACTGGGAGCAGCGTGTACAGAGGCTGCCACTGGGAGTGTGTATAGTGGCTGCCACTGGGAGTGTGTATAGTGGCTGCCACTGGGAGCAGCGTGTACAGAGGCTGCCACTGGGAGTGTGTACAGAGGCTGTCACTGGGAGTGTGTATAGTGGCTGCCACTGGGAGCAGCGTGTACAGAGGCTGCCACTGGGAGTGTGTATAGTGGCTGCCACTGGGAGCAGCGTGTACAGGAGCTGCCACTGGGAGTGTGTACAGAGGATGCCACTGGGAGTGTGTACAGAGGCTGTCACTGGGAGTGTGTATAGTGGCTGCCACTGGGAGTGTGTACAGAGGCTGCCACTGGGAGTGTGTACAGGAGCTGCCACTGGGAGCAGCATGTACAGAGGCTGCCACTGGGAGTGTGTACAGAGGCTGCCACTGGGAGCATGTACAGAGGCTGCCACTGGGAGTGTGTACAGAGGCTGCCACCTGGAGTGTGTACAGAGGCTGCCACTGGGAGCATGTACAGAGGCTGCCACTGGGAGCATGTACAGATGCTGCCACTGGGGGTGTGTACAGAGGCTGCCACTGGGAGTCTGTATACAGGCTGCCACTGGGAGCAGCGTGTACAGAGACTGCCACTGGGAGCAGCGTGTACAGAGACTGCCACTGGGAGCAGCGTGTACAGAGACTGCCACTGGGAGCAGCGTGTACAGAGGCTGCCACTGGGAGTGTGTACAGAGGCTGCCACTGGGAGCATGTACAGAGGCTGCCACTGGGAGTGTGTACAGAGGCTGCCACCTGGAGTGTGTACAGAGGCTGCCACTGGGAGCATGTACAGAGGCTGCCACTGGGAGTGTGTACAGAGGTTGCCACTTGGAGCATGTACAGAGGCTGCCACTGGGAGCATGTACAGAGGCTGCCACTGGGGGTGTGTACAGAGGCTGCCACTGGGAGTCTGTATACAGGCTGCCACTGGGAGCAGCGTGTACAGAGGCTGCCACTGGGAGTCTGTATACAGGCTGCCACTGGGAGTCTGTATACAGGCTGCCACTGGGAGCATGTACAGAGGCTGCCACTGGGAGTGTGTACAGAGGTTGCCACTGGGAGCATGTACAGAGGCTGCCACTGGGAGCATGTACAGAGGCTGCCACTGGGGGTGTGTACAAAGGCTGCCACTGGGAGTCTGTATACAGGCTGCCACTGGGAGTCTATACAGGCTGCCACTGGGAGCAGCGTGTACAGAGACTGCCACTGGGAGCAGCGTGTACAGAGACTGCCACTGGGAGCAGCGTGTACAGAGGCTGCCACTGGGAGTGTGTATAGTGGCTGCCACTGGGAGTGTGTACAGAGGCTGCCACTGGGAGTGTGTATAGTGGCTGCCACTGGGTGCAGCGTGTACAGAGGCTGCCACTGGGAGTGTGTATAGTGGCTGCCACTGGGAGCAGCGTGTACAGAGGCTGCCACTGGGAGTGTGTATAGTGGCTGCCACTGGGAGCAGCGTGTACATAGGCTGCCACTGGGAGTGTGTATAGTGGCTGCCACTGGGAGTGTGTATAGTGGCTGCCACTGGGAGCAGCGTGTACAGAGGCTGCCACTGGGAGTGTGTATAGTGGCTGCCACTGGGAGCAGCGTGTACAGAGGCTGCCACTGGGAGTGTGTATACAGGCTGCCACTGGGAGCAGCGTGTACAGGAGCTGCCACTGGGAGCAGTGTGTACAGAGGATGCCACTGGGAGTGTGTACAGAGGATGCCACTGGGAGTGTGTACAGAGGATGCCACTGGGAGTGTGTACAGAGGCTGTCACTGGGAGTGTGTATAGTGGCTGCCACTGGGAGTGTGTACAGAGGCTGCCACTGGTAGTGTGTATACAGGCTGCCACTGGGAGTGTGTACAGGAGCTGCCACTGGGAGCAGCGTGTACAGAGGCTGCCACTGGGAGTGTGTACAGAGGATGCCACTGGGAGTGTGTACAGAGGCTGCCACTGGGAGTGTGTACAGAGGCTGCCACTGGGAGTGTGTACAGAGGCTGCCACTGGGAGTGTGTACAGAGGCTGCCACTGGGAGCATGTACAGAGGCTGCCACTGGGAGTGTGTACAGAGATTGCCACTGGGAGCATGTACAGAGGCTGCCACTGGGAGCATGTACAGAGGCTGCCACTGGGGGTGTGTACAGAGGCTGCCACTGGGAGTCTGTATACAGGCTGCCACTGGGAGCAGCGTGTACAGAGACTGCCACTGGGAGCAGCGTGTACAGAGACTGCCACTGGGAGCAGCGTGTACAGAGACTGCCACTGGGAGCAGCGTGTACAGAGGCTGCCACTGGGAGCAGCGTGTACAGAGGCTGCCACTGGGAGTGTGTACAGAGGCTGCCACATGGAGTGTGTACAGAGGCTGCCACTGGGAGTGTGTACAGTGGCTGCCACTGGGTGCAGCGTGTACAGAGGCTGCCACTGGGAGTGTGTATAGTGGCTGCCACTGGGAGCAGCGTGTACAGAGGCTGCCACTGGGAGTGTGTATAGTGGCTGCCACTGGGAGCAGCGTGTACATAGGCTGCCACTGGGAGTGTGTATAGTGGCTGCCACTGGGTGCAGCGTGTACAGAGGCTGCCACTGGGAGTGTGTATAGTGGCTGCCACTGGGAGCAGCGTGTACAGAGGCTGCCACTGGGAGTGTGTATAGTGGCTGCCACTGGGAGCAGCGTGTACAGAGGCTGCCACTGGGAGTGTGTATACAGGCTGCCACTGGGAGCAGCGTGTACAGGAGCTGCCACTGGGAGCAGTGTGTACAGAGGATGCCACTGGGAGTGTGTACAGAGGATGCCACTGGGAGCAGTGTGTACAGAGGCTGTCACTGGGAGTGTGTATAGTGGCTGCCACTGGGAGTGTGTACAGAGGCTGCCACTGGTAGTGTGTATACAGGCTGCCACTGGGAGTGTGTACAGGAGCTGCCACTGGGAGCAGCGTGTACAGAGGCTGCCACTGGGAGTGTGTACAGAGGCTGCCACTGGGAGTGTGTACAGAGGCTGCCACTGGGAGTGTGTACAGAGGCTGCCACTGGGAGTGTGTACAGAGGCTGCCACTGGGAGTGTGTACAGAGGCTGCCACTGGGAGCATGTACAGAGGCTGCCACTGGGAGTGTGTACAGAGGCTGCCACTGGGAGCATGTACAGAGGCTGCCACTGGGGGTGTGTACAGAGGCTGCCACTGGGAGTCTGTATACAGGCTGCCACTGGGAGCAGCGTGTACAGAGACTGCCACTGGGAGCAGCGTGTACAGAGACTGCCACTGGGAGCAGCGTGTACAGAGGCTGCCACTGGGAGCAGCGTGTACAGAGGCTGCCACTGGGAGTGTGTACAGAGGCTGCCACATGGAGTGTGTACAGAGGCTGCCACTGGGAGTGTGTACAGTGGCTGCCACTGGGTGCAGCGTGTACAGAGGCTGCCACTGGGAGTGTGTATAGTGGCTGCCACTGGGAGCAGCGTGTACAGAGGCTGCCACTGGGAGTGTGTATAGTGGCTGCCACTGGGAGCAGCGTGTACATAGGCTGCCACTGGGAGTGTGTATAGTGGCTGCCACTGGGAGTGTGTATAGTGGCTGCCACTGGGAGCAGCGTGTACAGAGGCTGCCACTGGGAGTGTGTATAGTGGCTGCCACTGGGAGTGTGTATAGTGGCTGCCACTGGGAGCAGCGTGTACAGAGGCTGCCACTGGGAGTGTGTATAGTGGCTGCCACTGGGAGCAGCGTGTACAGGAGCTGCCACTGGGAGTGTGTACAGAGGATGCCACTGGGAGTGTGTACAGAGGCTGTCACTGGGAGTGTGTATAGTGGCTGCCACTGGGAGTGTGTACAGTGGCTGCCACTGGGAGTGTGTACAGGAGCTGCCACTGGGAGCAGCATGTACAGAGGCTGCCACTGGGAGTGTGTACAGAGGCTGCCACTGGGAGCATGTACAGAGGCTGCCACTGGGAGTGTGTACAGAGGCTGCCACCTGGAGTGTGTACAGAGGCTGCCACTGGGAGCATGTACAGAGGCTGCCACTGGGAGTGTGTACAGAGGTTGCCACTGGGAGCATGTACAGAGGCTGCCACTGGGAGCATGTAATGAGGCTGCCACTGGGGGTGTGTACAGAGGCTGCCACTGGGAGTCTGTATACAGGCTGCCACTGGGAGTCTGTATACAGGCTGCCACTGGGAGCAGCGTGTACAGAGGCTGCCACTGGGAGTGTGTACAGAGGCTGCCACCTGGAGTGTGTACAGAGGCTGCCACTGGGAGTCTGTATACAGGCTGCCACTGGGAGTCTGTACAGAGGCTGCCACTGGGAGCAGCGTGTACAGAGGCTGCCACTGGGAGTGTGTACAGAGGCTGCCACCTGGAGTGTGTACAGAGGCTGCCACTGGGAGCATGTACAGAGGCTGCCACTGGGAGTGTGTACAGAGGTTGCCACTGGGAGCATGTACAGAGGCTGCCACTGGGAGCATGTACAGAGGCTGCCACTGGGGGTGTGTACAGAGGCTGCCACTGGGAGTCTGTATACAGGCTGCCACTGGGAGCAGCGTGTACAGAGACTGCCACTGGGAGCAGCGTGTACAGAGACTGCCACTGGGAGCAGCGTGTACAGAGGCTGCCACTGGGAGTGTGTATAGTGGCTGCCACTGGGAGTGTGTACAGAGGCTGCCACTGGGAGTGTGTATAGTGGCTGCCACTGGGAGCAGCGTGTACAGAGGCTGCCACTGGGAGTGTATAGCGGCTGCCACTGGGAGCAGCGTGTACATAGGCTGCCACTGGGAGTGTGTATAGTGGCTGCCACTGGGAGTGTGTATAGTGGCTGTCACTGGGAGCAGCGTGTACAGAGGCTGCCACTGGGAGTGTGTATAGTGGCTGCCACTGGGAGTGTGTATAGTGGCTGCCACTGGGAGCAGCGTGTACAGAGGCTGCCACTGGGAGTGTGTATACAGGCTGCCACTGGGAGCAGCGTGTACAGGAGCTGCCACTGGGAGCAGTGTGTACAGAGGATGCCACTGGGAGTGTGTACAGAGGATGCCACTGGGAGTGTGTACAGAGGATGCCACTGGGAGTGTGTACAGAGGCTGTCACTGGGAGTGTGTATAGTGGCTGCCACTGGGAGTGTGTACAGAGGCTGCCACTGGTAGTGTGTATACAGGCTGCCACTGGGAGTGTTTACAGGAGCTGCCACTGGGAGCAGCATGTACAGAGGCTGCCACTGGGAGTGTGTACAGAGGATGCCACTGGGAGTGTGTACAGAGGCTGCCACTGGGAGTGTGTACAGAGGCTGCCACTGGGAGTGTGTACAGAGGATGCCACTGGGAGTGTGTATAGTAGCTGCCACTGGGAGCAGCGTGTACAGGAGCTGCCACTGGGAGCAGCGTGTACAGAGGCTGCGCTGCCACTGGCAGCAGCGTGTACAGATGCTGCCACTGGGAGCAGCGTGTACAGAGGCTGCCACTGGGAGCAGCATGTACAGGGACTGCCACTTGACACTGCAAACAAATTACGGTGAATTTAATAGCAACTATCTGCTCTCCAAAAATGAGGCGAAGTTGAATATCGCATTGATGTCTATTCTTCACCCGAATGGCCATGTAGCTTGAGGCCTGACACTAATGGGTAAAATAAACAAACACAAAACAATGCTTGTGAAAGACTTGCTGAAACTTGAACGATCTGCATATTAGATCTACAGTAACATCATAATTATGCTATTCCCCACCCCCTGTTAATTGTTTATCGCACTTAACCAAACTACTGCATTATCTGCTGTCACCATGCCTGACGGAAACACATTACTGAAAATATCAGTAAGCCAGTCGCAATCGCTCGTTTATGATTTATTTTTTAGCTCTGTGGATTCCCAGTGCTGTGGAGATTTACGCCAGTTGCATCTTTCTTACAAGTGCCAATGATTGTTTTGCACACAATGGCTCAATTGGTGAATGGCAACGCGAGTCAACCCGGGTTATAGGACTAGAGGCTAGATTCTATGTTGATTAAGGGGGGGATTTATGTCAAATGCATCACAATACTAATGGAGATAGGCATCTTATTAATGACTTATTTGTGGTTGCTTATAAGTAAAAATAAAATAGAAATGTTATGTGTCATAAATATTGTTCTGTGTAAAGTGTCAGTTGTAATGGAACTTGGTAGGAGCTTTGAGATAATTGGCACCTGTGTGAATAGTAGATGACAAGTAACTAACCTTGATACCTGCATGGCTGGAGGTTATAAAACTGTTCTCAAGCTCAGTCTCAAGCTTCTGATTGATTGAGCCAAGAACAAATCTCAAACTCACCTGCTTAATTATACCGTAGTGGAACCGGCTAATTAAAATACTATGCTACATAGTGGCACATAATATATCATTACTTTATCGGCTGTCCGATTAGCACAGTTGTTAGCACGCTCGCTTCTCACCAATGCATCCGGGGTTCGATCCGCGGACCGGGAAGTATGCGAGATGGTACGGTGGTCGCCATATCGGACAGGTGGGTTTTCTCTGGGTGCTCTGGTTTCTTCCGACACAAATTACCACATTTACGCTTTCATTCGGGCCAACGAGGGTGATTAATATAAGTTGTTAAAACTTGCCTCGCAATTGTTGTAAAATAAATAAAGTTTTTAAAAAACCAATTACTTTATTGCCAATATAATGCGTGGCAACAGAACATGTATAGCTTGACTCAATTTTATGTACAGGCAAGTTGTGCAGAACGTGCATAGCTTGACTCAATTTTATGTACAGGCAAGTTGTGCAGAATGTGCATAGCTTGACTCAATTTTATGTACAGGCAAGTTGTGCAGAATGTGCATAGCTTGACTCAATTTTATGTACAGTTGTGCAGTCTGACATAATATTATGTTCGAAGACAATTAAAGCAGGCTTGTGAAACTGATGAGCATTGTGCAGGCCTTATACAGGCCTGTTAACTTAAAGGCCTGATGGCCCTAATACATTACCCAAAATGTTGCTGCATAGAAAAACATTCTTTACTACAATCCATGTTGAATTTTTTACTGAGAACTATACGAGAGTACAGCCATGAGGATATATTGGAAATTTTTGCTTGAGAAATTAGTATTTTAATGTGCTCTGGAAGTCTGTTTTCCCTTTTTTTTGTAGTAAAAAGTATGTACAAATCATACATAAATGCATCATACATAAATAAATACGGTACATGCAAATCAATGTAGATAGATGATGATCGAGCAAAAAATATCTCTAGTACAGTGATTTGACAGTAATTAATCTGGGAATATTTTCCATTGTCCTGCTGTATCAATAACAGGGGCCCAACATGGACATTAATTACTTTATTGATAAAACATTCCTTCATGAAGGCAGTCAATGATATTTATTGATTTTTGCCACACAAGTCCATTGAGATGGTGGCCTAGATGAATGCTAATAAAAGTACACCAAGTTACATTACTCTAAGCCATTTCTTGAAAAAGATGTATTCAAATGTTGGGAAGCTATCATTGTCTTTAAATGCATGTGCTATCTCTATGCAGCCCATGCAATTTGCAGTTTCTCGTTAATATATGTGATTGATTGATGTAATTGGATAATTGAATTTTTAACAGAATTGTACAAATTGAGGATATACAAACATGAATAAATAGTATGATTTTATATAAGAACAATATAATGCAAGATTGATGTATATATTGCATTTCTTACAGATGGGTAAGAATGAATATATGGGGATTATCTTTTTATTTCTTAGCTTCAGAAATATTCCAGTCCATGATTGATTCATTATACATCATGGTGTAGAGTTGGAACATTAATTAGGAGACTTTTTTCTGTAGTTTGATCTATGGCCAAACAGTAATTTGTTGTGTTGCCACTGCTTGGGTCAGACACAAACTGTATAATATTATACTATAGTATACACCATGATATAGATATGAAACTTGAATATTAAGAGCTTCTTTTAAATTTTAGAGTTATACTGTTATCCGTCTGTGTATTTAGAATGTGCTGCACATGCGTGAGATATAATATTGTGATTACTGTCTTAAATCAGTTGTTTAGACTTTAATTTTAACACTTTTAATGGTCTGCCTAACTAATTTTTCTGAAATTATTGTTGTAAATTACCTCCCTTTATGGCTATGTATTTACTTTACTAAAGTGAACAACACTAGGATAAATTTGCAAATGAACTATTGTTTTATATTTCCATTTGAAGAAAACAAACGAGCATAGTAGAGACTTTGACATGCTTTACAAGAAATGTGCAATGCATGCACACACACTCGAGTGTTTAAGTGTTAGAAAACTGTCATACTTAACTAGACATGTTGTAATGGATAGCAAATGTCGGACATGAGAAACTCTAGGATTGAACGCCATCTGAAGTGGAAACAGAAAGTCTCTAACAACGCAAGGTATCAATGCACATGAATATTAATGAGGCTTATTTATATCCCTTTGTTGTCATAACCAATAACTGCCTGTCACAGTCTGGCGATAAAAACAAACTGGACGTTGACAAATTAATCTGATCTATACGGAACAACTCTTGTTTGTACTTGCACTCCTATCGCATGTTGTATGGAATTTTCCGGTGACCTGTGTCAATATTACAGCCGATCTCTTGTTGATTTGGGTTCTAGACTCTGCAAGAAAATGGGGGAATTGCCCAGTTAGGCTTGTATATTGCTTAATTTCTGTGTCTGATATAGGCTAGTCCAGAGGACTGCTTCATTTATTTTGCTTACATATTCTCCTTATAGGTGCTTCATATGACGTTATATTTTATATTTCGGGTTTTACACCTGCATCAGCACCATTTTTGGGCTATATCGCCGGCGGGCAGTTTACCTAACAACACCTTTCCTGGAGGCTTCATACTGGCTACATAGAACATGATTGGGAATAGATGATCACTCACCCAATGCAACCCGATACAATATAACAAAACTATGTTTAGCATGTGTCTCTACAGGGGAAAGTTGTTGTAACAGAACATAACAGTGTAATGGAATAACTGAAAGCATAACAGTGTCATGGAATAACTGAAAGCATAACAGTGTAATGGAATAACTGAAATCAAGCTGCAGATACTCTAAGAGTTGTTACAGCCGGGGCCCCAATATTTGGTGCCGTAGTGCCAGTATTCATAGAAACACCCAATGTCCAATATTAAATGTTGTCACTGAAGGTGGTTACTGGTTCATCCCAATGTTTGTGACTTGTCTAACTTAATTACTGCAAGTGTGTACTTGGATATTGTCCTATTCGCTGATGCGTCTGGAGGTTGCACCTATACTCAATGCCTGTTTTTGTTTTTCAGAGGTATTTAGTCATCAAATATTGTTCTCCAAATTAGGAAATGTTGCTGCAAAAATTCATTCCAACCGGTTAATTATGCCACTGGCAGCAGGTGAAATAGTGATCTGTGTACTGGGAAATCGTCTGAGACATTCTGGTAATACAAATTTTCTTGGCTGGACCCCAAAACCCCTGCCTTAATGATGCTCGCGTGGCCCCCAATGTCAGTTCCGTTCCAGTATGCCTGTTACTTCAATCATTTACTTCCATAGTCTGCAGTACACTACATGTATACTATACTGTTGCATAGGGTTGCTTGGAGAGATCAGTGTTTAACCCGTAACCTGCCAAACACGACTAAAGTTGTCTTTGCAAACAGCATAGAGCCAGATCAGATGGCACAGAACATGTTTGCTATGAGGATAGTGGAGCTAAAACACTTAACTGAATAGCAAACAACATAGATCTTGATCAGACGCGGCATTAGCCGCCTAACGCCACGGCTGATCTGGATCTATGTTGTTTGCACATTCCGTCCAATTTATTCGGTATGTTTAGGGTTAAAAAAATAACTTGCAAAGCAGAAGAAAGACGAAACATGCTCGTACAGCAGCTGCTCGGAACTACTTTCATGTATGCCTATAGATCGAGACGAGTGACACCCACACTGTCATTGGGCTCTTAACATTCAAAGGCACCAAAATCTGTGAATAGCTGTGTTTATTGGCCAATAATGCACAAGTCGAGTTAAACTATTTTTTTATAGAAATTTACAGAGTCCAGATAAACTTGGCTGTGTGTCAGAAGAAAATACATAATGAGAGTGCATGTACATGTATTAGACCAGGTAACAACTTACATGACCTGTATTGAAAGAACTTGTCTATTATTTATCTGTTGACAGGTCTTCAGCAAGCTTTGGAGGACCATATTGCTCAAGATACTCTCACTGCTTTTCTGATTTCAGTACTTAAGTCACTCATAGTCTTAAGTCATAATTGTTGTCATTGAGGTGTTTTGTATTTTGTAGCAGTGAACCAGATCTACGATTCTTCCACTATTACTTCCCTCGTCAACATGACACGGGCGTTCTGTAAGTCAGTGTTCTGTTACCCTGACAACCCAACCTGTATGCTTACAACTATTGCCTGTGCACGATTTAATTGGTTGTCTGTGCAGTTTGCATCAGTTGCCTGCACAGTTGCATCATTTGGCCATGCACAGTTTAATTATTTGCCTGTGCAGTTTGCATCAATTGCCCATACACAGATGCATCAGTGCCCATGCTGTTTTCATCAGCTGTCTGTGCACAGAGCATAGTTTAATTAGTTGCCCATGCACAGTTTACATCAGTTGCCTGTGTACAGTTTACATCGGTTGCCCATCCATATTTAATTAGTTACTCGTGCACAGTTTGCATCAGTTGCCTGTGTACAGTTTGCATCAGTTGCCCATCCACATTTAATTAGTTGCTTGTGCACAGTTTGCATCAGTTGCCTGTGTACAGTTTACATCGGTTGCCCATCCACATTTAATTAGTTGCTTGTGCACAGTTTGCATCAGTTGCCTGTGTACAGTTTACATCAGTTGCCCATCCACATTTAATTAGTTGCTTGTGCACAGTTTGCACCAGTTGCCTGTGTACAGTTTACATCGATTGCCCATCCACATTTAATTAGTTGCTTGTGCACAGTTTGCATCAGTTACTCGTGTACAGTTTGCATCAGTTGCTTGTGTACAGTTTGCATCAGTTGCCTGTGTACAGTTTGCATCAGCTGCCCATCCACATTTAATTAGTTGCTCATGCACAGTTTGCATCAGTTGCTTGCGCACAGTTTAATTAGTTTCCTCTGCAATTTGCATCAGTTGCCTGGGAAGTTTGCATAATTGTAGTTTGCACGGTTTGTAGTCTGCCGTTTCTCTGTCGCCTTTTTACTACTGTCAAATTGATCGCCAGTGTCTGCTCTTGATGCTACCTGTTGCTATTTATTGTTGAGCGTTGACTCTTCTTGAACTCATCAAAAAAGATTAGAAATGTATTTCTTTATGAACTTTCCAAATTGTGGCTGTGTGCAAGCTCTAGGCACCATATTAGTAATAGGTAGGGTGTTATCCCTTTCTGTGCGGGAAATGAATTTATTTTTGCAAACAGTATAAGAGTCATGATCAGATTGCACAGAATGTTCTGTCTGATCAGGTTCTATGCTGTTTGATATTCGGATAGTTGAGCTAAAACAGTTGGCTGAATACCAAACAACATAGATCCGGGTCAGACATGACGTTACGCCATGGTTGATCTGGATCTATGTTGTTTGCACATTCCTTCCAATTTATTCAGCAATTTAATGGTTAAAAGATACATATTTGGGGGATATAGCAACATATATAGACACATGTTGTTACCGTATATTCCCGGCCATAAGTCGACCGTTTTCACATCCAGAAATGTTATGAAAAGTACTAGGTCATTTATGGGTGAGAATTTTTGTTGAAAAAAAGTTGTTTTTTTACTTTATTTTTTTAATTTCATTTAATAATAATTTGCTTAGACAATTTCTTACATTATAAACCATAGAAAAGCTGATAAACAAATTTCCGAAATTATTGTGCATATTTATTTGCATGATTTTTAATGGAATAAAGTCAACCAGATATCTCAAAATTGAGTTCAGTTTCATCCAAAAATGAGATAAAAAAAACCATTGCCTCAACAAATGCCATATGTCAAAAGTATCTTCGACTTATGGAAGGACCCAGCTTAAATTCAGCATTTTGATCCTCGACTTCTGGCCGAGATCGAATTATGGCCAAGTATACACGGTAGGTTATGTACGAGTTGCCTGTGCGCAGTGTTGTATGAGTTTCTCATGTTTGCACGGCTTATTCCGCTATTGCTTGCTGTTGCTACTATTAATTTCCTGCGCAGTCTATTATGTTTCAAAGACCGAAGTTATAGAAAAATGTGCACAACATAATTATTATTAGTTTTGATAAATGTTCATATTGGGATAGGGGCCTCCGTGGCCGAGTGGTTACGGTCATTTGCTCCTCATCGCAGTAGGTTAGAATCCCATTGGGGAGGTCAAATTCTTGGAACTGAGGAACCTGTCCAGCTGGCTTGCGGTAGGTTGGTGGTTCTACCCATGTGGGCATCCGTGCCTGAAATAATGCTCGAAGGGCATCCAGGATCTTCCTCCACCAATAATATTTGGAGATCGCTATATGACCTAAGCTGTTGGTGCCACTTGACACCCCAAAAACAAAACATCATATTGTGATGCATTGTGAATTGAAGACTTGAATATTGCAATTGGCGAAGTTGTTAACATACACGCACTCTTCTCACCAATGAAAGCCTGGTTTGTAATATGCGAGACTGCATTGTTCACCAGATTGAATATGTGATATTCAGGTACATATGTTACTTGAGTTTTATCCCTTATCTAGCATCACATAAATGCTTTCATCCTCGCCAAAGGATGTGATTACTATTTTATAAATTGTTTGAAGTGGCCTAAACAGTTCATGTACTTTTGTTATAAGCAAAATCCTTATTACGCTTCAATGCATGCAGTTTCCAGTATTTTGATTGCATAACAGTTCCGTAAATAAATCTTGATAGTTCAGATCTATGCAGGGTATATAGTTATATACATACCGTTTGAGTGCCGAACGGTGTTTAAATTTAACCGAAAGCTGTGCGTTCGGTACGATGATGCGCAATGGATCTGTAAAAGATTCGGAAATAAATATGAAGGTAATTTTTCGACAATTTACACCATTTGAATTTCTAAACACACGGTAAGACTTAACATCGAAATACGAATGGAAAATATATTGAACAAATCTGTGATTCCAAATCTGTGCCCGAGTCTGCGTTTGTTGACACGGTGTATATGAGTATATAGTGCCGGCCAGGAGTGATATGCCCCGAGCCTGCGTTTGTTGACTGTGTATATGAGTATATAGTGCCGGCCAGGAGTGATATGCCCAGAGCCTGCGTTTGTTGACTGTGTATATGAGTATATAGTGCCGGCCAGGAGTGATATGCCCCGAGCCTGCGTTTGTTGACTGTATATAGTGCCGGCCAGGAGTGATATGCCCCGAGCCTGCGTTTGTTGACACGGTGTATATGAGTATATAGTGCCGGCCAGGAGTGATATGCCCCGAGCCTGCATTTGTTGACTGTATATGAGTATATAGTGCCGGCCAGGAGTGATATGCCCCGAGCCTGCGTTTGTTGACACAGTGTATTATCACTCCTGGATGGCACTATATAGTATATACTCATAGTCAACAAACCTCGGACCAGGAAGTATGTGAGATGGTACGGCGGTCGCCAGATCGGACAGGTGTGTTTTCTCCGGGTACTCCTGTTTCCTCCCACATGAATGACCACATTTACGCTTTCATCCGAACCAACAAGAGTGGTTAATAAAAGTTATTGAAACTTATTTCGCAATCGTTATATAAATAAATAAAGTTTAAATTAAACCAAATAACATAATATAATATAACATAATTATAATATTTGATACAATGATCATTCAAAATTGGGTGTGCTTTGGTTGTCACACTATGGCATCAGGAGTGGTTACGGTCAAATCACTGGCCCCTCACCGCTGTAAGGTTTGAATCCCACTGTCACTCAAGTATGGATGCTATCCAGTGAGCTCGGAGGGGTATCTGGGTACTTCCTACACAAATAATAGCTGGAGAGTCGTACGTTAAACCCCAAAAAAACAAACCGTATGGCATCAGTGAATTAGTCACCGTCCTCCACAAAAAGCATTCCATATTTATTGATTCGACGAAACTTACAGAATTTCATGGCTAAGAATGGTAAATTGTGATATTTTCAAGATGTTCCAATACGCAATACAGCGGATTATAATTTACAATGTATGCTTTGTAAGGGAAGTCCTGCTGGAGCCGTTAGGCAAGGCATTTAAATGAGGTCTCGAGAGTGATTAATATGAATTGTAAGACCTTGTTTTGCAATCGAGCTAAAATAAATTTGTATAAACTAAATGACATTGTATGCTTTTCAAACTGCTCATACACGTTTCCACAGATTTGGATCAAGCCTGGAGAAATGCAGCAACTATTATTAGTATGGCTTCTAAAATTTTCAAAACCAAATTGATCCAGGCCGAAATCAACAGCAAGGACACCCCCCTCCCCATGTCATTCTTAATAGTTTTGTACACTGATTGTACATATTTCTGTAGTACAATCAGTGTTTTTTTTATCATTTTCAAAATAAGGCTTTTATTGTAAAATTGATATTTGAACATTCATTAAAATCGAACGGTCAGGGGTACTACCGTGTAAGACTAGGCCACGGGTCAAGTTGACTAGGGTACAGTCCGGAAACAGGTGT
Source organism: Archivesica marissinica (assembly GCA_014843695.1). NCBI lineage: Eukaryota > Metazoa > Mollusca > Bivalvia > Venerida > Vesicomyidae > Archivesica > Archivesica marissinica. The sequence goes on along the minus strand of CM026398.1, from coordinate 49,113,375 downwards.
GAACATTTATACACCTTATCGAGAGATTATATTTACCAAGTTAGGTTTGTTAGAAAAATATATATTTTGACCAATTTTTCAACAATTTTCTGGACCCATTTTTTATGACTTGTTGCTACAACCGGTCCACCAGTTTAAAATTTCATCCTGGACCACCAGACCGGCGTTTTTAGAAGCCCTGACTATTAGTATCAAGTGATCTTATTCAATGATATCTTGTATCCATTGTCCGATGTTATGGGGACTGCCATTAGTTGAGGGTATCTTTGGGTGTGAGAAAGCTAATATTTTTCTTGCACCCAGTCATAGGACGATGTAAATTGTACAAGGTGGGTTCAGGATTGTTGTTCTGGAGAAATGGGCTTTGTAATGGAAATTGCAACACAGGAATTAGATTGCATTATTGAATGTGTCATTCAAGTCCCCATATTACTTGAACAGCTGAACTTCTAAATCACTCCAAGACATGGGTTACAAAATAAAGCTGAACTTCTAAATCACTCCAAGACATGGGTTACAAAATAAAGCTGAACTACTAAATCACTCCAAGACATGGGTTACAGCATAAAGCTGAACTGCTAAATCACTCCAAGACATGGGTAAACAACATAAAGCTGAACTGCTAAATCACTCCAAGACATGGGTTACAGCATAAAGCTGAACTGCTAAATCACTCCAAGACATGGGTTACAACATAAAGCTGAACTGCTAAATCACTCCAAGACATGGGTTACAACATAAAGCTGAACTACTAAATCGCTCCAAGACATGGGTCACAACATAAAGCTGAACTGCTAAATCACTCCAAGACATGGGTTACAACATAAAGCTGAACTGCTAAATCACTCCAAGACATAGGTTACAGCATAAAGTTGAACTGCTAAATCACTCCAAGACGTGGGTTACAACATAAAGCTGAACTGCTAAATCACTCCAAGACATGGGTTACAAAATAAAGCTGAACTGCTAAATCACTCCAAGACATGGGTTACAAAATAAAGCTGAACTGCTAAATCACTCCAAGACATGGGTTACAAAATAAAGCTGAACTGCTAAATCACTCCAAGACATGGGTTACAAAATAAAGCTGAACTGCTAAATCACTCCAAAACATGGGTTACAAAATAAAGCTGAGCTGCTAAATCACTCCAAGACATGGGTTACAAAATAAAGCTGAACTGCTAAATCACTCCAAGACATGGGTTACAAAATAAAGCTGAACTGCTAAATCACTCCAAGACATGGGTTACAACATAAAGCTGAACTGCTAAATCACTCCAAGACCTGGGTTACAGCATAAAGCTGAACTGCTAAATCACTCCAAGACATGGTTTACAGCATAAAGCTGAACTGCTAAATCACTCCAAGACCTGGGTTACAGCATAAAGCTGAACTGCTAAATCACTCCAAGACATGGGTTACAGCATAAAGCTGAACTGCTAAATCACTCCAAGACATGGGTTACAAAATAAAGCTGAACTGCTAAATCACTCCAAGACATGGGTTACAACATAAAGCTGAACTGCTAAATCACTCCAAGACATGGGTTACAAAATAAGCTGAACTGCTAAATCACTCCAAGACATGGGTTACAACATAAAGCTGAACTGCTAAATCACTCCAAGACATGGGTTACAACATAAAGCTGAACTGCTAAATCACTCCAAGACATGGGTTACAAAATAAAGCTGAACTGCTAAATCACTCCAAGACATGGGTTACAACATAAAGCTGAACTGCTAAATCACTCCAAGACATGGGTTACAAAATAAAGCTGAACTGCTAAATCACTCCAAGACATGGGTTACAAAATAAAGCTGAACTGCTAAATCACTCCAAGACATGGGTTACAAAATAAAGCTGAGCTGCTAAATCACTCCAAGACATGGGTTACAAAATAAAGCTGAACTGCTAAATCACTCCAAGACATGGGTTACAAAATAAAGCTGAACTGCTAAATCACTCCAAGACATGGGTTACAAAATAAAGCTGAACTGCTAAATCACTCCAAGACATGGGTTACAAAATAAAGCTGAACTGCTAAATCACTCTAAGACATTGGTTACAAAATAAAGCTGAACTGCTAAATCACTCCAAGACCTGGGTTACAGCATAAAGCTGAACTGCTAAATCACTCCAAGACATGGTTTACAGCATAAAGCTGAACTGCTAAATCACTCCAAGACCTGGGTTACAGCATAAAGCTGAACTGCTAAATCACTCCAAGACATGGGTTACAGCATAAAGCTGAACTGCTAAATCACTCCAAGACATGGGTTACAAAATAAAGCTGAACTGCTAAATCACTCCAAGACATGGGTTACAACATAAAGCTGAACTGCTAAATCACTCCAAGACATGGGTTACAAAATAAAGCTGAACTGCTAAATCACTCCAAGACATGGGTTACAACATAAAGCTGAACTGCTAAATCACTCCAAGACATGGGTTACAACATAAAGCTGAACTGCTAAATCACTCCAAGACATGGGTTACAACATAAAGCTGAACTGCTAAATCACTCCAAGACATGGGTTACAACATAAAGCTGAACTGCTAAATCACTCCAAGACATGGGTTACAGCATAAAGCTGAACTGCTAAATCACTCCAAGACATGGGTTACAACATAAAGCTGAACTGCTAAATCACTCCAAGACATGGGTTACAACATAAAGCTGAACTGCTAAATCACTCCAAGACATGGGTTACAACATAAAGCTGAACTGCTAAATCACTCCAAGACATGGGTTACAAAATAAAGCTGAACTGCTAAATCACTCCAAGACATGGGTTACAAAATAAAGCTGAACTGCTAAATCACTCCAAGACATGGGTTACAAAATAAAGCTGAACTGCTAAATCACTCCAAGACATGGGTTACAAAATAAAGCTGAACTGCTAAATCACTCCAAGACATGGGTTACAACATAAAGCTGAACTGCTAAATCACTCCAAGACCTGGGTTACAGCATAAAGCTGAACTGCTAAATCACTCCAAGACATGGTTTACAGCATAAAGCTGAACTGCTAAATCACTCCAAGACCTGGGTTACAGCATAAAGCTGAACTGCTAAATCACTCCAAGACATGGGTTACAGCATAAAGCTGAACTGCTAAATCACTCCAAGACATGGGTTACAAAATAAAGCTGAACTGCTAAATCACTCCAAGACATGGGTTACAACATAAAGCTGAACTGCTAAATCACTCCAAGACATGGGTTACAAAATAAGCTGAACTGCTAAATCACTCCAAGACATGGGTTACAACATAAAGCTGAACTGCTAAATCACTCCAAGACATGGGTTACAACATATGTTTTCATCAGTACTGTGACAAAATGCCTAAAATAATCTCATATAACTTCTGATTGGATGGATGTGCTTGGGTCCATTCAGGTGTGCATATAATGACGTGATCTAGAGGACATTTCTTTGTATAACCAGTAATTAACTGCCCGTTACAAGTAATAGCTAAAGATTTGATAAATCACAAAATTGCGTCAACACCACCTAATATTTTGTATTAACCCTTTAAAGTGCGATCACGACTAAAGTCGCTTTTACAAACAGCATAGAGCCAGATCTGACAGCACAGAATGTGCACAGAGTGTGTCGTCTGATCTGGATCTATGTTGTTTGCTATCCGGAGTGTGGAGCTAGAACACAACACTGCTGAATAGCAAACAACTTAGATCCTGATCAGATACGGTGTTACGCCGCAGCTGATTGGATCTATGTTGTTTGCACATTCCGTCCGATTTATTCGGTAGGCTAAGGGTTAAGTATTTTAATATACATTTGTTTGTGCCAAAATAACTGTAGGTAAAATATGGTTATTAAACAGTAAAATATGCACCATTGGGCATAAGGTAGTCCCACCTGATATGCCTAAATCACGATAAAATGTTTGTTTACATTGTTGCAAGCTTGTTCAAAGAGCATGTCAATAACATCAATTCAAGCAAAAAACTGAATTGCGACTTCTCAGAACGCCCCTTGACTAGAATTTGATGGAACCATAGCATTGAATTGTCAATTAAAGCTTTTTGAAATCAGTCTGTCTGTTTAAGCAGAATAAAGGGGAAAAAACAATTTTAACTGACTTCTCAGAAAAAACAATTCAATTAAAAGAAGCCGTTTTTAAGAATTTGAGCAGAAATGTCAAATTATTCAAATATTCAGGTCATTTAAATGTTTAATTGCTTGGATTTTGTTTTGTTAGTGTGCTTTTGTAAATTGTATAGAGCTAGCTTGAATGATGGATAGCTTCCATTACAATGATGCATTTGTCAATCTTTCCAAGACAACATCTAGCCAGGTCAGTAGGAATTATGTGATGGGTGTCAGTGGGAACAGAGATTTATGATGTAACAAGAATTCTCTTACTCATGCCCAGTCCATTGTAGTGACATATTTTATTGATTGCTAATAATATTGTTTGATTTACAAGGAACTGCAGTCTGCATGCAGCCTTATTTGCCTCTATTCTGTTGATTTAATATACACCATAAGTATACAACTCAATACAACATTGTGTATTTACTTACTCTTGAAAAGGTGATACAACCAAGGTGATAAATACAACCAATCACACAGAAACGAAGAACTGCAACTAACTTTCAGTTCCTTTGTATCTATAATATACAGTCAAACCTGTGTTAGTGGTCACCTCTATTAAGCAGCCAACCTGTATTAAGCAGCCAGTATCCAGATTCCCAATATGTTTTATTATACAATTGACCTCTATTAAGCAGCCACCTGTGCTAAGCAGCCACTTTCTGTGTTTCCTGTGACTGGCTGCTTAAAACAGGTTTGACTGTAGACAAGTTGTTGCATAAGGTTGCATTGGGTGATACATGCAGTATGATCTTTGGAGACGGCATCCCTGGGTAGTAACCCTTGTACCAACTTTGATGATGAACTTTATTATTCGTTGAAACAGTTTTCAATCGTTTATGAAATAAAGTGTGACATAATATGTGAACAATGTTTAGCAGATCTATGTTATCCTGCATGAACACTGTTTAGCAGATCTATGCTATCCTGCATCAGTTCTGGGTCAGTCATTGTACCCCAGGACAGCGACACAATGTGGAATTACAATGCTAAAATGTAATCTTACCACTTCACCGTGCATGATAACTGTGAAGAAAGACACTTCACCGTGCATGATAACTGTGAAGAAAGACACTTCACCGTGCATGATAACTGTGAAGAAAGACACTTCACCGTGCATGATAACTGTGAAGAAAGACAC
>CM026398.1:49056717-49107114 GCA_014843695.1 Archivesica marissinica | reverse complement strand
CTACACGGTAGTTGCACCCTGTTACCATACCAACCTCCAAACGGACCAATCTTTCATCTACTATACGGTAGTTGCACCCTGTTATAATACCAACCTCCAAACGGACCAATCTTTCATCTACTACACGGTAGTTGCACCCTGTTACCATACCAACCTCCAAACGGACCAATCTTTCATCTACTACACAGTAGTTGCACCCTGTTACCATACCAACCTCCAAACGGACCAATCTTTCATCTACTACACAGTAGTTGCACCCTTTTACCATACCAACCTCCAAACGGACCAATCTTTCATATACTACATGGTAGTTGCACCCTGTTACCATACCAACCTCCAAACGGTCAAATCTTTCATATACTACATGGTAGTTGCACCCTGTTACCATACCAACCTCCAAACGGACCAATCTTTCATCTACTACACGGTAGTTGCACCCTGTTACCATACCAACCTCCAAACGGACCAATCTTTCATATACTACATGGTAGTTGCACCCTGTTACCATACCAACCTCCAAACGGACCAATCTTTCATATAATACATGGTAGTTGCACCCTGTTACCATACCAACCTCCAAACGGACCAATCTTTCATCTACTACACAGTAGTTGCACCCTGTTACCATACCAACCTCCAAACGGACCAATCTTTCATCTACTACACAGTAGTTGCACCCTGTTACCACACCAACCTCCAAACGGACCAATCTTTCATCTACTACACGGTAGTTGCACCCTGATACCATACCAACCTCCAAACGGACCAATCTTTCATCTACTACATGGTAGTTGCACCCTGTTACCATACCAACCTCCAAACGGACCAATCTTTCATCTACTACACGGTAGTTGCACCCTGTTACCATACCAACCTCCAAACGGACCAATCTTTCATATACTACATGGTAGTTGCACCCTGTTACCATACCAACCTCCAAACGGACCAATCTTTCATATAATACATGGTAGTTGCACCCTGTTACCATACCAACCTCCAAACGGACCAATATTTCATCTACTACACGGTAGTTGCACCCTGTTACCATACCAACCTCAAAACGGACCAATCTTTCATCTACTACACAGTAGTTGCACCCTGTTACCACACCAACCTCCAAACGGACCAATCTTTCATCTACTACACGGTAGTTGCACCCTGTTACCATACCAACCTCCAAACGGACCAATCTTTCATATACTACATGGTAGTTGCACCCTGTTACCATACCAACCTCCAAACGGACCAATCTTTCATATAATACATGGTAGTTGCACCCTGTTACCATACCAACCTCCAAACGGACCAATATTTCATCTACTACACGGTAGTTGCACCCTGTTACCATACCAACCTCAAAACGGACCAATCTTTCATCTACTACACAGTAGTTGCACCCTGTTACCACACCAACCTCCAAACGGACCAATCTTTCATCTACTACACGGTAGTTGCACCCTGTTACCATACCAACCTCCAAACGGACCAATCTTTCATATACTACATGGTAGTTGCACCCTGTTACCATACCAACCTCCAAACGGACCAATCTTTCATATACTACACGGTAGTTGCACCCTGTTACCATACCAACCTCCAAACGGACCAATCTTTCATCTACTATACGGTAGTTGCACCCTGTTATAATACCAACCTCCAAACGGACCAATCTTTCATCTACTATACGGTAGTTGCACCCTGTTATAATACCAACCTCCAAACGGACCAATCTTTCATCTACTACACGGTAGTTGCACCCTGTTACCATACCAACCTCCAAACGGTCAACTCTTTCATCTACTACACGGTAGTTGCACCCTGTTACCATACCAACCTCCAAACGGACCAATCTTTCATCTACTACACGGTAGTTGCACCCTGTTACCATACCAACCTCCAAACGGACCAATCTTTCATCTACTACACAGTAGTTGCACCCTGTTACCATACCAACCTCCAAACGGTCAAATCTTTCATCTACTACACGGTAGTTGCACCCTGTTACCATACCAACCTCCAAACGGACCAATCTTTCATATAATACATGGTAGTTGCACCCTTTTACCATACCAACCTCCAACCTTTTATGGAAAAGTGGTAAATACATTTTGAAGTTTTGAAGTGGTTGATTTAGATTAGCTCATTTTTATCCAATACAATCTACATCCACTATGTCAAAGTTGGTTATGTCAAATTATCCGGTTATCTCGAAGTCGGATCAAAGTCCCGTTTCAGACACTATAATTTAACATATGACTGGCTCTGTTTATATCGAATTTCGTCAAACTTTGGTTATGTCGAATTATTTTGTTCTATCCGACATAACGGATGTAGAATGTAGTTGCTAAAATGCCCCATACCAAGTTTCATAATCGGACAGCTAACATAAGTTATACTACTGGTACTAGGCATCGCTCATGTGGTATACGTATATTAATAGGACAATAAATAAACATTCACATTAGGGTGAAAATAACATATCCGAATGCCAATACGTCCTTCTGTGGGATGAAATTAAGGAAGGGTTTGTTTAAAATAACACTATGTCCTTCTGTGGGATGAAACTAAGAAAGGGTTTGTTTAAAATAACACTGTCCCTTCTGTGGGATGAAACTATAAGGGTTTGTTTAAAATAACACTGTTCCTTCTGTGGGATGAAACTATCAGGAAAGGGTTGTTTAGAATAACACTGTTCCTTCTGTGGAGATGAAACTATCAGGAAAGGGTTGTTTAAAATAACATTGTTCCTTCTGTGGGATGAAACTATAAGGAAGGGTTTGCTTAAAATAACACTGTTCCTTCTGTGGGGATGAAACTACCAGGAAGGGGTTGTTTAAAATAACACTGTCCTTATGTGGGGATGAAACTACCAGGAAGGGGTTGATTAAAATAACACTGTCCTTCTGTGGGGATGAAACTATCAGGAAGGGGTTGTTTAATATAACACTGTCCTTCTGTGGGGATGAAACTATAAGGAAGGGTTTGTTTAAAATAACACTATGTCCTTATGTGGGGATGAAACTAAGGAAGGGTTTGCTTAAAATAAAACTGTTCCTTCTGTGGGGATGAAACTACCAGGAAGGGGTTGTTTAAAATAACACTGTCCTTCTGTGGGGATGAAACTATCAGGAAGGGGTTGTTTAATATAACACTGTCCTTCTGTGGGGATGAAACTATAAGGAAGGGTTTGCTTAAAATAACACTATGTCCTTCTGTGGGGATGAAACTAAGGAAGGGTTGTTTAAAATAACACTGTCCTTCTGTGGGGATGAAACTATAAGGAAGGGTTTGCTAAAATAACACTATGTCCTTCTGTGGGGATGAAACTAAGGAAGGGTTTGTTTAAAATAACACTGTCCTTCTGTGGGGATGAAACTACCAGGAAGGGGTTGTTTAAAATAACACTGTCCTTCTGTGGGGATGAAACTACCAGGAAGGGGTTGTTTAAAATAACACTGTCCTTCTGTGGGGATGAAACTATCAGGAAAGGGTTGTTTAAAATAACACTGTTCCTTCTGTGGGATGAAACTATAAGGGTTTGTTTAAAATAACACTGTCCCTTCTGTGGGATGAAACTATAAGGAAGGGTTTGTTTAAAATAACACTATGTCCTTCTGTGGGATGAAACTATAAGGAAGGGTTTGTTTAAAATAACACTGTCCCTTCTGTGGGATGAAACTATAAGGAAGGGTTTGTTTAAAATAACACTGTGTCCTTCTGTGGGGATGAAACTAAGGAAGGGTTTGCTTAAAATAACACTGTTCCTTCTGTGGGGATGAAACTACCAGGAAGGGGTTGTTTAAAATAACACTGTCCTTCTGTGGGGATGAAACTATCAGGAAAGGGTTGTTTAAAATAACACTGTTCCTTCTGTGGGGATGAAACTACCAGGAAGGGGTTGTTTAAAATAACACTGTCCTTCTGTGGGGATGAAACTACCAGGAAGGGGTTGTTTAAAATAACACTGTCCTTCTGTGGGGATGAAACTACTAGGAAGGGGTTGTTTAAAATAACACTGTCCTTATGTGGGGATGAAACTATCAGGAAAGGGTTGTTTAAAATAACACTGTTCCTTCTGTGGGATGAAACTATAAGGGTTTGTTTAAAATAACACTGTCCCTTCTGTGGGATGAAACTATAAGGAAGGGTTTGTTTAAAATAACACTATGTCCTTCTGTGGGGATGAAACTATAAGGAAGGGGTTGTTTAAAATAACACTGTCCTTCTGTGGGGATGAAACTATAAGGAAGGGTTTGTTTAAAATAACACTATGTCCTTCTGTGGGGATGAAACTATCAGGAAGGGGTTGTTTAAAATAACACTGTCCCTTCTGTGGGATGAAACTATAAGGAAGGGTTTGCTTAAAATAACACTATGTCCTTCTGTGGGATGAAACTATAAGGAAGGGTTTGTTTAAAATAACACTGTCCTTCTGTGGGATGAAACTAAAGGGTGTTAAAATAACACTGTTCCTTCTGTGGGATGAAACTACCAGGAAGGGGTTGTTTAAAATAACACTGTCCTTCTGTGGGATGAAACTAAGGAAGGGGTTGTTTAAAATAACACTGTCCTTCTGTGGGATGAAACTTAAGGAAGGGTTTGCTTAAAATAACACTGTTCCTTCTGTGGGGATGAAACTACCAGGAAGGGGTTGTTTAAAATAACACTGTCCTTCTGTGGGGATGAAACTACCAGGAAGGGGTTGTTTAAAATAACACTGTCCTTCTGTGGGGATGAAACTACTAGGAAGGGGTTGTTTAAAATAACACTGTCCTTATGTGGGGATGAAACTATCAGGAAAGGGTTGTTTAAAATAACACTGTTCCTTCTGTGGGATGAAACTAATGAAGGGTTTGTTTAAAATAACACTGCCCTTCTGTGGGATGAAACTAAGGAAGGGTTTGTTTAAAATAACACTGTCTCTTCTGTGGGGATGAAACTATAAGGAAGGGTTTGTTTAAAATAAACACTGTCCTTCTGTGGGATGAAACTATAAGGAAGGGTTTGTTTAAAATAACACCGCCCTTCTGTGGGGATGAAACTATAAGGGTGTGTTTAAAATAACACTGTGTCCTTCTGTGGGATGAAACTATAAGGAAGGGTTTGCTTAAAATAACACTGTCCCTTCTGTGGGATGAAACTATAAGGAAGGGTTTGTTTAAAATAACACTATATCCTTCTGTGGGATGAAACTATAAGGAAGGGTTTGTTTAAAATAACACTGTGTCCTTATGTGGGGATGAAACTAAGGAAGGGTTTGCTTAAAATAAAACTGTTCCTTCTGTGGGGATGAAACTATAAGGAAGGGTTTGCTTAAAATAAAACTGTTCCTTCTGTGGGATGAAACTATAAGGAAGGGTTTGCTTAAAATAAAACTGTTCCTTCTGTGGGGATGAAACTACCAGGAAGGTGTTGTTTAATATAACACTGTCCTTCTGTGGGGATGAAACTATAAGGAAGGGTTTGTTTAAAATAACACTATGTCCTTCTGTGGGATGAAACTATAAGGAAGGGTTTGCTTAAAATAACACTGTCCCTTCTGTGGGGATGAAACTACTAGGAAGGGGTTGTTTAAAATAACACTGTCCTTATGTGGGGATGAAACTATAAGGGTTTGTTTAAAATAACAGTGTCCTTCTGTGGGATGAAACTATAAGGAAGGGTTTGTTTAAATTAACACTGTCTCTTCTGTGGGGATGAAACTACCAGGAAGGGGTTGTTTAAAATAACACTGTCCTTCTGTGGGGATGAAACTACTAGGAAGGGGTTGTTTAAAATAACACTGTCCTTATGTGGGGATGAAACTATCAGGAAAGGGTTGTTTAAAATAACACTGTTCCTTCTGTGGGATGAAACTATAAGGGTTTGTTTAAAATAACACTGTCCCTTCTGTGGGATGAAACTATAAGGAAGGGTTTGTTTAAAATAACACTATGTCCTTCTGTGGGATGAAACTAAGGAAGGGTTTGTTTAAAATAACACTATGTCCTTCTGTGGGGATGAAACTAAGGAAGGGTTTGCTTAAAATAACACTGTTCCTTCTGTGGGGATGAAACTACCAGGAAGGGGTTGTTTAAAATAACACTGTCCTTCTGTGGGGATGAAACTACCAGGAAGGGGTTGTTTAAAATAACACTGTCCTTCTGTGGGGATGAAACTACTAGGAAGGGTTGTTTAAAATAACACTGTCCTTCTGTGGGATGAAACTATAAGGAAGGGTTTGTTTAAAATAACACCGCCCTTCTGTGGGGATGAAACTATAAGGGTGTGTTTAAAATAACACTGTGTCCTTCTGTGGGATGAAACTATAAGGAAGGGTTTGCTTAAAATAACACTGTCCCTTCTGTGGGATGAAACTATAAGGAAGGGTTTGTTTAAAATAACACTATATCCTTCTGTGGGATGAAACTATAAGGAAGGGTTTGTTTAAAATAACACCGCCCTTCTGTGGGGATGAAACTATAAGGGTGTGTTTAAAATAACACTGTGTCCTTCTGTGGGATGAAACTATAAGGAAGGGTTTGCTTAAAATAACACTGTCCCTTCTGTGGGATGAAACTATAAGGAAGGGTTTGTTTAAAATAACACTATATCCTTCTGTGGGATGAAACTATAAGGGTTTGTTTAAAATAACACTGTGTCCTTATGTGGGGATGAAACTAAGGAAGGGTTTGCTTAAAATAACACTGTTCCTTCTGTGGGGATGAAACTATAAGGAAGGGTTTGCTTAAAATAAAACTGTTCCTTCTGTGGGATGAAACTATAAGGAAGGGTTTGCTTAAAATAAAACTGTTCCTTCTGTGGGATGAAACTATAAGGAAGGGTTTGCTTAAAATAAAACTGTTCCTTCTGTGGGGATGAAACTACCAGGAAGGTGTTGTTTAATATAACACTGTCCTTCTGTGGGGATGAAACTATAAGGAAGGGTTTGTTTAAAATAACACTATGTCCTTCTGTGGGATGAAACTATAAGGAAGGGTTTGCTTAAAATAACACTGTCCCTTCTGTGGGGATGAAACTACTAGGAAGGGGTTGTTTAAAATAACACTGTCCTTATGTGGGGATGAAACTATAAGGGTTTGTTTAAAATAACAGTGTCCTTCTGTGGGATGAAACTATAAGGAAGGGTTTGTTTAAATTAACACTGTCTCTTCTGTGGGGATGAAACTATAAGGGTTTGTTTAAAATAACAGTGTCCTTCTGTGGGATGAAACTATAAGGAAGGGTTTGTTTAAATTAACACGGTCTCTTCTGTGGGGTGAAACTATAAGGGTTTGTTTAAAATAATACTGTCCTTCTGTGGGGATGAAACTATAAGGGTTTGTTTAAAATAACACTGTCCTTCTGTGGGATGAAACTATAAGGGTTTGTTTAAAATAACACTGTCCTTCTGTTGGATGAAACTATAAGGGTTTGTTTAAAATAACACTGTCCCTTCTGTGGGGATGAAACTATAAGGGTTTGTATGTTTAAAATAACACTGTCTCTTCTGTGGGGATGAAACTATAAGGGTTTGTTTAAAATAACACTGTCCTTCTGTTGGATGAAACTATAAGGGTTTGTTTAAAATAACACTGTCCTTCTGTGGGATGAAACTAAGGAAGGGTTTGTTTAAAATAACACTATGTCCTTCTGTGGGATGAAACTAAGGAAGGGTTTGTTTAAAATAACACTGTGTCCTTCTGTGGGATGAAACTAAGGAAGGGTTTGTTTAAAATAACACTATGTCCTTCTGTGGGGATGAAACTATAAGGGTTTGTTTAAAATAACACTATCCTTCTGTGGGGATGAAACTATAAGGAAGGGTTTGCTTAAAATAACACTGTCCTTCTGTGGGGATGAAACTATAAGGAAGGGTTTGTTTAAAATAACACTGTCCCTTCTGTGGGGATGAAACTATAAGGGTTTGTTTAAAATAACACTGTCCCTTCTGTGGGGATGAAACTATAAGGGTTTGTTTAAAATAACACTGTCCTTCTGTGGGGATGAAACTATAAGGAAGGGTTTGTTTAAAATAACACTGTCCCTTCTATGGGGATGAAACTATAATGGTTTGTTTAAAATAACACTGTCTCTTCTGTGGGGATGAAACTATAATGGTTTGTTTAAAATAACACTGTCCTTCTGTTGGATGAAACTATAAGGGTTTGTTTAAAATAACACTGTCCCTTCTGTGGGGATGATACTATAAGGAAGGGTTTGTTTAAAATAACACTGTCCCTTCTGTGGGGATGAAACTATAAGGAAGGGTTTGTTTAAAATAACACTGTCCTTCTGTGGGGATGAAACTATATTGAAGGAAGGGTTTGTTTAAAATAACTGAATAAATACTTCAACAATTTATTTTCTTGTTAATTTCATACAATATTATTAATTGACGAGTTTGTGCATGACACCCACCACATAATTTTGCAAACCAATCGGGAACATTTCTAACACAGCATCATTTAAAAATTAAGTATTTAAGATTTATTTGAACATATTGTTTCCCATAAATATCTGTTACATTTGAATCCTGAATATGGTAACGATTATCTCCCCTTGTTTTATTTCTCTAGTTTCCCCTTTTTCTACATCACTCAAAACAATACCTCTAATACGCATACAATGCGAATATGCACAACATACATAAGTTACATAAAGATTCTGTAAAATTGTATGCATGTTGTTACTGTACATTACATTTATGTTCACTATATAAATAGCAAACAGCACAGACAATACAACTTTACATGTATACCATTGTAACCTATCATCACTGATGGTCACGGTTCAAGCCCAGCTCAGACCGGGTCTCATTTATATGAAAAACTTGGCAGTTTCGTACGGAGGTAGGTGCACCAAGTAGTGGCATTAAATAAACTTAAATAATAAAACAATATGAAGGACATTGAACAAAGTTGATAGAACTGCACAGTCCAGTTTGCCATTTATCTTGTCTAGAATATTGTCTAATCACTCGGCGACGGAGACCGCCGAACAGACAAACAGAAATCTCCAATCCAGGCCGCCAAACAGACAAACAGAAATCACCAATCCAGGCCGCCGAACAGACAAACAGAAATCACCAATCCAGGCCCCCGAACAGACAAACAGAAATCACCAATCCAGGCCCCCCGAACAGACAAACAGAAATCATCAATCCAGGCCCCCGAACAGACAAACAGAAATCACCAATCCAACAGCCCAACTTTGACAATCCTGAGAATAAATATTATTAGAATATTGTAAATAATTACAAGCAACATCTCTATGTAACAGCCATTTTCATTTATCCGGGAAATTATCCCCCACCCACAAGAGCCGAATGTTGCAGGGGGCTCACCTCATAAAAACAGTTTCAGCACTGGTTAATGTCTATATAGTTGGTATTTTTACATTTCATACATAAATATATACCATCTGGTATTAATTTTCCAAGTCTTTCATACCTATAAGCTATACAAAAATCTATATTTAAGGCCAAATTCCAGGTAAAATTTTCCAAGAAATATCTTCAAGACTGGAAGATCAAAAAGATATGTTGTGACGAATTTTGGACTGTTATTTTACTAACAAAATAAATTGTAGCGATATTCATTTAATATGGGTAATACTGTTAAATTAAAGCATAATATTGAAATAGAAGAGTCAAATTGAGGTGTAGAAAATAATGGGACATGCAGAATCCATTAAAATGTACTTTCCACAAAACGGGACAATTCTACAGAAAATTATGCAACCTGATACAACAATTGTCTTTAATATGAAATGTTTATACAATGGAAAACAGATATCACTTGAGATAACTTACTTTCAGTTCTATTTCTTGAAATTCATTTTCGCGTTTCATTTTCTAACATGGCCCAGAGATTATAAACCTTCTCTCCAATCTCAAACTCAGTCTCAAGCTTCTGATTGGTTCAGCTGACAGTAAAACTCAGAATCAACCAATCAAATAACTTGAGCTTGAATTTGAGAACAGTTTTATAACTTTGGACCCTGGTCACAATGTTGTATGGAGTTGCATAAGGTGTACAATACACCATGTGATAGCAGATACACCGGTTACCGTGGCTACTACTAAAACACATTTATATCATCAAGTCCAACATATACAAATGTCCTGAAATTGCGTATCTATTTTTAAACATAATTGATTTCTAGCTTCTGTTGACTAGCCTGTTCCAATTGTTAAGCTATTCATCATCTATATATAAATATATCTGCAAGGTTACATCAAGATTTGGGTAACATGGCAACCACCTTCTCAGCTGCGTCGGCCATGTCAGTAGCTGCTACGATGTCAAGACCACTGTCTATTAATATCTGCATAGCAGATCTTGCATTCTGACCTGAAATACAAGACAAAACATGAAGACAACAAGAAGGTAAGAAATATTCCCAATCAACAAATCTCCCCATCTCTCCTCTGCTACTTCAGTCTGATCATTCCACCACTAAATATTTGTTATGGTATTAGTTACAGGCTGCATATGACAATTACTTGCGAAATCCCTGGCCCTATACCATTGGAAAACCTTGTTAACAAGGACAAGACATTTAATATCTATTATGTTAGTACATATCTTCAAGTCTTACAACCATCGGTACTGTCATGTTACATACCTTCAAGTCTTACAACCATCGGTACTGTCATGTTACATACCTTCAAGTCTTACAACCATCGGTACTGTCATGTTACATACCTTCAAGTCTTACAACCATCGGTACTGTCATGTTACATACCGTCAAGTCTTACAACCATCGGTACTGTCATGTTACATACCTTCAAGTCTTACAACCATCGGTACTGTCATGTTACATACCTTCAAGTCTTACAACCATCGGTACTGTCATGTTACATACCTTCAAGTCGCACAACCATCGGTACTGTCATGTTACATACCTTCAAGTCGCACAACCATCGGTACTGTCATGTTACATACCTTCAAGTCGCACAACCATCGATACTATCATGTTACATACCTTCAAGTCTTACAACCATCGGTACTGTCATGTTACATACCTTCAAGTCGCACAACCATCGGTACTGTCATGTTACATACCTTCAAGTCGCACAACCATCGGTACTGTCATGTTACATGCCTTCAAGTCGCACAACCATCGGTACTGTCATGTTACATACCTTCAAGTCTTACAACCATCGGTACCATCATGTTACATACCTTCAAGTCTTACAACCATTGGTACCGTCATGTTACATACCTTCAAGTCTTACAACCATCGGTACTGTCATGTTACATACCTTCAAGTCGCACAACCATCGGTACTGTCATGTTACATACCTTCAAGTCTTACAACCATCGGTACCGTCATGTTACATACCTTCAAGTCTTACAACCATCGGTACCGTCATGTTACATACCTTCAAGTCGCACAACCATTGGTACTGTCATGTTACATACCTTCAAGTCTTACAACCATCGGTACTGTCATGTTACATACCTTCAAGTCTTACAACCATCGGTACTGTCATGTTACATACCTTCAAGTCGCACAACCATCGGTACTGTCATGTTACATACCTTCAAGTCTTACAACCATCGGTACTGTCATGTTACATACCTTCAAGTCTTACAACCATCGGTACTGTCATGTTACATACCTTCAAGTCGCACAACCATCGGTACTGTCATGTTACATACCTTCAAGTCGCACAACCATTGGTACTGTCATGTTACATACCTTCAAGTTGCACAACCATCGGTACTGTCATGTTACATACCTTCAAGTCTTACAACAATCGGTACTGTCATGTTACATACCTTCAAGTCTTACAACCATCGGTACTGTCATGTTACATACCTTCTTCAAGTCGCACAACCATCGGTACTGTCATGTTACATACCTTCAAGTCTTACAACCATCGGTACTGTCATGTTACATACCTTCAAGTCTTACAACCATCGGTACTGTCATGTTACATACCTTCAAGTCTTACAACCATCGGTACTGTCATGTTACATACCTTCAAGTCTTACAACCATCGGTACTGTCATGTTACATACCTTCAAGTCGCACAACCATCGGTACTGTCATGTTACATACCTTCAAGTCGCACAACCATCGATACTGTCATATTACATACCTTCAAGTCGCACAACCATCGGTACTGTCATGTTACATACCTTCAAGTCTTACAACCATCGGTACTGTCATGTTACATACCTTCAAGTCGCACAACCATCGGTACTGTCATGTTACATACCTTCAAGTCGCACAACCATCGGTACTGTCATGTTACATACCTTCAAGTCGCACAACCATCGATACTGTCATGTTACATACCTTCAAATCTTACAACCATCGGTACTGTCATGTTACATACCTTCAAGTCGCACAACCATCGGTACTGTCATGTTACATACCTTCAAGTCTTACAACCATCGGTACTGTCATGTTACATACCTTCAAGTCGCACAACCAACTGTCATGTTACATACCTTCAAGTCTTACAACCATCGGTACCGTCATGTTACATACCTTCAAGTCTTACAACCATCGGTACCGTCATGTTACATACCTTCAAGTCTTACAACCATTGGTACTGTCATGTTACATACCTTTAAGTCTTACAACCATCGGTACTGTCATGTTACATACCTTCAAGTCTTACAACCATCGGTACCGTCATGTTACATACCTTCAAGTCTTACAACCATCGGTACTATCATGTTACATACCTTCAAGTCTTACAACCATTGGTACTGTCATGTTACATACCTTCAAGTCTTACAACCATCGGTACTGTCATGTTACATACCTTCAAGTCTTACAACCATCGGTACTGTCATGTTACATACCTTCAAGTCGCACAACCATCGGTACTGTCATGTTACATACCTTCAAGTCGCACAACCATCGGTACTGTCATGTTACATACCTTCAAGTCTTACAACCATCGGTACTGTCATGTTACATACCTTCAAGTCTTACAACCATCGGTACTGTCATGTTACATACCTTCAAGTCGCACAACCATCGGTACTGTCATGTTACATACCTTCAAGTCTTACAACCATCAGTACTGTCATGTTACATACCTTCAAGTATTACAACAATCGGTACTGTCATGTTACATACCTTCAAGTCTTACAACCATCGGTACTGTCATGTTACATACCTTCAAGTCTTACAACCATCGGTACTGTCATGTTACATACCTTCAAGTCGCACAACCATTGGTACTGTCATGTTACATACCTTCAAGTCTTACAACCATCGGTACTGTCATGTTACATACCTTCAAGTCTTACAACAATCGGTACTGTCATGTTACATACCTTCAAGTCTTACAACCATCGGTACTGTCATGTTACATACCTTCAAGTTGCACAATCATCGGTACTGTCATGTTACATACCTTCAAGTCTTACAACAATCGGTACTGTCATGTTACATACCTTCAAGTCTTACAACCATCGGTACTGTCATGTTACATACATTCAAGTCTTACAACCATCGGTACTGTCATGTTACATACCTTCAAGTCGCACAACCATCAGTACTGTCATGTTACATACCTTCAAGTCGCACAACCATCGGTACTGTCATGTTACATACCTTCAAGTCTTACAACCATCGGTACTGTCATGTTACATACCTTCAAGTCTTACAACCATCGGTACTGTCATGTTACATACCTTCAAGTCGCACAACCATCGGTACTGTCATGTTACATACCTTCAAGTCTTACAACCATCAGTACTGTCATGTTACATACCTTCAAGTATTACAACAATCGGTACTGTCATGTTACATACCTTCAAGTCTTACAACCATCGGTACTGTCATGTTACATACCTTCAAGTCTTACAACCATCGGTACTGTCATGTTACATACCTTCAAGTCGCACAACCATTGGTACTGTCATGTTACATACCTTCAAGTCTTACAACCATCGGTACTGTCATGTTACATACCTTCAAGTCTTACAACCATCGGTACTGTCATGTTACATACCTTCAAGTCTTACAACCATCGGTACTGTCATGTTACATACCTTCAAGTTGCACAATCATCGGTACTGTCATGTTACATACCTTCAAGTCTTACAACAATCGGTACTGTCATGTTACATACCTTCAAGTCTTACAACCATCGGTACTGTCATGTTACATACATTCAAGTCTTACAACCATCGGTACTGTCATGTTACATACCTTCAAGTCGCACAACCATCAGTACTGTCATGTTACATACCTTCAAGTCGCACAACCATCGGTACTGTCATGTTACATACCTTCAAGTCTTACAACCATCGGTACTGTCATGTTACATACCTTCAAGTCTTACAACCATCGGTACTGTCATGTTACATACCTTCAAGTCTTACAACCATCGGTACTGTCATGTTACACACCTTCAAGTCTTACAACCATCGGTACTGTCATGTTACATACCTTCAAGTCTTACAACCATCGGTACTGTCATGTTACATACCTTCAAGTCGCACAACCATCGATACTGTCATGTTACATACCTTCAAGTCTTACAACCATCGGTACTGTCATGTTACATACCTTCAAGTCTTACAACCATCGGTACTGTCATGTTACATACCTTCAAGTCTTACAACCATCGATACTGTCATGTTACATACCTTCAAGTCTTACAACCATCGGTACTGTCATGTTACATACCTTCAAGTCTTACAACCATCGATACTGTCATGTTACATACCTTCAAGTCTTACAACCATCGGTACTGTCATGTTACATACCTTCAAGTCTTACAACCATCGGTACTGTCATGTTACATACCTTCAAGTCTTACAACCATCGATACTGTCATGTTACATACCTTCAAGCCGCACAACCATCGGTACTGTCATGTTACATACCTTCAAGTCGCACAACCATTGGTACTGTCATGTGAGCTTCTGTGTATGCTTTGATGATCCCATTTGCCATTGTCTCACAGTTCACTATGCCACCAAACACGTTTATCAAGATCGCTTTTACCTGCAAATCAATGAGCATGTACATACATATTACAGATTGACACATAATTGTTTTAATTTTTAGACAATATTTAAAAGGAATGCAGCCATGCAGCCCCAGATGCTATTCCGAAGATTTAGCCACACATGTGACAGCCTGGGCTTCAGCCGTGTGCTTAGACAGTCTGGGATTCAGCCGTGTGCTTAGACCGTCTGGGATTCAGCCATGTGCTTAGACAGTCTGGGATTCAGCCGTGTGCTTAGACAGCCTGGGCTTCAGCCACGTGCTTAGACAGTCTGGGATTCAGCCGTGTGCTTAGACAGTCTGGGATTCAGCCGTGTGCTTAGACCGTCTGGGATACAGCCACTTGCTTAGACAGTCTGGGATTTAGCCACGTGCTTAGACAGTCTGGGATTCAGCCACGTGCTTAGACAGTCTGGGATTTAGCCACGTGCTTAGACAGTCTGGGATTTAGCCACGTGCTTAGACAGCCTGGGATTCAGCCGTGTGCTTAGACAGCCTGGGATTCAGCCACGTGCTTAGACAGTCAGGTATTCAGCCACTTGCTTAGACAGTCTGGGATTTAGCCACGTGCTTAGACAGCCTGGGATTCAGCCACGTGCTTAGACAGTCTGGGATTCAGCCACGTGCTTAGACAGTCTGGGATTCAGCCATGTGCTTAGACAGCCTGGGATTCAGCCATGTGCTTAGACAGCCTGGGATTCAGCCATGTGCTTATAGACAGCCTGGGATTCAGCCATGTGCTTAGACAGCCTGGGATTCAGCCATGTGCTTAGACAGTCTGGGATTCAGCCACTTGCTTAGACAGTCTGGGATTCAGCCATGTGCTTAGACAGTCTAGGATTCAGCCACTTGCTTAGACAGCCTGGGATTCAGCCATGTGCTTAGACAGTCTAGGATTCAGCCACTTGCTTAGACAGCCTGGGATTCAGCCACTTGCTTAGACAGCCTGGGATTCAGCCACTTGCTTAGACAGCCTGGGATTCAGCCACTTGCTTAGACAGTCAGGTATTCAGCCACTTGCTTAGACAGTCTGGGATTCAGCCACTTGCTTAGACAGCCTGGGATTCAGCCACTTGCTTAGACAGCCTGGGATTCAGCCACTTGCTTAGACAGCCTGGGATTCAGCCACTTGCTTAGACAGCCTGGGATTCAGCCACTTGCTTAGACAGCCTGGGATTCAGCCACTTGCTTAGACAGTCAGGTATTCAGCCACTTGCTTAGACAGTCTGGGATTCAGCCACTTGCTTAGACAGCCTGGGATTCAGCCACTTGCTTAGACAGCCTGGGATTCAGCCACTTGCTTAGACAGTCTGGGATTCAGCCACTTGCTTAGACAGTCTGGGATTCAGCCACTTGCTTAGACAGCCTGGGATTCATCCACTTGCTTAGACAGTCTGGGATTCAGCCACTTGCTTAGACAGCCTGGGATTCAGCCACTTGCTTAGACAGCCTGGGATTCAGCCACTTGCTTAGACAGTCAGGTATTCAGCCACTTGCTTAGACAGTCTGGGATTCAGCCACTTGCTTAGACAGCCTGGGATTCAGCCACTTGCTTAGACAGCCTGGGATTCAGCCACTTGCTTAGACAGCCTGGGATTCAGCCACTTGCTTAGACAGTCTGGGATTCAGCCACTTGCTTAGACAGCCTGGGATTCAGCCACTTGCTTAGACAGCCTGGGATTCAGCCACTTGCTTAGACAGTCTGGGATTCAGCCACTTGCTTAGACAGTCTTGGATTTAGCTGTGTGCTTAGACGCTTATAGACAGTCTTGGTATTCAGACTAATGCTAGCCTCAAGATTCAGATTAATTGATTTTCCACTAGTTATTATATACTTACATAATTATTTTAATCACTCATGGTTATACCATGTTTTATGAAACTCGTTTTGGAATTATGCTATTGAGCTCGCCAAAAGGCAAAAAGCTCGGTTAATAGCAAAATGTTGAAACTCGTTCATAAAATAATAGTATAATATCACCACTCGTGTAAGATCCTATATATATATATATGTATAAAATAAGACAGCCAAGCTACATGTAGCCATAAACATAAAATAATGGATAGTGTAAAATTATTATATACAGCAGACTAGCAGTTGTAGAGAAGATCACCGCTTAAACAGAAGCTGACCGTCTAAGGCCCTTTACTCTCACTGATAAACTTCTGTCTGCACACAGACTATACCATCTCAGAGATCACCTTTACAAGATGAGCTTACAGTCTACCGAGGTACTCTCTCACTTCTGTCCACACATTAGACTATACCAACAGTCTCAGAGATCACCTTTACAAGATGAGCTTACAGTCTACTGAGGTACTTTACTCTCACTTCTGTCCACACATTAGACTATACCAACAGTCTCAGAGATCACCTTTACAAGATGAGCTTACAGTCTACTGAGGTACTTTACTCTCACCTCTGTCCACACATTAGACTATACCATCTAAGAGATCACCTTTACAAGATGAGCTTACAGTCTACCGAGGTACTTTACTCTCACTTCTGTCCACACATTAGACTATACCAACAGTCTCAGAGATCACAGTTACAAGATGAGCTTACAGTCTACCGAGGCACTTTACTCTCACTTCTATCCACACATTAGACTATACCAACAGTCTCAGAGATCACCGTTACAAGATGAGCTTACAGTCTACCGAGGTACTTTACTCTCACTTCTGTCCACACATTAGACTATACCAACAGTCTAAGAGATCACCTTTACAAGATGAGCTTAAAGTCTACCGAGGCACTTTACTCTCACCTCTGTCCACACATTAGACTATACCATCTAAGAGATCACCTTTACAAGATGAGCTTACAGTCTACCGAGGTACTTTACTCTCACTTCTGTCCACACATTAGACTATACCAACAGTCTCAGAGATCACAGTTACAAGATGAGCTTACAGTCTACCGAGGCACTTTACTCTCACTTCTATCCACACATTAGACTATACCAACAGTCTCAGAGATCACCGTTACAAGATGAGCTTACAGTCTACCGAGGTACTTTACTCTCACTTCTGTCCACACATTAGACTATACCAACAGTCTAAGAGATCACCTTTACAAGATGAGCTTAAAGTCTACCGAGGCACTTTACTCTCACCTCTGTCCACACATTAGACTATACCATCTAAGAGATCACCTTTACAAGATGAGCTTACAGTCTACCGAGGTACTTTACTCTCACTTCTGTCCACACATTAGACTATACCAACAGTCTCAGACATCACAGTTACAAGATGAGCTTACAGTCTACTGAGGTACTTTACTCTCACTTCTGTCCACACATTAGACTATACCAACAGTCTCACAGATCACAGTTACAAGATGAGCTTACAGTCTACCGAGGTACTTTACTCTC
Source organism: Archivesica marissinica (assembly GCA_014843695.1). NCBI lineage: Eukaryota > Metazoa > Mollusca > Bivalvia > Venerida > Vesicomyidae > Archivesica > Archivesica marissinica. Next base: position 49,088,770 of record CM026398.1, on the reverse strand, counting down.
ACTTCTGTCCACACATTAGACTATACCATCTAAGAGATCACCTTTACAAGATGAGCCTACAGTCTACTGAGGTACTTTACTCTCACTTCTGTCCACACATTAGACTATACCAACAGTCTCACAGATCACAGTTAAAAGATGAGCTTACAGTCTACCGAGGTACTTTACTCTCACTTCTGTCCACACATTAGACTATACCAACAGTCTCACAGATCACAGTTAAAAGATGAGCTTACAGTCTACCGAGGTACTTTACTCTCACTTCTGTCCACACATTAGACTATACCATCTAAGAGATCACCTTTACAAGATGAGCTTACAGTCTACCGAGGTACTTTACTCTCACTTCTGTCCACACATTAGACTATACCAACAGTCTCACAGATCACCTTTACAAGATGAGCTTACAGTCTGCCCTTTACTCTCACCTCTGTCCACACATTAGACTATACCAACAGTAATTTGTCTGTGCTAACCAAACTTACATGAACATCTGCTGTCAATATATGGAATGCATTGTAAACTTGATTCTCCGTTACGCCACCGCCTACATCCAGGAAGTTAGCTGGTTCCCCTCCAAACAACTTGATAATGTCCATCGTAGCCATGGCAAGACCTGCTCCGTTCACTATATCAAAATATTTAACAAGTTATAAATGTTCTATGATTTTCAATTATATTTACATGTATTTACAAGGTATTTCATGCCACTTTCTATGCTCAGTAAACAATGAATTGTGGACAAATGATAGAGGACCCTTCGGTTTTTTCTAGAGCGGAATAGGAGGGCGATGCGCTTTGCCCTTGTTACGATGAATTGAAACAATTGTACAGCCTAAGAGCCAACCACTGTAATACAGTCATATGTAAAATCTAAAAAGGGAGATAATTATGTTATATTAAAGGCACTGTCATATGTAAAATCTAAAAAGGGAGGTAATTATGTTATATTAAAGGCACTGTCATATGTAAAATCTAAAAAGGGAGATAATTATGTTATATTAAAGGCACTGTCATATGTAAAATCTAAAAAGGGAGGTAATTATGTTATATTAAAGGCAGTCATATGTAAAATCTAAAAAGGGAGGTAATTATGTTATATTAAAGGCACTGTCATATGTAAAATCTAAAAAGGGAGATAATTATGTTATATTAAAGGCATGATCTTCACTATTGCTAATATCTCTCAATATTTCAAGTTTCATCCGCTTCTATGCTACGATCATAACAATGCACGTTAACCCAAATAGTGCTGGAAAATTGATTCTGCAAACAGAATAGAACAAGCTGACAGAGAACCTAGGAGTTCTAAGTGACTATGACAAGACTAACATCTGCAGTCTGCACGTCCGTATGATATGGTTCATGCTTGTGCCAAGTCATTTTAAATTTCTCTGGAGGTAGAAGAGCTATCCAGCAGTTGGAAGTGCGACCTTGAACCGACATGCTGAAACATGCATTCTGCACATTGTCTGGGTACAGACACCCTACGTGACCCCCGCTTACAAAGACAACCTATATTTCCCACCCATACTAACACCCTACATGACCCTCGCTTACAAAGACAACCTATATTTCCTTCCCATACTAACACCCTACGTGACCCTCACTTACCAAGACAACCTATATTTCCTTCCCATACTAACACCCTACGTGACCCTAGCTTACAAAGACAACCTATATTTCCTTCCCATACTAACACCCTACTTGACCCTAGCTTACAAAGACAACCTATATTTCCCACCCATACTAACACCCTACATGACCCTCGCTTACCAAGACAACCTATATTTCCTTCCCATACTAACACCCTACATGACCCTCGCTTACAAAGACAACCTATATTTCCCACCCATACTAACACCCTACATGACCCTCGCTTACCAAGACAACCTATATTTCCTTCCCATACTAACACCCTACATGACCCTCACTTACCAAGACAACCTATATTTCCCACCCATACTAACACCCTACGTGACCCTCGCTTACCAAGACAACCTATGTTTCCCTCCATTCCGATATAATTTAGATGGTGCTCAGTTGCCTCAACTTCACGAGGGTCCATTTCAGATAAATCATCCATCGCAAAGATCTCCTTCTGACGATGTTCGGCGTTGTCGTCAAAGTTCACCTTTGCATCAAAACACACAACTGAAAAGTCAATATTAACAATGAGAAAAATGATGTCATTCAATCAATAATGAGTCCGCCTCCGTGGTCGAGTGGTTACGGTCGCTGACTTGTATACCACTGTAACCTATCATCACTGATGGTCACGGGTTTGAGCCCCGCTCAGACCGTGTCTCATTTATATGAAAAAGTTGGCAGTTTCTTACGGAGGTTGGTGCACCCAAGTACTGGTTAACCGCTGGAGCCTGCCCAGGAAAGGTGTTGTTAGGTAAACTGCCCGCCGGCGATATAGCCCAAAATGGTGCTGATGCAGGCGTAAAACCCGAAATATAAATAAATCAATCAATCAATAATGACTGTGTTAGGAAAACACTGCTGTTTGCAACTTCACACATAATATATTATTTGCAATATTAACCCCAGTGAATTTGCATTCCTGGACCTGGTTATAAATGTATATAGAATTTATCATTGCGTTATGGCTTTTGGTAGATTCAGTAAATTTTAAGTTTTTAACCTCGGAACATATGTGTTGCCTTTTATACTTTGACATACTGTCCTCACCATTAATATGGACCATCTACCGTCATGACAAATTTAGAAACTATTGCCAACTAAGTATTAGGAAAATACGTTCAAGCAATCAACAGTTAGTGATCACAAACCAAATATGGAAGGAAACAGTTATACAAGTATGTTTTGCAATAAGTACTGTTTAAACCAAACAAAACATGTGACGTAGGCAGCCGACTAAGTGATCCCAATGTATACCATGCTATACTGGCAACATAAAACTCTTACCCATTTCATTCTGGATACATTTAAAGGCTTTTGCAAACAACATAGATCCAGATCAGCCGCAGCGTGACGCTGCATGCTGATCAGGATCTATGTTGTTTGCTACATAGCAAGATTATCTGAATAGCAAACAGCATAGAGCCTGATCAGACGGCACTTTCCATGGCAGCTGATCTGGCTCTATGTTCTTTGCAAATACTGTTTGAACGGTATCCAGAATAAAATGCGTTACGCTATTCAACGATTATTCAACATTTGAAATGATGAAATAAAGACTGGTACAACCTCTTCCATCCGGAGTCTCGACGAATGGATTGATCTCAATCTGTGTGGCATCAACGTCTACGAACATCTTGTACAACTTCAGTACTTCGTCTGATGCCTGGCAAACAAAAACGGTTAAACACCAATTAATGAGTCTTCTTTTCAATGACAAACGCACAGTTTGGCACAGGCATTGGAAGCATTTATCTCTACAGTCTGTGTTCAGGCATCAATGAGTAGGCTCAAGTCATGGTAACCCAATTTGGTATGTGCAAACCTGGCCTGGAGGTTATAAAACTTTTCTCAAAACCTTAACTCAATCTTAACCTTTCCGATTGGTTGAGCCAAGAGCAAATCTCGCACTCAACCAATCATAACACTTAAGATTTGAGAAAAGGTTCATAACCTCAGACACATTGTCCCGATATCCATCTTGCTTTAAATTTCTTAAATCGGATTTGTAACTGAACGAAAATAATTTTCCAGTGATTAATAATTATAACCATGACAATAAACTGACAGCCTTATATCCAATGTTCTTTGCTTTTTTGGGTTTAACGTCGCTTCAACACCTTTGGTCATATGGCGACTTCCCAGCTATTATTGGTGGAGGAAGACTCTGGGTGCCCTTCTGAGCAGTATTTCACGCCTGGGTGGGCAGTCTGGTAGAACCACCGACCTCCGCAAACCATCTGGATAGCTTCCTCACATTAAATAATTCGAGAACCCTAGTGGTATTCGAACCCAGCACCGGTGAAGGGCAAGTGATTTGAAGGCAACGACTCAGCCACAGAGCCCCTTCAAACCCAATAGCAAGCAACATTTCAACCCAACCGTACTAGAATATGTCTACCTATATAGGTATGAAATACACAATTTAAGATGTTCACATGTCATCATAGCTAGTCAAATAATGGCAGCAAAAGGAATTCTTCTTACTGTTGCTTATATAGACAAATATTTCTTAAAACCCCTCTAATTATTTAAGGATTCTAGAAAGGTGTAGTTTGTTGAAGTTTTCTGTACCAGAAGGGCAAGTATTTTTTATTCAAACAGGTGCTGGCCATGGGTGACAACTCTGTCAAGCTTGTTTATTTCATATACCTAATACTGCTGGAATCATATACATATCTATGCACAATATATTTATAAACGTGGAAACAATCAGTTTAATTCGGCATATCCTACGGCCAGACATTCATCAATCTAATATTATCGATCAAGATATTCTTGAAACAAGAGTACAGCTTAAGAGCCAACCACTGTAATACTGTACACAGTTATATGTAAGATCTAAAAAGGGAGATAATTATGTTATATTAAAGGCACAATCATATGTAAAATCTAAAAAGGGAGATAATTATGTTATATTAAAGGCACGACCTTCGGCCTTCGTGATATATTTCTACGCATAAGAACTTCAAACTCTGGAGAGTTCCAGAGTTTGGTTATTCTGCGATATACCACGGTTGATACTTATTATTTCTTAATTAAAGGCATCGTCATATGTAAAATCCGTCATTAACGTAGTAGTAAATCAGATGAAATGAAGCAAGGGTCTCACTAATTGAAGCTGTTTTCCTTTAAATCCTAGTTTTTCTGCAACATCATCTGCTGTTTGTTTACTCAAACCTTCCAAGATATCAATAGGCACCTGAAATTGACGTAGAAGCAACACTGCAGTTTTACACAAAATGGGGTTTATTTTGACTTCCATTTTCACGAATTTTAGACATATAAAATACTGTCTCTGAGGCCTAGTGGTTGCGGTGTCTGCATACCGAGCAGGAGGTCGAAGGTTCGAACATTGCCAGGGGTTCATTCTAATATGGCCGGTTGGTGAGCCGCAAGCTAGTTAAACAATGGTTACCGATTGCCTATCAGCCAGGCGCTTGGCCTTCAATGATAGGATTTGGGAAGTACTGATGTCCATAAGAGGTGTCTTCGAAGTCAGTAATGGCTGACCTTTTCAATAGGGGCGACGCTATAATAAACAAACAATTCTGTTTTTTATTTATTTATAAAATTATCTGAATGTGTGTGTTTTACGTTTATTTATCGTCGCTACCGGTTGCCCATATGAGCGACGCCTCCTGAACAGATTAGTAATTTTAGAGTTTTGGAGGATAGTGCAATGATACAGAGAGAGACCCATTCCAGAGTCTCCTCTGGTTCTTTTACGTGCACGGTGTAAAGCTCCGACACGAGACCTCGGTTTAACGTCCCATCTGAAAGACTGTTAATTTTATTAGGGTCAGACGGGGGATCGAACCATCGATCCCTGGATTATGAGCCCAGTGTGTTACCACTGGACTACAGATCCATCTGCAATTATCTGAATTTACAGTACTCACCTTAAATATAGCATCTGGATTAGTTTCAGCCACCTCTTCTATGTCCATCCCTCCCTGCGCACTACCCACTATCATAGGTCCATTGAAATTCTGGTCTAGCAATATGGCAATATATGTTTCACGTGCAATGTCAAGTGCTTCAGCAACCATCACCTTCCGCACGAGTACGCCATCTCCGTGTGTTTGCTTTGTCTTCAGCTTTTGGCCAACCATATTAGAGACAAGCTCTGTAACTTTGGTTGGACTACAAGACAAAGTGGTGGGGAATATATTTTGTTGGTTCAAGAACATATGTGTAATGTTAGTTTGAATAGTTTCAGAGCTAACAGAAATTTTGGTTTCAAATGTTCTTTATTTTTTGAAGATTTAAATTGATAAATAAAATGAGCTCTTGGAGGTGGTATGAGGGTCTATTAAGCTTGAAAGTAAATGTTCTTGTATACGGAAGATAAACTAGAATTAGATGTTTTATACCATCAAAAAAGAATTTGATACAGGCAGTACTTTGTTCAGGTAAGTACAGGTGCCTGACTAGAACCGCCAACCTTCTGAAAGTCAGTTACATAAATGAATGCAATACCGTTGATTGTGTATCACTTCCAGTAAACTTTCAAATGTGTATGAAGACTCAAGTCCTCCTCCGGACATTGGTTCAGGCAAATGCCCGACTAAAACCACCAACCCTCTGAAGATCAGCTTCATAAATGAATGCAATACCATTGATAAGATTGCGCATCACTTCAAGTAACTTTGAAGCTCAGCACTTCACTTCTAAAACCAAATGAAATCTTACTCTTTTGTCAGCTGCACTCCACCTTTGAACCCATTTGAGAATGTGCCCTTGCCCCTTCCACCGGCCAAGATCTGTGCCTTGATAACATATTCCGATGCATCTAAATTTTCAAATTCCACATGATTATTTTACAAAATTGTGAATCATCATTCTATGCACTACGAAAACAAACTTTGGAATACTTTGAGAAAAATAACGCATATATATATTTACTTATTAGAAATGTAGTCTTTATAGTTCTACAATGATATAAAGAACACTTTTGAAGTTTTCATTACTGAGTTTACACCCACAATCAAGACTTTATGATTTATCACAAATATTTTATATGTAATTTCCCTAGGCATGCTTCACAGTATGCAATCACCATCATTTGCTACACATATTTATTATTATTACTACACATGATGTAGAATTTGTCTAGTGCGCAGTCTACAAGGTAAAAAGAAATGTTAAAACAATTCAGGAACAGCTTTCTGCAAACAAACGGCAAGTTAGAGTAGACAATTACTGTATTTATTCTCATAAATTACAAGAGCTAAGTGTCAATCAATCCGTTAAGTTGAGTAGACAATTACTGTATTTATTCTATTAAATTGCAAGAGCTAAATGTCAATCAATCCGAGACTGGACAGATTTATTTTATCCACCTGTTTATTTTGTTCAAGTGCAATTATATGAATGACAGATGGATAAACCATATGTGTTCCAATCTCATGTTGTACCAGACAGGACAAAAAATGATGGTGGTACATACATCTCATTTACATTGAAACTTTTTGTCAGAAAGAGAAAAATTGAGAAATTGAAGTAAATCATTCATTTTGGAATTGCAGAGATACAGCAAAGCACAGCATCAGTTGACACTCCAATAGGTACCTGTTACAATCTTGCAAGGGAGGTGCAGTGCTTGTAGTAATTTATTGTCGTTACCAGTTTCCTATACGAGTGACGTCTCATGAAGAGATTAGTTATTTTGGAGGACAGAGATCCATTCAAGATTCTCCTCTACATATAGTTATTTTACGTGAAGTGTAAAGTACTGTACTCCAGACCTTGTTTTAAAGTCTCATCCGTATAATAGACATTTTAGCATAGCAGTCTTCACGAAACTTTGACGGTCAGTTTGCTTTGGGTTGTACGCCTGCATCAGCACCAATTTGGACTATATCGCAGGCGGGCAGTTTACCAAACAATGCCTTTCCTGGGCAGGCTCCAGCGGTTAACAGCAAACATTTTCATATAAATGAGACATGGCCTGAGCGGGACTCGAACCGGTGACCATCAGTGATGATAGGCTACAGTGTAAACAAGTCAGCGACAATAACCACTCAACCTCGTGGGCGGACTTTGTCTAGTCAGACAAATGATTAAAATGCTTTATTTTGTCTGAATAAATTATAATGGATTTTTTGTCCGACATGTCAGGTGATCGTACGGATTTCGTGGAGACTGATAGCATAGTCCGGGATCAATCATGCGCCCTCAGGATTACGAATCCAGTCACTGACCAATTATACAGGTCCAGTTGTTCCACTTCCAAATCACTTATAAATGTAGATTCACCGGAACCACACACAGGGTAACATTAACTGTGTACTTACTCAGTCTAGAAGGTACTGACTTTGCATCTTCAGCGTTATCGACGACTTCAAAGTGCTGTACCTCAATAGCATGCTCCTTCATCAATGTCTTACTTTGGTACTCTTGTAAATGTAGGCATCTCTTCTGCAGACAACTGGACAACACCTGTATATACACATGTATATGTATGAGAAATTCAAGTTCTTGTCACATGACACAATCAACATGCTGCATTTTATGTGTCATAATTATAGATACAAAATGATGTGACTTGAATCTACATGTAGTAAGAGATTGCATTTGGAAAATTAACGATCACAAGATACTCAGGATACATAAATCAAGATATTTACAAATGTACAAAAGAACAGAAGTTCTCACATTTATTATATTGTATACGGTAGAAACAGACATTTCTACTTGTATTACACAACCAGGGTTCATTCTAAGTCAGAATGTTTGCAGTCCTTAAATGGTGTTATTTAATAAATTTCAACATAATATGGTTAAAATGCACAGTGTGACCATTATATACAACAATTGAATAGAAGGAGTGCTTTATAATCGGGATAATAAGTAAACACGTGTGTAATTTCTTTCACAAATTGTGATACCTATGAAACACAGTATGTAAAGTTTGTTCAAACTTAATTTAACTCTTTGCATGCTGGGTAAAATAAAGGCTACAAAAATTAATATAGTAACTTTCCAAATATTGTAGCAGACGACAATAAATACGGTTGAAATTTGCTAATCTGAAGAAAAATTGCCAACATTTTTATATTGTTTACAACAACTATATATCTATCTAAAGTGACCAAGCAAAGAAAGAGCGGAAAAGTTAGTGACCCGACGTGGGACTCGAACCCACGACCTCCCGAACACTAGTCGGACAGCTCTACCAACTGAGCTAGCCGGGCCGTTGTTCTACCCACACCGAAATACACTACATATCTATCTTCCCTTGCGGGGATGCAGACATGTATGCATGTACCATGTTGTCAGATGCAATTGGAGATTTAGCATAATGGATATCTAGACCATTGGCCTAAAACCTAATCTATTTGTTTTTTTATGGAAATCAAGTGTACAATTACATAATTATATGAATACGTTTTTTTAATTCACAGATCGAATTACATGATTATATATGAATCTTGAATGTAGTTTTTTAACACTTCATACATGTCATATACTGCAAAATGTTTTCAAGGATTTCAATAAAATAAATTGTACCTGTTCATCATTCGGATAGAGCTATGAACCTGATTGATCTCGCCGTATTCATAATACATCTGTACAGTGCACATAGAGACTGTTACATGTTAATACAGAAAACTAATTTCACCATACTGCGGTTAGAAGCAATTACTACAGATGATGATGAGATGTAAAGTGGCAATACATACATGCATGCATACATACATGCATGCATGCATGCATGCATGCATGCATGCATGCATACATACATGCATACATACTGCAATACATACATACATACATACATGCACGCATACATACATACATACATTACATACATACATACATACATACATACATACATACATACATACATACATACATACATACATACATACATACTAATACCTTACATACATACATACATACATACATACATACATACATACATACATACATACATACATACCTACATACATACATACATACATACATACATACATACATACAATACATACATAACATACATACATACATACATACATACATACATACATACATACATACATACATACATACATACATACATACATACATACATACATACATACATACATACATACATACATACATTACATACATACATACATACATACATACATACATACATACATACATACATACATACATACATACATACATACATACATACATACATACATACATACATACATACATACATACATACATACAAGTAAAACCCATGGAATTATGGTCATTTCGGCCCATGGTCATTTCGGCCCATATGTCTGGTCATTTCGGCTCACCTCCATGGTCATTTTAAGGTATGAGTTATGTGCTTGCCTAGTTTTGTATATCAGTTTCCTGTAATTTGAATTCATATATGGTGGTGGGCCCTTATTAGGGTACTTTTGTTTAACAGGTGCATGATCATCTAAGACTTGCATAAACATATGGTTATGTGCCCAGTACATATCATCAATGTCATCAAAAATATGGGCGACATGAAAAGGTGTTTGTGACAGTTCATGGTTAAAATCTATTTCATTAAAAAATGTATAGCTTCTAAAATTTACTTTTTTCTTTTGTAGAGGTTTAATATGTTCTTTAATAGTAGTTAATATCATACTATGACAGTCACTAATACTGCAGTTTATTACAGTTGTGTTACAGATAAGTGTATGCGAGTTTGTTAGTATGACATCAATAAGTGTAGGTGTACAGTTTTTCATAGAACATGTAGGTTCTTTAATAACATTCTTTAAATTAAAAGTGTCTGACATTCGACATTAATAATTAATCACTAATTACGTGTGCAAACTTGCTAATGATGAGATAGATTGTCAACTACAAATATTGTGATTATACTAGCCAACAAAGCAATGGGTCATCAAAAGGAATAATTGTTTTAACACAATCAGATAGACGTAAATAACATAATGATGCCACATTTATGTGTTATCTTAGTACACTTTTTGGACATGTTTGACGAAATTTCGCAAAATAAACATACATGTATTACTGGGCCGAAATGACCAGACTTAATATTATTGATGGGCCGAAATGACCAAAGAACTGACTAGGTGGGCCGAAATGACCAGGCATGTGGGCCGAAATGACCACAAATATGGGCCGAAATGAACACAAAAATATGGGCCGAAATGACCATGCTGGCCATACATGTAGACGTTGCGCCTAAATAAATTGACATTCTTGTGTATGTGATCGGAAGCATCCCCAAACATGGGCCATAATGTCTCTAAACATGGTCCGAAATGTCTTTGACCATGGTTCGAAGTGTTCCCCCAAAAGGTCGGAAATGTCCTTGAACATGGTCCGAAATGTCTGGTCCGAAGTGTCTTTGGTCCGAAATGTTCGGATACCCATTCATCACAGTGATTACCAGAACAAAATCATTACGACTAAGCAATGTATATGAAGGAGAATATCCACACATATCGAATTTTCACGAGCTAGTGAGACATGTTATACCCTTGTCTTAGTCGCAGATTTCCAGAAATGTTTAACCATACAGAGTCGGGAAAAACTCAAGGGCGCAGCCATCTTTGATCACGTGTGAAGGTGTGCACTTTGCACTATTTTCAAACGTAATATAGTTCTACACAAATCTTCAATATTATGAGGAAGTCTGAAAATTATTAAACTAATTTACTATGTATGGGTATTTACATTAGAATACTTACATTTCATTGCTATTTATAATTCTAAAATATAACAATGACATAAAGTATATATTTCCCTATCACATGCATTATTTATCCGCAACAACCATTCCATCCTGGTTCTTACAAAATCGCCCGGACGAAAACAAACTGCAGCTATTACCACGTGTTTTCAAATGTAATTGACGGCCCATGTCAAAGTGACTTGCATGGATTTTCCTCCCTAAGTGAACATATTTCGCCAATGACATGTCTTTGGGTAATTGGGAATGTCATGTAGTTTATAAATTCAAAATGGCGTTTACCTATTTTTCGCTGTTTACTTGTCCTTCTTTGTTTAAGCAGCACTCCTTCACTTATGAAGATTAGGTGCTGGCGCCGTAATAAAAAGTGTTAGTTAAGTGCTTGATCAGAAAGTGCTCATTAGAAAGGATACAGTGAATAGACATATTTTTAGATATATTTTTTAAGTGTTTTTTTATAAAACTATGTACATAATTGTGGCAATTTATGCAAAATATATTGGGGTAAGGACAGACACAGGGATCAGGGCCTTGAAGGTGTCCACTGTGTCTGCGGCATATATGGTGGGCGGTAGCATGTTCCACTGAGTGACGGCTCTAGGATAGAAAGAGTATTTGTACGAGTCTTTAGCTGCGTGTATGTGTTTGTAGGTATAGGTGTTACTGGTTCTGGGGTCTGAAGGAATAATTAGATTACAGGGTGGTTGGATGGCAACTACGTGGTGTATGATCTTATAAAACATGATCATGATGAGTCTGGTACGGATTCTTCGAATTTCCAAGGTGGGCCAGTTGAGGGTAGTGAGGAATGCAGGAGGTTTCGTCAACTGGAGGTTTCGTCAACAAGGCAATATAGAGGGAAATTGTTAAGAGGTTTCGATTATGTGAGAGGTTTCGTCAATTAGGCGATTAAGCAACAATAATTGAAGCTTGCAAGCGTACAATGTAAGCCCTTTCTTTCAAGATGCATGTCACATGCCAAAGCCAAGTAAAGATATATATTCCACTGGAATCAGCGGATCTACCGGAAGATTTCTACACTGGGACTGTCAGCCATCTATAACAAATATACATAAAAATCACATAAAAATGAAAATAACACATATATCTAGTTAAATCAATTAACAATTAATGTCCATAACCAAGTCCTTGCCAATTAATAACTTTTCACATCGTTGACGAAACCTCCAGGGTTGACGAAACCTCTAGTTGACGAAACCTCTGACACCCGTAGTGAGCATGTCAGTTACAGAACTTGTATTGTGGTAGCGGTTGGATGTATAGCGGGCTGCACGGCGTTGTACTTTTTCAATTTGACTAATTTGGCTTTTGGTATGTGGGTCCCAAACAGAAGAGGAGTATTCTAGTTTGGGTCTGACGAGGGCTTTATAAGCATGGTCTTTTACTTTGGTAGAGTTGATTTTTAAATTTCTGCAGAGGAATCCTAATGACTGATTAGCTTTGCTTGTTATAGAGTTTATATGCTTATCCCATTTTAAGTTATTCTGTAAAGTGAGGCCTAAATATTTTGCATGTTCGACAATTTCAAGGGGGTGGTTGTGAAGTTTGTATGTAAATTTAACTTGGTTTCTTTTTTGTGTGACATTTAGAACATTACATTTATCAGGGTGAAAATTCATGAGCCAATCCTGCTCCCATCTACCAGCAGCGTCTAGGTCAGATTGTAAGAGTTTTGCATCAGAAGTGTTGTTAATTTCTTTATATATAATGCTGTCATCTGCGAATAGTCTAAGGGTACTGTGATTGAGGTATTCAGGGAAGTCATTTATATAGATAAGAAAGAGGATAGGCCCCATGACAGTGCCCTGGGGTACTCCGGATGTGACTGGTACAGTGTCTGATGTTTCCCCTTCCAGGACAACTGTCTGGGTCCTATCTCTCAAGAAGTCAGATATCCAATGAAGAGCATTACAATTGATTCCGTAGAATTGTAGTTTGTAGAGGAGGTGACGGTGAGAAACTTTGTCAAATGCTTTCGCAAAATCCATAATGATGACGTCTGTTTGAATATGTTTGTTGTTAGATTCCGTTAGGTTTTGGAGAAATGAAATTAGCTGTGATTCGCAGGAACAGGAAGATCGAAAGCCATGTTGTAGATCATAGAGGATATTATTGTTTTCTAGGTATTACATTACTTGAGATAATATGTTCGAGGAGCTTGCAACAAATACATGTGAGTGAAATTGGTCTGTAATTGATCGCATCATGCTTGTCGCCTTTTTTAAATACAGGACATACATTTGCGTGCTTCCAGTCTGTAGGGATTTCGCCAAGTGAGAGAGATTTATGAAAAATATTGGTAAGAATTGGTGATATGGAGGCGCTACATTCTTTTAAGATTTTACTTTGTAGTTTGTCCGGTCCAGCGGCTTTAGTGGTTTGATATTTTCCAGTAACTTTTTAACTCCATTTTCAGTGATTGAGATGTCTTTCATTTGTGGATGAGGGCTTGGGTCTTTGTCAGGTATATCGTCATTTGTGACAGGGGTAAAAGCTTTTTGGAATTGTTTATTGAGTATGTTGGATTTATCGGTTGCGGTAGATTTGAGAATGCCGTTCTCTCGGAGGGGGGGTATAATTTGACTTTCAGTTTTTTGGGTTTTTATGTACGAGAATAAGTTTTTTGGAGTTTTTGTGAAGGCTGGGCTATCTTGTTCCGGAATCGGTATGTCGAATATGATGTTTTCAATATATTTCCAATATGCCTGCCTTTGTTCTTTTTGAATTTCGCTTTTTAGGTGCTTCAGTTGATTATGGTTGTGGTTTTGTTTGCTTCTTGAGAATTTACGTCTATAGTTTTTCATTTTCTTTCTGAGTTCATTTGTTATCCAGGGAAGTTTGTTGTCAGGTTTTATTAATTTAGTTGGAATATTTTTCGAGATGGAAGCTTGAAGATCATTTTTAAATGTGTTCCAAATATAGTTGATATCTTGTGTGTTTTGAGTTTCTTGAATTTTCTGGTATGTTTCTTCTAAGTCTAGATTGATTTTGTCCCAGTCTGCTTTAGAATACTTTAGTACTTCCCGTGGAGGGGATTTACAGCGACGTAGGGAGGTATTACTTTCAAGACATATAATATCATGATCAGCTTCACCGATTGGGGGGATGGTTTCTAAATTATCTATAATGGACCACAGGGATTCGGCACGTTTGGGGGTACTGGTATATATATTTAAGTACAGGGATTCTACTCTGTGGGATGTCAGATTTCGCATCGATCAGTAAAATGGCCCTATCTGAAACAATTTTGTACAAAGCTGTCCAAATATAACGCCTATCCCGAGTCTTTATATTGTTCTTCAAATAAAACACAACTTTAAGCTGCATGCATGTATACTTTGCAAACAATTGTCACGTACATTGGCCATAGCAGGTCACATTTCCATACTAGGACACGGGTTCTGTCAGCAACAAAAAAAAATCTTCGACGGGAGAGTTTTAACTGTGAATAACATTATCAATAAATTGTGTTTACCGACCTGTTATTGATTACTAGATGAGTAGTTTCATGTTTGTTTCAGGATGAATGGTGGAGATGATGACGATGGCATCATCATCACAGAATCCCTGTCCACGCCTTCTGTCTCTATTCACGCAATCAATGAGGACACACATGACACATTGGCTGCTATAGCTCAACATGAAACATTGACAGGTATTAAGCATACTTTCATACTTTTCTACTGACTATCTGAGACCTCGTTTTCCTTTCTTGCCTTGTTCTTAAGAAGTGTAGTTAATGATCTTTCTTGTTCATACAAATATCATACGAGTCCGCCTCCGTGGTCGAATGGTTAAGGTCGCTGACTTGTATACCACTGTAACCTATCATCATTGATGGTCACGGGTTCGAGTCCTGCTCAGACCGTGTCTCATTTATATGAAAATGTTGGCAGTTTCTTATGGAGGTTGGGTGCACCCAAGTACTGGTTAACTGCTGGAGCCTGCCCAGGAAAGGTGTTGTTAGGTAAACTGCCCGCCGGCGATATAGCCCAAAATGGTGCTGATGCAGGCGTAAAACCCAAAATATAACATAAAAATATAACATAACAAATATCATACGAGTATGAAACTATGAATCGAAGATAAATGAATATGTAGACAAAATATTGATTATGAATAAACAACTTAAATATTAACTGATTGTAATGCAAGAAAATGATAGGATGAACAGAAAGATGAAGATTTGTTTTTACAATTTTTGCAAACAAACATGCAAAATGGTACACTTTGCAACATATATATACAACAGTCTCTACTTTAATTCAGATATTAAGGATGCATCTGGTGAAGTATTGGAACTTGACCCCAATGACCTGATTCCCTTGGCAGCTACAGACATTAATGAGGCTAATATAGAAGTCACAGATGGAAAACAATATCTCATTGTTGCACCCACAGGCACAGGTATCACCTACAATCTTTGTTACACCTACATGTATCACCTACAATCATTGGTATCACCTACACTCATTGTTACACCTACATGTATCACCTACACTCATTGTTACACCTATTGGTATCACCTACAATCATTGTTACACCTACATGTATCACCTACACTCATTGTTACACCTATATGTATCACCTACAATCATTGTTACACCTACAGGTATCACCTACAATCATTGTTACACCTACAGGTATCACCTACAATCATTGTTACACCTACATGTATCACCTACAATCATTGTTACACCTACAATCATTGTTACACCTACAGGTATCACCTACAATCATTGTTACACCTACAGGTATCACCTACAATCATTGTTACACCTACAGGTATCACCTACAATCATTGTTACACCTACAGGTATCACCTACACTCATTGTTACACCTATAGGTATCACCTACACTCATTGTTACACCTATATGTATCACCTACAATCATTGTTACACCTACAATCATTGTTACACCTACAATCATTGTTACACCTACATGTATCACCTACACTCATTGTTACACCTATATGTATCACCTACAATCATTGTTACACCTACAATCATTGTTACACCTACAACCATTGTTACACCTACAATCATTGTTACACCTACAATCATTGTTACACCTATATGTATCACCTACAATCATTGTTACACCTACAATCATTGTTACACCTATTGGTATCACCTACAATCATTGTTACACCTATATGTATCACCTACAATCATTGTTACACCTACAGGTATCACCTACAATCTAGGTTACACCTATAGGTATCACCTACACTCATTGTTACACCTACAGGTATCACCTACAATCATTGTTACACCTACATGTATCACCTACAATCATTGTTACACCTACATGTATCACCTACAATCATTGTTACACCTATTGGTATCACCTACAATCATTGTTACACCTACATGTATCACCTACACTCATTGTTACACCTATATGTATCACCTACAATCATTGTTACACCTACAATCATTGTTACACCTACAGGTATCACCTACAATCATTGTTATACCTACATGTATCACCTACACTCATTGTTACACCTACCTGTATCACCTACAATCATTGTTACACCTACAGGTATCACCTACACTCATTGTTACACCTACAGGTATCACCTACAATCATTGTTACACCTACATGTATCACCTACACTCATTGTTACACCTATATGTATCACCTACAATCATTGTTACACCTACAATCATTGTTACACCTACAGGTATCACCTACAATCATTGTTATACCTACATGTATCACCTACACTCATTGTTACACCTACCTGTATCACCTACAATCATTGTTACACCTACAGGTATCACCTACACTCATTGTTACACCTACAGGTATCACCTACAATCATTGTTACACCTACATGTATCACCTACACTCATTGTTACACCTAAGTATCACCACAACAACACCTACAATCATTGTTACACCTACAGGTATCACCTACAATCATTGTTACACCTACAGGTATCACCTACAATCATTGTTACACCTACAGGTATCACCTACACTCATTGTTACACCTATAGGTATCACCTACACTCATTGTTACACCTATATGTATCACCTACAATCATTGTTACACCTACAATCATTGTTACACCTACAATCATTGTTACACCTACATGTATCACCTACACTCATTGTTACACCTATATGTATCACCTACAATCATTGTTACACCTACAATCATTGTTACACCTACAACCATTGTTACACCTACAATCATTGTTACACCTACAATCATTGTTACACCTATTATCACCTACAATCATTGTTACACCTATATGTATCACCTACAATTGTTACACCTACAGGTATCACCTACAATCATTGTTACACCTACAGGTATCACCTACAATCATTGTTACACCTACAGGTATCACCTACAATCATTGTTACACCTACATGTATCACCTACAATCATTGTTACACCTACATGTATCACCTACATCATACACCTAGGTATCACCTACAATCATTGTTACACCTACATGTATCACCTACACTCATTGTTACACCTATATGTATCACCTACAATCATTGTTACACCTACAATCATTGTTACACCTACAGGTATCACCTACAATCATTGTTATACCTACATGTATCACCTACACTCATTGTTACACCTACCTGTATCACCTACAATCATTGTTACACCTACAGGTATCACCTACACTCATTGTTACACCTACAGGTATCACCTACAATCATTGTTACACCTACATGTATCACCTACACTCATTGTTACACCTATATGTATCACCTACAATCATTGTTACACCTACAACATTGTACACCTACAGTATCACCTACAATCATTGTTACACCTACAGTATCACCTACAGTCATTGTTACACCTATAGGTATCACCTACAATCATTGTTACACCTACATGTATCACCTACAATCATTGTTACACCTACAACATGTATCACCTACAATCATTGTTACACCTACATGTATCACCTACAATCATTGTTACACCTACATGTATCACCTACAATCATTGTTACACCTACAGAGTATCACCTACACTCATTGTTACACTACATGTATCACCTACAATCATTGTTACACCTACAATCATTGTTACACCTACATGTATCACCTACAATCATTGTTACACCTACAATCATTGTTACACCTACATGTATCACCTACAATCATTGTTACACCTACATGTATCACCTACAATCATTGTTACACCTATAGGTATCACCTACAATCATTGTTACACCTACAATCATTGTTACACCTACATGTATCACCTACAATCATTGTTACACCTACATGTATCACCTACAATCATTGTTACACCTACAGGTATCACCTACAATCATTGTTACACCTACAGGTATCACCTACAATCATTGTTACACCTACATGTATCACCTACAATCATTGTTACACCTATTGGTATCACCTACTCATTGTTACACCTACAGGTATCACCTACAATCATTGTTAACCTACATGTATCACCTACACTCATTGTTACACCTATATGTATCACCTACAATCATTGTTACACCTACAATCATTGTTACACCTACAGGTATCACCTACAATCATTGTTACACCTACATGTATCACCTACAATCATTGTTACACCTATAGGTATCACCTACAATCATTGTTACACCTACATGTATCACCTACAATCATTGTTACACCTACATGTATCACCTACAATCATTGTTACACCTACATGTATCACCTACAATCATTGTTACACCTACATGTATCACCTACAATCATTGTTACACCTACAGGTATCACCTACACTCATTGTTACACCTACATGTATCACCTACAATCATTGTTACACCTACAATCATTGTTACACCTACATGTATCACCTACAATCATTGTTACACCTACATGTATCACCTACAATCATTGTTACACCTATAGGTATCACCTACAATCATTGTTACACCTACAATCATTGTTACACCTACATGTATCACCTACAATCATTGTTACACCTACATGTATCACCTACAATCATTGTTACACCTACAGGTATCACCTACAATCATTGTTACACCTACAATCATTGTTACACCTAAGGTATCACCTACAATCATTGTTACACCTACATGTATCACCTACAATCATTGTTACACCTACAGGTATCACCTACAATCATTGTTACACCTACAATCATTGTTACACCTACATGTATCACCTACAATCATTGTTACACCTACATGTATCACCTACAATCATTGTTACACCTACAGGTATCACCTACAATCATTGTTACACCTACAATCATTGTTACACCTATAGGTATCACCTACAATCATTGTTACATCTACATGTATCACCTACAATCATTGTTACACCTACAGGTATCACCTACACTCATTGTTACACCTACATGTATCACCTACAATCATTGTTACACCTACATGTATCACCTACAATCATTGTTACACCTACATGTATCACCTACACTCATTGTTACACCTACAGGTATCACCTACACTCATTGTTACACCTACAGGTATCACCTACAATCATTGTTACACCTACATGTATCACCTACAATCATTGTTACACCTACATGTATCACCTACAATCATTGTTACACCTACATGTATCACCTACACTCATTGTTACACCTACAGGTATCACCTACAATCATTGTTACACATACATGTATCACCTACAATCATTGTTACACCTATTGGTATCACCTACAATCATTGTTACACCTACATGTATCACCTACACTCATTGTTACACCTACATGTATCACCTACAATCATTGTTACACCTACATGTATCACCTACAATCATTGTTACACCTACAGGTATCACCTACAATCATTGTTACACCTACAATCATTGTTACACCTATAGGTATCACCTACAATCATTGTTACACCTACATGTATCACCTACAATCATTGTTACACCTACAGGTATCACCTACAATCATTGTTACACCTACAATCATTGTTACACCTATAGGTATCACCTACAATCATTGTTACACCTACATGTATCACCTACAATCATTGTTACACCTACAGGTATCACCTACAATCATTGTTACACCTACAGGTATCACCTACAATCATTGTTACACCTACATGTATCACCTACAATCATTGTTACACCTACATGTATCACCTACAATCATTGTTACACCTACAGGTATCACCTACACTCATTGTTACACCTACAGGTATCACCTACAATCATTGTTACACCTACATGTATCACCTACAATCATTGTTACACCTACATGTATCACCTACAATCATTGTTACACCTACATGTATCACCTACAATCATTGTTACACCTACAGGTATCACCTACAATCATTGTTACACCTACAGGTATCACCTACAATCATTGTTACACCTACATGTATCACCTACAATCATTGTTACACCTACATGTATCACCTACACTCATTGTTACACCTACAGGTATCACCTACACTCATTGTTACACCTACAGGTATCACCTACAATCATTGTTACACCTACATGTATCACCTACAATCATTGTTACACCTACATGTATCACCTACACTCATTGTTACACCTACATGTATCACCTACAATCATTGTTACACCTACAGGTATCACCTACAATCATTGTTACACCTACAGGTATCACCTACAATCATTGTTACACCTACAGGTATCACCTACACTCATTGTTACACCTATAGGTATCACCTACAATCATTGTTACACCTACATGTATCACCTACAATCATTGTTACACCTATATATATCACTTACAATCACCTACCTACCTACCTACCTGTCATTTGTAATGTTTTCATGCCCCAGCATACCGGTAAGTGTTGCACCTGTGTATCCATTCATTAACCCTTTCAACCCCACAGGCCTCTAAATAGGCTTATGAAAAGTGTAGATCCAGATGAGCCGGCTCGTGATGAGCCGTCTCATCAGGATCTGCACTTTTTTGCCAGTAATAATTATTACTATTTTTAGATAAAATTACCCATTTTGATAAATGAACTGGTCCAAATGTAATTTTCTTATTAATTTATTGGTCTAAAAATAGCATGCACCAGTCCATGTCAGTTACTTGGGGTTGAATGGGTTAATATTCATATACACAATGTGTATTGTTAAGCCTTATATACATGGGCTTCTAATTCCAGTAATTAACATCCGATAAACATGTATCTTTATGTCCCTGAAATTCTGAATGACAAGCCATATCCCCGAATAATTTTATCACAAGTCTAATATAGCAAGGCTCTTACAAAGTGCTGTGATGATGATGGGAAAAGTAGTGTTGCTCTGTTAACCCCAATTCTCTCCCTCGTGGCCATGGATTTCATTAGGAATGAGGTCTCGAGAGTGATTAATATAAGTTGTAAGAACTTGTTTCGCAATCGAGCTATAATAAATTTGTATAAACTAACCCCATTTGTTCCTGGCCCTGTGAGGATGATGGGAAAAGCCCTAGTCGTTTGCCCTGTTAACCACAACTGTTTCCTGGCTCTATGAGTACGATGGGGAATGCCTGGTTGCCCTGTTATCCTCCTCGACTATCCCTGTGAGAGTAGGGAGAGGTGCAATAAGAGACATCGGTCAGTTACTACCCCTGAATACTCCCTAAAAGTAGGTAGGTCCTATTTTTTTTCCCTCTGTTTTTATCGTTGTTTCCTTTGCACAACATGCTAGCAATTTTATTCCACTATTGCTTCTAATGAGTATTAAATTACTATATCTCGACAGATCTCCTACAGTATATGCAATGGGTACTTATTTGTAAAAGAATGATATCAGTTAATTAACACTATTTTGATAAAATCACATTTATCATACCGCAGCATCAGGTTAGGGAACAACAGTAAAAACAAGGATTCTAACTAAAAGGACCTACTAGTATTCACATTTTGGAATAAATCAGACTTTATCTGCCAAGGGAGGTAATAGAAAATTAGAGATGTCCCTCATTGACTGATGCATGTACCTTTGATAGTCACTAATTCCAGAGGAGTAAATAACCTTCATGCTGGAGAATGCTGACATTGGATAGATGTGAAACCACTTGATGTGCATTGCAATCCAAGTACATGTATTTGTATGAGGTGCAATGAGAAACATTAGTCAGTTACTGCCCCTGAATACTCCTAAAAGTATATTGGTCCTCTTAATTGATTTCCTCTGTTTTTATCGTTGTTTCCTTTGCACCACAATAATGCCCACATGTTTTCCATTTTTATCCGTATTCTCGTCTTATAATTATGAAAATATTAAATCTTGACAGATATCCGTTACCATATCCAATGGATACCTTATTGTAAAAATTGGTTCAATGAATTAACATGATTTTGATGAAATTACATTTATCCTAACGCAACATCTGTTTAAACGACAACAGTAAAAACAAAGGATTCCAACTAAAAGGACCAATATACATTTAGGGATAAATCTGACTTTATCCATCAATGGAGGTAATAGTAAATAACATTTTTGCAACCTGTGTTATAGCTACTTGTTATGTTGTTATATGAACTACTTGTAGCCACATTGGGTTTGGGTACATTGCAACCATTACCAGAAGTTAGTGCCAACGATGGAGAGCCGGCCTTCAAGAGGTACCGCATGCAGGGAGAAGATGGACAGTCGTATATACTTACTGTAGCAGGTTAGTTACCGTCATTGTGTACAAAACTTATTGTGAAATGGTATCGATCAGATCTCACAGCGCAGTGATTTCATTAAAGTCATATACCTGTTCAAACTCACTGTCACAATGTCCAAATAAATTGCTATCATACATTTGTATTTATTGCCGCTCGCCCATATGGTTCGCCGGAGGCGAGGGTAAATAAGCTCAATCATAATCGTATTTATTGCAAAGTTAGTTACAGTAATGAAATTCACCCCATTCTAACATCTGTTTCTCCCCTACGTAATTGTGACAGAAGTGGCGCAGACAAAATTCAGACAGAGGGAACCTGATTAAGTAGCCAACCTGTATTAAACAGCCAGTTTACAGATTCACAATATGTTGCTTTATAATTTTTATTATATATTTGACCTATTAAGCAGCTACCTGCGCTAAGCAGCCACTTTCTGTGATACCCATGGCTGGCTGCTTAAGACAGGTTTGACTGTAGTTGAGACATTGATTATCCCCCATTATGGATAATGTGGGGTATGTTATTTTGCAGATGTTTATCAGAAAGTCGGTCTGTCCAGTTTTTATTGACGTACACAAATTAACACATTAATTAGTTGATATTTGTCGAGCGCATGAACCAGGTCCATAACTGCAAGGTCATGGTTAGAGGTCAGAAATTGTCTCCCTGTCATATCTTTGAAACTGAAATAAGTTCACACAAATGTTCAACACATTGAGTCGCCGCATGGAAGACCAAGATCCATACCTGCTATGTCAAGGTCGCATGTTGACATCAGAAATGGATACAATATTTTGTGTCCACTCAATATCTTTGACCCAGATCTGTAACTGCAAAATGACGGTCACTCGTGGTCGTCAAAGGTCAGAAATTGGTGCAATGTGTTTGAAACCGATAATCATGTTTTGATATATCGTGTCTTCACACAAATGTTTGACATGTTATGTCTCTCCGAGTACCGGTACACATATTCAGCAAGATCAGAAATGGATGCAATATACATATTCACTTAATATCTGGTGAAACCAATTGTGATGATATGAAATAAGTTCCCAAAGGCATGCTAAGTCCTGTTTTATATTTATACTTGCTGTTCTATAGTTATTTGTATTCTGCAGGCGATATTCCCGATGATGATGATGATGACAACATCACCGATATATCAGTACACTCGAGCAAAGAACAGTATCAAATCAAACAGGTATATTCCCTTCGTATTACAATCATACACTGTAGTGTACTATAAACCTGTCGGTATGGCCACCTTGTTTTAGCAGCCGTATACTTGTTTCAATCTCTGGTCATATGTTCAAATTTCACCTTTGTTATGCAATCATCTCTGCTAAGCAACCACTTATAGGCACTTGCTGGACATCAGAAATGTACAAATGCATTGTCATTTCTCTCTAACTTTTTGCATGTAAAGTGTTAGTGTTCTTCGTATTCAGTGCACTATTGGATTTGTTGATATAAAAGGAACAGTTAATATCAGTCTGGGTCCAGTCCAAAACATTTGGGCTACTTAATTAACAATGGCCTGTGTGGCCAAGTGAGGTTGCTGATTCAAATAGCTGTGCCCCCCTCACCAGCTGTATGTTCCAATTGTATGTGGCCAAGTGAGGTTGCTGATTCAAATAGCTGTGCCCCCCTCACCAGCTGTATGTTCCAATTGTATGAGGTTCATTTTGAAAATTTGATATGATCTTAATGAATATATGGAGTACTAAGTTATGAGTAAATGATGTCATTGGAGATATGATGATCTATTGTTGTTGTCATGGTTACTGTAGTGTAATCTTAGTTGTGATATCATCACAAATATATGAACATTGTGTAGCGAAAACCAGGTATTCCGGGTCTGTTGCTCATCTCTTTAATACATGTATAGTTTAAACATAGTTTATTTCAAACAATGATACAACATGTATAATCGTGCAAGGGTGCAGTGGTCCCTATTAGGGAGTACGGTCGACATTGATGCTCACGCAGGGTTCAGGTTGAAAGATTGATCATAAGTATTGTGTTGTATGTGTTGTAGGCGGAACTGACGAGTGAGATGGCCGCGGCAAGGAATCTGGAGAAACGTAACCAGTTACTGAAATCGGACATCTCCCAGGCCTGGTTCACCACCAGAGATGATAAAAATATCCTACAGAGCTCAGGTCGGTATTTCTCTGTCCATCTTTGGTGTAGGAGACCACCCCATGCATATTTCTGCATTAAGTATGTGGATAGATAATATTAGGACTTCTAACAGGCTTATCATATAATACTCATCCTTACCCGCTGCTGGTCTTGTCTATCTACCCATAACCAAGTTTTCAGCCAATTCGGTTGATGGTCACACATAGAACTTGAAGTTTAACTACCATTTATGTCCGCTCCATCATTTGAAAAGCCAGAGAAATTTTAGAATGACTTTGGATAAATGTTTAATGCATCAAGACTGTCTGCATAGCGCAGGTTTCATCCATGTTGGTGTATGGTCAAGATCACACTTTGAACAACTTAGTTCTGTCCCAGCAGTCTCAATTCTGCATATATATTTTTTAATATTTCCATCAATATTAGGGTTAACATGCATTGTGTAAATTTTCATTTATCTTAGAAACTGATGAAACTTGAAATCTCGAAAGATATTAGCAATAGTGAAGACTGTACATTTTGATGTTATTACAGGTTTATCTCCTTTTTGCATATTACTATGTACAATATTCAAGTTGTTTGTCTCTCAGACTCCTCGTGTAAGCCACGTCGTATAGCATGTCGCATAGCAACGATAAATCTGACCACTACCATTGCCACCTCAACAACCATAGTTGTGCAAATAATGCTGATTTTAATATTGCTTACAACTCCTGACTACAAGCCAGACGGACAGACAGACATGAACCTTTATTTTCTCTCAGGTACATATGTACAACATGAGGGTATAAACAAAGCAGAAACAAATATTTAGCCAATGGTGCTTCCGATAATGACCTGAAAGGAACACAAGTTGTATAACTAATTATATCATACATAATGTATAGTAACTTGATGGAAGGAACAACAGTTGTATAACTAATTATATCATGCATAATAATGTATAGTAACTTGATGGAAGGAACAACAGTTGTATAACTAATTATATCATACATAATCATGTATAGTAACTTGATGGAAGGAACAACAGTTGTATAACTAATTATATCATACATAATGTATAGTAACTTGATGGAAGGAACAACAGTTGTATAACTAACTGTATCATACATAATGTATAGTAACTTGATGGAAGGAACAACAGTTGTATAACTAATTATATCATACATAATCATGTATAGTAACTTGATGGAAGGAACAACAGTTGTATAACTAATTATATCATACATAATGTATAGTAACTTGATGGAAGGAACAACAGTTGTATAACTAACCATATCATACATAATGTATAGTAACTTGATGGAAGGAACAACAGTTGTATAACTAATTATATCATACATAATGTATAGTAACTTGATGGAAGGAACAACAGTTGTATAACTAACCATATCATACATACTCATGTATAGTAACTTGATGGAGGGAACAACAGTTGTATAACTAACTGTATCATACATAATGTATAGTAACTTGATGGAAGGAACAACAGTTGTATAACTAACTGTATCATACATAATGTATAGTAACTTGATGAAGGGAACAACAGTTGTATAACTAACCATATCATACATACTCATGTATAGTAACTTGATGGAAGGAACAACAGTTGTATAACTAACTGTATCATACATAATCATGTATAGTAACTTGATGGAGGGAACAACAGTTGTATAACTAACTGTATCATACATAATGTATAGTAACTTGATGGAAGGAACAACAGTTGTATAACTAACCATATCATACATAATGTATAGTAACTTGATGGAAGGAACAACAGTTGTATAACTAACCATATCATACTCGTGTATAGTAACTTGATGGAAGGAACAACAGTTGTATAACTAACCATATCATACATAATAATGTATAGTGACTTGATGGAAGGAACAACAGTTGTATAACTAACTGTATCATACATAATGTATAGTAACTTGATGGAAGGAACAACAGTTGTATAACTAATTATATCATACATAATCATGTATAGTAACTTGATGGAAGGAACAACAGTTGTATAACTAACCATATCATACAATAATGTATAGTGACTTGATGGAAGGAACAACAGTTGTATAACTAACTGTATCATACATAATGTATAGTAACTTGATGGAAGGAACAACAGTTGTATAACTAATTATATCATACATAATCATGTATAGTAACTTGATGGAAGGAACAACAGTTGTATAACTAATATATCATACATAATGTATAGTAACTTGATGGAAGGAACAACAGTTGTATAACTAATTATATCATACATAATAATGTATAGTAACTTGATGGAAGGAACAACAGTTGTATAACTAACTGTATCATACATAATCATGTATAGTAACTTGATGGAAGGAACAACAGTTGTATAACTAACTGTATCATACATAATAATGTATAGTAACTTGATGGAAGGAACAACAGTTGTATAACTAACCATATCATACTCGTGTATAGTAACTTGATGGAAGGAACAACAGTTGTATAACTAACCATATCATACATAATAATGTATAGTAACTTGATGGAAGGAACAACAGTTGTATAACTAATTATGTCATACATACTCATGTATAGTAACTTGATGGAAGGAACAACAGTTGTATAACTAATTATGTCATACATACTCATGTATAGTAACTTGATGGAAGGAACAACAGTTGTATAACTAACCATATCATACATACTCATGTATAGTAACTTGATGGAAGGAACAACAGTTGTATAACTAACCATATCATACATACTCATGTATAGTAACTTGATGGAAGGAACAACAGTTGTATAACTAATTATGTCATACATACTCATGTATAGTAACTTGATGGAAGGAACAACAGTTGTATAACTAATTATGTCATACATACTCATGTATAGTAACTTGATGGAAGGAACAACAGTTGTATAACTAACCATATCATACATACTCATGTATAGTAACTTGATGGAAGGAACAACAGTTGTATAACTAATTATGTCATACATACTCATGTATAGTAACTTGATGGAAGGAACAACAGTTGTATAACTAATTATGTCATACATAATAATGTATAGTAACTTGATGGAAGGAACAACAGTTGTATAACTAATTATATCATACATAATAATGTATAGTAACTTGGAGGATTCTTCATATCCAAATTTTACATAAAATACAATATGTGTGTTTTACGTTTATTTATCGTCGCTACCGGTTGCCCATATGAGTGACACCTCCTGAAGATATTGGTCATTTTAGATTTTGGAGGATAGTGCATGATACAGACAGAGACTCATTCCAGAGTCTCCTCTGGTTCTTTTACGTACACGGTGTAAAGCACCGACACGAGACCTCGGTTTAACGTCCCATCTGAAAGACTGTTAATTTTACTAGGGTCAGACGGGGGGATCGAACCTGCAATCCCTGGATTACCAGTCCAACGTGTTACCACTGGACTATAGATCCGTCTGTATTCCCGACATACTTCCACTTTTCCGTATAGATAGCATAGAAAGAACGAACGAACAACAAAGAAATGTAATCATACTGTGGGATTAACTAAATATACTTATTCTGTACGGCTTCTGTCAATATTACTGTTGACGGGGCAACAACAGCACTGTAAAAAACAGTTACGAATAATAAGACGGACATGATCCGGGTTTTGAACCCACCCACCGCTACAACTTAACCATTTCATTTCTCTCAGCCCTACATAACAAGCAAGCTTGTTGTTAGTATAACATCATGCGTATTAGATGAATACATTTCATAATTTGCAGGTGCAACTTGGAAGCAGGGTCAGTGGACAAAAGATGAAATAGACTTACTACAGGTCAACATTTCCGAGTACTGCCAGGTACGCATTGCTTATGGACTTATTTATAGTCACGTTTGCCCATCACATAACCCTCAAACCAATTGTGAAACTAATGTATTGCATTCTTTATATACAATAGTTTAGTCCGCCTCCGTGATCGAGTGGTTAAGGTCGCTGACTTGTATACCACTGTAACCTATCATCACTGATGGTCACGGGTTCGAGTCCCGCTCAGACCGTGTTTCATTTATATGAAACAGTTGGCAGTTTCTTACGGAGGTTGGTGCACCCAAGTACTGGTTAACCGCTGGAGCCTGCCCAGGAAAGGTGCTGTTAGGTAAACTGCCTGCCGACGATATAGCCCAAAAATGGTGCTGATGCAGGCGTAAAACCCGAAATATAACATAACATATAATAATAGTTTAGTAATCCTCGCATTGTATTGTCAGGGATGCATTGTATTGTCAGGGATGCATTGTATTGTCAGACGCATTGTATTGTCAGGGATGCATTGTATTGTCAGGGATGCATTGTATTGTCAGGGATGCATTGTATTGTCAGGGATGCATTGTATTGTCAGGGATGCATTGTATTGTCAGGGACGCATTGTATTGTCAGGGACGCATTGTATTGTCAGGGACGCATTGTATTGTCAGGGACGCATTGTATTGTCAGGGACGCATTGTATTGTCAGGGACGCATTGTATTGTCAGGGACGCATTGTATTGTCAGGGATGCATTGTATGTCAGGGATGCATTGTATTGTCAGGGTGCATTGTATTGTCAGGGATGCATTGTATTGTCAGGGATGCAATGTATTGTCAGGGATGCATTGTATTGTCAGGGATGCATTGTATTGTCAGGGATGCATTGTATTGTCAGGGACGCATTGTATTGTCAGGGACGCATTGTATTGTCAGGGATGCATTGTATTGTCAGGGATGCATTGTATTGTCAGGGATGCATTGTATTGTCAGGGATGCATTGTATTGTCAGGGACGCATTGTATTGTCAGGGACGCATTGTATTGTCAGGGATGCATTGTATTGTCAGGGACGCATTGTATTGTCAGGGACGCATTGTATTGTCAGGGACGCATTGTATTGTCAGGGACGCATTGTATTGTCAGGCACGCAATGTATTGTCAGGGATGCATTGTATTGTCAGGGATGCATTTTATTGTCAGGGATTCATTTTATTATTGTCAGGGATGCATTGTATTGTCAGGGATTCATTTTATTATTGTCAGGGATGCATTTTATTATTGTCAGGGATGCATTTTATTGTCAGGGACGCACTGTTTTGTCATGTATACATTGTATTGGATTATAATTTTGAATATATGCCCTTTTATGTCCTTTAATAAGATGGGGAAATTGTAGATAAAATCTGTTATTCCATTGGTTGAAAGCAGTGGAACAAAGCTTTCTGTTTCCTCACTGCTTTACACAAGTTGTACCTACATCATGTTGAAATGTTGTCAAAATGAACGTTATTGTACTCCAGCTGTCAATGACGTCATTTATGGTTGTCTAAATATGACGTTCTAGCGTCATTTAGTGCATGGTTGCATCGTTATCTGTCATATAAACACTGTTCAGCCTAAAATAAAAAGACTATTTATTTGTCTACGATCGAATATTATTTCACTTATGAACATAGAAAGCTATAAGAATCACTTGTGGCTAGCGCAACTCGTGATAAAAATGCTTTAAATGTTCATTGCTTGAAATATAATTTGATTGTACACTGAAATGAATTAGATACAACAGTTGAATATCATCTCACATTTTAAGGGCTTCCATGGCCGAGCGACTATGGTCGTTGACATCTGTAGCCCCTCACTGCTGTACATTAAACCGTATTATTGGCATCACCACAGCTAACCTTGGTGCAACAGTGGTTAACATTGGCCTGTAAATTGTGGCATCACCACAGCTAACCTTGGTGCAACAGTGGTTAACATTGGCCTGTAAATTGTGGCATCACCACAGTTAACCTTGGTGCAACAGTGGTTAACATTGGCCTGTAAATTGTGGCATCACCACAGCTAACCTTGGTGCAACAGTGGTTAACATTGGCCTGTAAATTGTGGCATCACCACAGCTAACCTTGGTGCAACAGTGGTTAACATTGGCCTGTAAATTGTGGCATCACCACAGATAACCTTGGTGCAACAGTGGTTAACATTGGCCTGTAAATTGTGGCATCACCACAGATAACCTTGGTGCAACAGTGGTTAACATTGGCCTGTAAATTGTGGCATCACCACAGCTAACCTTGGTGCAACAGTGGTTAACATTGGCCTGTAAATTGTGGCATCACCACAGATAACCTTGGTGCAACAGTGGTTAACATTGGCCTGTAAATTGTGGCATCACCACAGCTAACCTTGGTGCAACAGTGGTTAACATTGGCCTGTAAATTGTGGCATCACCACAGATAACCTTGGTGCAACAGTGGTTAACATTGGCCTGTAAATTGTGGCATCACCACAGCTAACCTTGGTGCAACAGTGGTTAACATTGGCCTGTAAATTGTGGCATCACCACAGATAACCTTGGTGCAACAGTGGTTAACATTGGCCTGTAAATTGTGGCATCACCACAGATAACCTTGGTGCAACAGTGGTTAACATTGGCCTGTAAATTGTGGCATCACCACAGATAACCTTGGTGCAACAGTGGTTAACATTGGCCTGTAAATTGTGGCATCACCACAGATAACCTTGGTGCAAC
Organism: Archivesica marissinica; assembly: GCA_014843695.1. Classification (NCBI taxonomy): domain Eukaryota; kingdom Metazoa; phylum Mollusca; class Bivalvia; order Venerida; family Vesicomyidae; genus Archivesica; species Archivesica marissinica. The sequence goes on along the minus strand of CM026398.1, from coordinate 49,057,066 downwards.
AGTGGTTAACACTGGCCTGTAAATTGTGGCATCACCACAGCTAACCTTGGTGCAACATTGGTGCAACAGTGGTTAACATTGGCCTGTAAATTGTGGCATCACCACAGATAACCTTGGTGCAACAGTGGTTAACATTGGCCTGTAAATTGTGGCATCACCACAGCTAACCTTGGTGCAACAGTGGTTAACATTGGCCTGTAAATTGTGGCATCACCACAGCTAACTTGGTGCAACAGTGGTTAACATTGGCCTGTAAATTGTGGCATCACCACAGCTAACCTTGGTGCAACAGTGGTTAACATTGGCCTGTAAATTGTGGCATCACCACAGCTAACCTTGGTGCAACAGT
>CM026398.1:48959866-49055717 GCA_014843695.1 Archivesica marissinica | reverse complement strand
GTGGTTAACATTGGCCTGTAAATTGTGGCATCACCACAGATAACCTTGGTGCAACAGTGGTTAACATTGGCCTGTAAATTGTGGCATCACCACAGCTAACCTTGGTGCAACAGTGGTTAACATTGGCCTGTAAATTGTGGCATCACCACAGCTAACCTTGGTGCAACAGTGGTTAACATTGGCCTGTAAATTGTGGCATCACCACAGCTAACCTTGGTGCAACAGTGGTTAACATTGGCCTGTAAATTGTGGCATCACCACAGATAACCTTGGTGCAACAGTGGTTAACATTGGCCTGTAAATTGTGGCATCACCACAGCTAACCTTGGTGCAACAGTGGTTAACATTGGCCTGTAAATTGTGGCATCACCACAGCTAACCTTGGTGCAACAGTGGTTAACATTGGCCTGTAAATTGTGGCATCACCACAGCTAACCTTGGTGCAACAGTGGTTAACATTGGCCTGTAAATTGTGGCATCACCACAGATAACCTTGGTGCAACAGTGGTTAACATTGGCCTGTAAATTGTGGCATCACCACAGATAACCTTGGTGCAACAGTGGTTAACATTGGCCTGTAAATTGTGGCATCACCACAGATAACCTTGGTGCAACAGTGGTTAACATTGGCCTGTAAATTGTGGCATCACCACAGCTAACCTTGGTGCAACAGTGGTTAACATTGGCCTGTAAATTGTGGCATCACCACAGATAACCTTGGTGCAACAGTGGTTAACATTGGCCTGTAAATTGTGGCATCACCACAGCTAACCTTGGTGCAACAGTGGTTAACATTGGCCTGTAAATTGTGGCATCACCACAGCTAACCTTGGTGCAACAGTGGTTAACATTGGCCTGTAAATTGGGCATCACCACAGAACCTTGGTGAACAGTGGTAACAGGCCTGTAAATTGTGGCATCACCACAGCTAACCTTGGTGCAACAGTGGTTAACATTGGCCTGTAAATTGTGGCATCACCACAGCTAACCTTGGTGCAACAGTGGTTAACATTGGCCTGTAAATTGTGGCATCACCACAGCTAACCTTGGTGCAACAGTGGTTAACATTGGCCTGTAAATTGTGGCATCACCACAGCTAACCTTGGTGCAACAGTGGTTAACATTGGCCTGTAAATTGTGGCATCACCACAGCTAACCTTGGTGCAACAGTGGTTAACATTGGCCTGTAAATTGTGGCATCACCACAGCTAACCTTGGTGCAACAGTGGTTAACATTGGCCTGTAAATTGTGGCATCACCACAGATAACCTTGGTGCAACAGTGGTTAACATTGGCCTGTAAATTGTGGCATCACCACAGATAACCTTGGTGCAACAGTGGTTAACATTGGCCTGTAAATTGTGGCATCACCACAGATAACCTTGGTGCAACAGTGGTTAACATTGGCCTGTAAATTGTGGCATCACCACAGCTAACCTTGGTGCAACAGTGGTTAACATTGGCCTGTAAATTGTGGCATCACCACAGCTAACCTTGGTGCAACAGTGGTTAACATTGGCCTGTAAATTGTGGCATCACCACAGATAACCTTGGTGCAACAGTGGTTAACACGGGCCTGTAAATTGTGGCATCACCACAGATAACCTTGGTGCAACAGTGGTTAACACGGGCCTGTAAATTGTGGCATCACCACAGATAACCTTGGTGCAACAGTGGTTAACACGGGCCTGTAAATTGTGGCATCACCACAGATAACCTTGGTGCAACAGTGGTTAACACGGGCCTGTAAATTGTGGCATCACCACAGATAACCTTGGTGCAACAGTGGTTAACACGGGCCTGTAAATTGTGGCATCACCACAGATAACCTTGGTGCAACAGTGGTTAACACGGGCCTGTAAATTGTGGCATCACCACAGATAACCTTGGTGCAACAGTGGTTAACACGGGCCTGTAAATTGTGGCATCACCACAGATAACCTTGGTGCAACAGTGGTTAACACGGGCCTGTAAATTGTGGCATCACCACAGATAACCTTGGTGCAACAGTGGTTAACACGGGCCTGTAAATTGTGGCATCACCACAGATAACCTTGGTGCAACAGTGGTTAACACGGGCCTGTAAATTGTGGCATCACCACAGATAACCTTGGTGCAACTTAGTAAACAAACACGTTTTCTTTTCAGCAACACAACATCAGTGATCCAACCGAGATTATATTTGAGATGACCAAAGACGACAGGAAGCAGTTTTATCGTACTGTTGCCAAAGGCCTGCAGCGCCCTCTATTTTCTGTGTACAGGCGAGTAACGCGCATGTATGACCAGAAAAATCACATGGGCAAATACAGTTTTGAAGAGAAGCTGAAGCTAAAAGAGTATGTTTTGCTTTCTGATGCACAATAGAATTTAGATAGTAGTCTGTGGACTTGTCATTTTTATATGGAGAATATGGCAAAACACCAGTGTCGGATAATAGAATTTGTAAATACCTACCCCATGGGAGGTGATTAAAATTCCCTCTTTCGAGCAATCAGTATATTGTGTTCAAACGAAAGTTTTCTCCAGAGATGTTCATATTTACAGGTAGTGTTTGCGATGCTGGCTTCAGAATGTAATGTTTGCTGGGGTTGTAGTCATCTTGATCCAGCTGCCATGGGATCTAGTCTCAGCAGCAGGTTGCTACAGTAGTCTTGTTCAATCATCTATTGTTATGGGTTAGGTGTTCCAGCTTGTGTTTGTTCATGTCTTAAAGTCTTCAATTTACGGTAGAAAGTACCTGAATCTATGAGACATTCAATAACTGTGACTTCATATCTTTACAGTTGTGGTTCTAAGTCCTTTATGGGCTTTGTACTTTGTACCTATGGGATATAAGACCCCGTTTGTGTGAGTTCATGTCCTTACACATGCAGGGTTCATTCTAGGTCAGAATTTTTGGGAGAATTGAGAAAGCGTGCGATCGCATCCTTAAATGGTGTTATTTAATAGATTTCAACAAAATATGGTTAAAATGCACAGTATGACCATTAAATTTTACATTTATAGAGGGAGCGATTTATAATGGGCCAGTGTATCTTACTGGCCAACATTTTGTATAAAAATTTAATTATTAGAAATTGTTTTTATTTCTTAGGGCGAAGTTAGGGTCCCTAAGACGACTATTTCGCCCACACCACCCTCTAAAATGAACCATGCAGATGAGTGTTGAGTCCCCTTTACCTGTGGGTATGAGTTCTTGCTGCCAGTCCCTATAACAGATCTTTACCCGCTCGTCAGTTCATGAGCATCAGTCATCCATTGTCATAAACTTTGATTACTCGAAAAACCATGTTGACATGTTATAATACGGTAACTATCATACTTGATCCAGACTGAGGTCGAAACATGGCAATGACTGGGCAACAATAGGCCAGGCTCTGGGTCGCAGTGCATCATCAGTTAAGGACAAGTGTAGGCTGATGAAGGAGACGTGTAACTCGGGCAAGTGGTTGCCGGAGGAGGAAAAACGCCTCACACAAACAGTCTATGATTTAGCTGGCGGCAGACCAGGTAATTATTATGCAACTTTGACACAGTATTCAACACGGTACTCGACAATGACAGACAAATATACTGGACTAGTATTTCCCACGAGTTTTGTCTAGTAGTAGAGTTTTGTCTTAGAGTTTTGTCTAGTAGTAGAGTTTTGTCTAGTAGTAGAGTTTTGTCTAGTAGTCGTGTTTTGTCTAGTAGTAGAGTTTTGTCTAGTAGTAGAGTTTTGTCTAGTAGTAGAGTTTTGTCTAGTAGTAGAGTTTTGTCTAGTAGTAGGGTTTTGTCTAGTAGTAGAGTTGTGTCTAGTAGTAGAGTTTTGTCTAGTAGTAGAGTTTTGGTCTAGTAGAGTAGAGTTTTGTCTAGTAGTAGAGTTTTGTCTAGTAGTAGATTGCATATTTGTTATCGAAATCTTATCACTATTTTATTGCAAAATATATAATCAGCTAAAGACATCTTGAAGGATCCATTATGATTCTAAAAGCTAATATGTAACAATGTCAAGAATTAATTTCATCCGCACCAACGAGACTGATTAAGTTGCTACGGCTTGTTGCAATCGTCGGCAAAAAGCTGTCGTAAGCAGCCACCTGTCCTAAGCAGCCAGCCAAAGGAATCTCAGAAAGTGGCTGCTTAGCACAGGTGGCTGCCTAATATAGGGCAAATGTATATTAAAACATCATATTGGGAATCTGGAAACTGGCTGCTAAAAACAGGTTGGTTGCTTAAAGCAGCATTACATCGTATGAAATAAAATATATTTGAAAAATTAAATTTTTACGTATGGGTAGCAATGCTGCTACACATTCTAACATTATACTTTGTATGCTTATGTTCATTTGGTAAACAGTGTTTTTTTGCGATAAAACAAACTCGAAACCGAAAGTAGGACTTTCCGAGTCGATCGGTCACGCACTTGTTTACAACCGGAACGCATCATCCGCACTTGTTTACATTCGGAATGCATCGTCCCCATTTGTCCCACGTTGTCTTTTTAATTAAATTACTTGATATGTTGATTCATACCTCTGTTAGCTAAGTCTTTTAGGGACATTTCTACATCCCCGCGAGGGGTTCGACATTAGAGGAAGATAGATAGATAGTATTTCATGTTCAAAATATATACATTGTTTTCTACATCCTCTGTTGTTTCACGCATGCGCGCTGTGCGTGTTTACATTTCGTGTGTTGATAAACAAATTCGCGTATACGACGGTTTAAATTTATTGGAATTTTATCGTTTCTGAGCGACTATTTCGATTTTTGTAAACACACAAACATTAGTATTTATATTTTACCCAAAACATCCTTTATTATGATGTAATGCTGCTTTAATGCAGGTGACCACTAACACAGGGCTGTAAAGAAGAAATAAAGTTTATGATTTAAAGAATTAATAGACCCAGGTGTCATTCATCCTCATATGCTCTGATTTATATGAATTTTTGGTTTGTATTAACTGTGACGGTTGATATTGACTGTTCCACAGGTAGTGACATAGTACACGGACTATCATGGGCGTTGGTATCGGAGAAGGTGATCACACGCTCGGAGAAGCAGTGTCGGACAAAGTGGCTCAACTATATGAACTGGAAAATGAAAGGTGGCAAGGAATGGACGAGGGACGAGGATATGAATCTCATTATAAGGTATGCTTGGTAGATAGTAAATCCTGTGTTTTATGAATCTCATTATAAGGTATGCTTCGTAGATAATAAATCCTGTGGTTTATGAATCTCATTATAAGGTATGCTTGGTAGATAATAAATCCTGTGGTTTATGAATCTCATTATAAGGTATGCTTGGTAGATAGTAAATCCTGTGTTTTATGAATCTCATTATAAGGTATGCTTCGTAGATAATAAATCCTGTGGTTTATGAATCTCATTATAAGGTATGCTTGGTAGATAATAAATCCTGTGGTTTATGAATCTCATTATAAGGTATGCTTGGTAGATAGTAAATCCTGTGTTTTATGAATCTCATTATAAGGTATGCTTCGTAGATAATAAATCCTGTGGTTTATGAATCTCATTATAAGGTATGCTTGGTAGATAATAAATCCTGTGGTTTATGAATCTCATTATAAGGTATGCTTGGTAGATAGTAAATCCTGTGTTTTATGAATCTCATTATAAGGTATGCTTCGTAGATAATAAATCCTGTGTTTTATGAATCTCATTATAAGGTGTGCTTGGTAGATAGTAAATCCTGTGGTTTATGAATCTCATTATAAGGTATGCTTGGTAGATAGTAAATCCTGTGGTTTATGAATCTCATTATAAGGTATGTTTGGTGTATAATAAATCCTGTGTTTTATATTCAGTGAAACATCTTGTGCCGTTAACTGCAGCAACACGTAACTGTTTTTATTTCAAAGTTTTAGCAGCTGTTGGCTTATCCCTGTGATTAAAGCGACATTACATCGCAAAAAGCAAATAAAATGCATTATTTCACGTACAAATTCTTCTGAATAGATTCGAACACTAACATTGAATCAATAAACAATGTTTTTGTGGATTGAAAGTGTTCATCCATGTTCCTGAATTGACGTTTCTTTGTCATCGAAGTCAATATTAAACGCGAAATAATGTCGTTTAGAGATAATTTAACTAAGAATAGTCTACAAATAAATAGGCACAAATGTGAGATATAACGGTAAATATCTACCATAAATTGTGTTATTCAGGATACACTAGTTGTAATTGTATTATGCATGGATGTTTAACTTATTTTGTTATGTCAACAAACCGCGTATACGACGTTTGTTTATTAGTTGAAATACTCAGTATTTGAGGCAAATATTTGGAACAAAATTATACCATATAATAGGAAAATACATTCTGTGGAAATTTGTGTTTTCACTGATGTAGTGTTGCTTTAATGTTTAGAGTAACTCAGTCTAGAGGTGTTGGTGTAATATGGAATCCAATAGACAAGACTTAATAACCTTATAATGTTGGGATCACACTTATACCGCCTATAGATAACGTGTACGAGACATGTGTACACAACATATACATGACAAAGAACATAGAACTTACAAATAAATTATCTAAATCTACAATACTAGCAAATCATTTGTTGTCATGGACTGATCATTTCTCACAGTTGATATAAATTACACGATGTCACCGCTTGGACTTGTTCACGACATCCGTTTATCACGGCTTACAGAAATGATGTATTTTATTAAACGCTTTAATTCTCGATAATACGATTCCAGTCCATAGTCCTGTGCGATTAAACTATTCTAGTTTCCGAAGTAATTCTCGTTGTTCGATTTGAATATTTCTCTTCTCAGAATTAATTCTTTCTCTTCTGGATTTCAATCAGAAGAGGCAATTATTATTTTGCTGCAGTCACGTATTAGTGAGCGTATACACTACGGTTATGGGTAAATCGAACAGGAATTCGTATAGCACTAGATATCGGTTTCTTTGGTAAAAATGCAATAAAACAAACTACAGTTGTGTTACGGGCGCAGTCATTTTAATTTTCAGGGTTCTGGGCGCAGACATTTTAATTTCCTACTTTGTGAAGAGATTATCATAAAATCCACTCAATTTAGAAGTCATTCTGGAGTCTGATTTATTGCTTAATCGTGCCAGGCTCGTGATCTGTGATTTCTGCAAATACGTTTAATGCCTACAAGAAAAGCACCCTTTTTGTCATCATTCTATCTATCTGTCATACACCCTCCACCCCCAAGGAATTTAGTCAGATTCCTCCTATAATGTCTAGTTGAGTAATTCCTATTGGCTTTCCCCATTGATATGTAGTGCCTATTTCATATTATTTTAGAGTTGCTGGTTTACAAGTTGGTGATGATACAGAAATAGATTGGGATCAGCTTGCGAGGAACTGGGAAAGGTAATCTATTGCCGTTTTGTCTCTCTTATGCATATATTAAAGCTTGGCTGCTTAATTATATTGGCACAGGCCAAGATTCCAACCCTCACCACTACAATGACATCGCCAAGCAGTTACAAATATTACCGGACAGGTTAAGTGTTCGAACAGATGAGCATTAAGGGAATGTGATCACCAACACAGTATTGTACTTCACTATCATGGTTGATAGCCCGTCGGATATACAGGTTGTCAAGTGGTTGACCATCAAATGTTGCTGTTCCATTCTGGGCGCAGCCTTGCAAAATTCTTTCTAGCAGTTACCACCCTTATTAATTTCTATTGGCTATCTTTACTAGCGCAGTGGTTTGCATGTTCTCTTCTCACCAAGGCAAACCGGGTTCGATCCTTGGACCAGGAAGTATGTGAGATGGTATGGTTGTCGCCAGATCGGACAGATGGTTTTTTTTCCGATACTCCGGTTTCATCCTATACGAATTACCACCACCGCGAGTGATTCAACAATCGTTCTAAACTTAATAAAGCTTATTCATTTATTTGTTTACTGCTCGTTGATCTGCTCGTTTATCAATCATCTACATAACATGTGAAATATATCAAGGTTATTCTATATCTCGTTTCTTGGCATTTCTGACGACCATGTAACGAGAATAATATTGAAGGACCGTGAAAAAATACACAGTAATAAACCTATGAAGTGCATTTCAGTGCAAGGTCTCCTCAATGGTTGCGTGGGAAATGGTGGTCTTTAAAGAGACATATACCAGACTATCAGATTCTACCATTTAATGGTAAGTGCAGTGTAGATTGTAAACTGTATTGTATCATTATTCCACCTAGCTTGTTGTTCTACTTGGGTGCCTTGCTATGCCATGTGGAGGGTTGGTGGTCATACTGTTGCTAGTCCTTGTCATATAGAGATTTGGTGTTCTACTTGGGTTCCAGTTTATGTTGTGTGGAGGGTTGGTGGTTATACTTGGGTGCCTGGTTATGTTGTGTGGATGTTTGGTGGTCATACTGTTGCTAGTCCTTGTCATATAGAGATTTGGTGTTCTACTTGGGTTCCAGTTTATGTTGTGTGGAGGGTTGGTGGTTATACTTGGGTGCCTGGTTATGTTGTGTGGATGTTTGGTGGTCATACTGTTGCTAGTCCTTGTCATATAGAGATTTGGTGTTCTACTTGGGTTCCAGTTTATGTTGTGTGGAGGGTTGGTGGTTATACTTGGGTGCCTGGTTATGTTGTGTGGATGTTTGGTGGTCATACTGTTGCTAGTCCTTGTCATATAGAGATTTGGTGTTCTACTTGGGTTCCAGTTTATGTTGTGTGGAGGGTTGGTGGTTATACTTGGGTGCCAGTCTACAATGTTTGGTGGTTATACCAGTTATGGTTCCAGTCCATATCATGCAGATGTTTGGTGGTTCTACTTGGGTGCCAGTCTACAATGTTTGGTGGTTATACCTGGGTGCCAGTCCATAGCATGCAGAGGTTTGGTGGTTATACCTGGGTGCCAGTCCATAGCATGCAGAGGTTTGGTGGTTATACCAGTTATGGTTCCAGTCCATATCATGCAGAGGTTTGGTTGTTCTACCTGGGTTCCAGTCTATATCATGCAGAGGTTTGGTTGTTCTACCTGGGTTCCAGTCTATATCATGCAGAGGTTTGGTGGTTATACCTGGGTGCCAGTCCATAGCATGCAGATGTTTGGTGGTTATACCTGGGTGCCAGTCCATAGCATGCAGAGGTTTGGTGGTTATACCTGGGTGCCAGTCCATATCATGCAGATGTTTGGTGGTTATACCTGGGTGCCAGTCCATAGCATGCAGATGTTTGGTGGTTATACCTGGGTGCCAGTCCATAGCATGCAGAGGTTTGGTGGTTATACCCGGGTGCCAGTCCATAGCATGCAGATGTTTGGTGGTTATACCTGGGTGCCAGTCCATATCATGCAGAGGTTTGGTGGTTATACCTGGGTGCCAGTCCATAGCATGCAGAGGTTTGGTGGTTATACCTGGGTGCCAGTCCATATCATGCAGAGGTTTGGTGGTTATACCTGGGTGCCAGTCCATATCATGCAGAGGTTTGGTGGTTATACCCGGGTGCCAGTCCATATCATGCAGAGGTTTGGTGGTTATACCTGGGTGCCAGTCCATATCATGCAGATGTTTGGTGGTTCTACCTGGGTGCCAGTCCATAGCATGCAGAGGTTTGGTGGTTATACCCGGGTGCCAGTCCATAGCATGCAGAGGTTTGGTGGTTATACCTGGGTGCCAGTCCATAGCATGCAGAGGTTTGGTGGTTATACCAGTTATGGTTCCAGTCCATAGCGTGCAGATGTTTGGTGGTTATACCCGGGTGCCAGTCCATAGCATGCAGAGGTTTGGTGGTTATACCAGTTATGGTTCCAGTCCATAGCGTGCAGATGTTTGGTGGTTATACCTGGGTGCCAGTCCATAGCATGCAGAGGTTTGGTGGTTATACCAGTTATGGTTCCAGTCCATAGCATGCAGAGGTTTGGTGGTTATACCTGGGTGCCAGTCCATAGCATGCAGAGGTTTGGTGGTTATACCTGGGTGCCAGTCCATAGCATGCAGAGGTTTGGTGGTTATACCAGTTATGGTTCCAGTCCATAGCGTGCAGATGTTTGGTGGTTATACCTGGGTGCCAGTCCATAGCATGCAGAGGTTTGGTGGTTATACCAGTTATGGTTCCAGTCCATAGCATGCAGAGGTTTGGTGGTTATACCTGGGTGCCAGTCCATATCATGCAGAGGTTGGTGGTTATACCTGGGTGCCAGTCCATATCATGCAGATGTTTGGTGGTTATACCGGGGTACCAGTCCATAGCATGCAGAGGTTTGGTGGTTATACCTGGGTGCAAGTCCATAGCATGCAGAGGTTTGGTGGTTATACCTGGGTGCCAGTCCATATCATGCAGATGTTTGGTGGTTATACCTGGGTGCCAGTCCATAGCATGCAGATGTTTGGTGGTTCTACCTGGGTGCCAGTCCATAGCATGCAGAGGTTTGGTGGTTATACCTGGGTGCCAGTCCATAGCATGCAGATGTTTGGTGGTTATACCTGGGTGCCAGTCCATGTAGTGGGGATATTTGGTGGTTTGACTCGTGTATCAGGTTAGCTGGCATAATGATTATTAAAGAAGCACAAACCTGAAGTAAAAATATTGCGAGCATGTGAAATCATTTATAAATATTCAATTTCATAGAAAATGGGTGATCAGTAAAATACGAACGGTTAAGTGAATGGTATGTCTTATGGTTTTGTTATTCAGAGTTTCCGGAGTTCAACCATGACTGGATATATAAATATACTAACTAGACATTAGGAATGAACAGTCTTTCAGATGGGGCTTTAAACCGAGGTCCTGTGTCGGTGCTGTACACCGTGCACGTAAAAGAACCAGAGGAGACTCTGGAATGGGTCTCTGTCTGTATCATTGCACTATCCTCCAAAAATCTAAAATGACTAATCTCTTCAGGAGGCGTCGCTCATATGGGTAGCCGGTAGCGACGATTAATAAACGTAAAACAAACGCAGGAATGAAGGATCAGTAGGAAGCATGGAAACATGACCCTAACAGTTCATCTGTTTTGTCATACAATTTGCCTCATTGTGCTTTCGTTGTATAAATGTTACGTACTTGCAGAATTACTGGAGAATATGAAGAACTTTTACATGCATTATGTACGTATACGTAATACCCCCAATACTACAGCTAGGACGAGGAAGATCGTGTCCTCCGGACAGATGTTGCAGTATGTGCCTATATCTCTCAATGGTAGGACCTTATTCAATCATGTACATTGAGAATGTTTGTTTGAAGATATGTTTAAAGTTGAACGTACAGATCACAACAAGTAGCCTTCATTTCACAGATCTCGTTAAACTCTTCAACAACGTACAGCTCACAACAAGTAGCCTTGGTTTCACAGATCTCGTTAACCTCTTCATAATGTACAGCTCACAAGTAGCCTTGGTTTCACAGATCTCGTTAAACTCTTCACAACATACAGCTCACAACAAGTAGCCTTGGTTTCACAGATCTCGTTAAACTCTTCAACAACGTACAGATCACAACTAGTAGCCTTCATTTCACAGATCTCGTTAAACTCTTCACAACATACAGCTCACAACAAGTAGCCCTGATTTCACAGATCTCGTTAATCTCTTCACAACGTACAGATCACAAGTAGCCTTGGTTTCACAGATCTTGAAAAACTCTTCACGACGTACAGCTCACAACAAGTAGCCTTGGTTTCACAGATCTTGTTAAACTCTTCACAATGTACAGCTCACAACAAGTAGCCTTGGTTTCACAGATCTTGTTAAACTCTTCACAATGTACAGCTCACAACAAGTAGCCTTGGTTTCACAGATCTCGTTAAACTCTTCACGACGAACAGCTAACAACAAGTAGCCTTGGTTTCACAGATCTCGTTAAACTCAACGGTGAAATAATTTTCAAAATCAGACATCAAATCTAATGAGATGGGGAAACCGGTAATCGAATATTCGATTGTCGGGGTATTCGAATATTTGATCGGCTAGGTATACGAATATTTGAACGGCTAGATATTTGATCGGCTAGGTATTCGATCAACTAGGTATTCGAATATTTGGAACCACATTACCTCTTACATGTCGTAGTTTCGAGTCCCTACATAATTTTCCTCTCATCCGGTCGTGTGACTCACAAACGTCAAACCATTGCATAAAAGTGGTGTCCAGGATAATGATTTCTATTTTACAAAACTTATATACAGCCGTATTTAGATTATTGTTCTATAATCTGGGGTAATTCAGCAGCTTCCAACATCCAGAAAATTGTCAAACTACAGAAAAGAGCATGTCGTACAATTTTAGGTAATAAAAACACAGATTTGAATCAATCATAAAGTTTCTTACAATCCAGCGCTTTGATGAACAGCTGTTTTATCTAACAGCATGTTTTATGTTTAAAATTGCAAACGGCTTGCATCCAAATTATATATGCGACATGTATACGCAAAAACCTGAAACAAATGATACATCAAGAAATGTCTGTATACCTACACATTCAAAGGAAGTTTATTGTTTTCAGGTCAAATAATTTGGAATTGTTTGCCGCTAGAGGTTATCAAATTTGTTTCAACGTTTTAAATCCAACTGTCTTAGCTGGATGACGAGTTGATAACAATGCAAATGTTCATTTCTTTTATTTTCCCTTTGTTTTATATATACCCGTTATATTGATGTTCTGGTTACACTGTTGATAATTATTATACCATGTTATGTATATAATGTTCTTTAAAGAGGGCCTCGTGGAAGATTAGCCCTCACCCTCTATAAATAACGAATTTACTTACCGTACTTACTCATTGTACATTGCTTCGACCTTTGTTGATCGTAACTACAATGGCATTTGTTACGGTCTCTTTATGCGTTGTTTTTTTCTTCAGTTGGAAAAGTAATACTATAATTTATATGCAAATTCATTTAAGGAATGAATCGCGAGTTAATAGTTTCCATTGGGATGTGAACTACATTGAGTGTGTCTAAAGTGTGTGGAGGCCGAAGGCATCCACGGTAACTTTAAACACACCTAATGTAGTTCATACCCCAATGGAAATTGTTAACTCGCGATTCATTACTGATATTTACATTAATTATTATTTTCAATGAGCCTTTCCAATTAAAAGGTACTACGTCCAATTCGACTTACCGTGTGGTGGAGATCTGATAATTAGATCATCTTTGGAACAGCGTAAACTGTAAGACAAGCCTTACCTTGTGACGAACGCTGCATAACACTGCGAATGCGCATAACCGTAACTATGAGTGCACATGTCAGCTGCATATCATTAGTTGGAAACCCTCATACAAAATTATATACAAGCAGGGCGTATACGTTCATCGAAGGAAATGCACTAGCGATATAAATATCCTAGTGTTAACTTTAGTAAATCACCATTTATACTGTTATTGGTGATTTTTGTTTTTAAAAATACACATAAAGGGAGGTAATTTTCAAATGGTAATTTCACAAAAGCAGGGTTCGTTTGTGGCCATATTTATATAAGACAATAATCACAATGTCTAATCATCCGCTTCTTACAATATCTTGGTTGGCAGCACATTAAGTAAACACATAATGGGGCTTTAAGGAAAGGAAAGTTGCTAAATATGTTATATTGACTTATGAGTGAATGCATGTAAAATACAGGTTTTTGTAACTTGAGCACGGTCAACTACCGGCTGAGTATATATGGTAGCTGTAGAGAGAATGCAGTGTACATTGTCCATCGTGTATTATATATTACATTCTAGGCTTATCAACAGTTGATTCCAGTGGTTTGGATGATATAGATCCTACAGTACAAGCGTATGAGGTTCTACAAGAGCTGCCCAACAGTTCAGGATCCTATATCATAGCACATTCAGGAGCTAACGAGTCGCTGACCACGACATTGTCAGAACATATCATTGTACAGACTCTACCCGTCTCCCAGGTAACAGTTAACGATCATATATCATTCTCAAGCTAACGACTCACTGCAGACAATATTATCAGAACATATCATCGTACAGACTTTACCCGTCTCCCAGGTAACAGTTAACGATCATTCTGAAGCTAACGAGTCACAGCAGACAACATTGTCAGAACATATCATTGTACAGACTCTACCCGTCTCCCAGGTAACAGTTAACGATCACATATCATTCTGAAGCTAGCTAGTCGTTGTAGACGACATTGTCAGAACATATCATTGTACAGACTCTACCCGTCTCCCAGGTAACAGTTAACGATCATATATCATTCTGAAGCTAGCTAGACATTGCAGACAACATCAGAACCCATCATCGAGATAAGAACATCTCGAAATTTCTGATCAAATTATTACAGTATCAAGATTTTACAGTTTGCCGGAAGGAAGTTGCATCTCTAGTGTTTAAATTATGCCGTTATTTCTATTTTCCAATGACTTGCAGCACATTTCCATTACATAAAACTGTGATATTCCTACCTTGTAGACGGTCCATTCCGACCTTAGAATACTTAACCAGTTTTGTGTGGCTATACATATTATACTATATCATTAGTTTTCTATGTTTTAGATGGCAAATTCTGACCTTGAATTATCCGGTCAGCATAGCGTAGTGATACGTGTACCGTCAGACCTCAGTGAGTCGTCCCTGGAGGCGTCTGACCTCGGAACGACTATACAGCTTCCTGGAGCCATACATCACGGGCAGCAAGGTTAGGACAGTCCCACCTCATACTTGTATTTGCCAACTGTTTTGCATTTCATAAAATTAGTTTTTGGTGAAATTTTTAAAAATGATTCTGATATGGCTAGGGAAGCTGTAATTAAGTCTTTGATATTATGTCAGCATATCTGGTAATCGTATATGCATATTTGTATATGTGAGTTTTGGGGAGAAATTGGGGCCTTGAATGTAACATATACCTTGTTCTACCTGTTTTGAACTACCAAAGCTTATGTCTCCGAGAAATACATTCCAACCATCTGTAATGACACATTTCCAATTTATCTGGCATTTATCAACCAGAATGAGCTGGTTTATTTAAAAAAGGATTATTTTCTTCACTCATGATAGTAAAATCAATAATTCTAAAATTTGTAATGAAAAAGAAACACTTGATATAAAAGTGCACATTTTTTTTATGGTGTTATTGAGCTTTCTAATTGGTCGAACCGAGTCCAAATCTCAATTGCTACTAATCATGTGATATCCACTTGTGCAATGTTTCATAACGTCAGGGCCCAGGGAACGTCAGGGCCCAGGGATGGAGCCTTGACATTGCTCTACAAATTCAGGTAAGTTAGTCTGTCTCTTCTTTTTTTTAACTTTATTTAACGTCGCTACCGGTTGCCCACTTAAGTGACGGGCAGTTTACCTGACAACACCTTTCCTGGGCAGGCTCCAGCGGTTAACCAGTACTTGGTGCACCAACCTCCGTAGGAAACTGCCAACTTTTTCATATAAAGAGACACGGTCTGAGGGACCTCGAACCTGTGACCATCAGTGATGATAGGTTATAGTGGTATAATAGTCATCGACCGTAACCACTCGACCACAGAGAGCATAGAACTGCTATGCTTACACATAGTTGTAGCAGTTTAATGGTAAGTCGCCTCGGTAACAATGACATATTCAGATGATTTTATAAGCTTATCTATTTCAGATTTAGAGGGTTTAACTGTGGAGAATGTTATATCCCATTCTGACTCACTCACCGTCGATTCAACATTCCCAACACATGTAAGTCTATATATGAACTAATAACTAGACCACATCGTCGACTTAAAGCAACGTCTGGTAGGATTGATAATTTGTAAGTTCATATTTTACCCAGTTTCATTCAAACTTGGGCAATGCTGCCAATAGTTAAAATTTTGTTGCAAATATGGGTTCCTTTTTAATGTTATAAAGGGTGTTCCTATTTGTTTTGTCCAGATTTTAGAAGGCTAATAACTAATCAATAAACACATTGCTTTAAAGAAATACTCTACATCTAATCAGTAATTGTCTAGCAAACGGCTGTCCTATTAGCGCAGTGGTTAGAACGCTCGCGTATCACCAATGCAACCCGGTGTGTGAGATGTTACCGTGGTCAACAAATGGGACAGGTGAGTTTTCTCCTGGTACTCGTGTTTCGTCCTACACGAGTGACTACATGTACGTTTACATCCGCACCAGCGAGTGTGATCTATGTAAGTTATTTATGTTTGTTTCACAATAATTGTAAATAAATAAAGTTTATACTTTACAAGATTTGTTGTTTCAGGATCTTGAGGAAGCAGTTATATCTAGTCCGGGCGATGTAGTCATTGATATAAAACAAGAGCCCTTCGCCCAATCAACTGCCAACAATGGCGAACTTATGACATCTTTCTCTGGTATGAACATTTTAGCAATTATGTTCTAATTATATGACATGGATCACAGATTGTGATAGCCTCTTGTTCAGAAATCTGGGGTTTGATGATGATGATGATGATGATGATGATGATGATGATGATGATGATGATGATGATTGCGCTTATTTACCCTTGCCGCCGGCAAACCATGTGGACGAGCCTACTAAGACGTTTATTTAACACTCGTATATTATGTTGTGTGCATTAGTAATACTATTTGAATGCTCAGCCCAGCTTATGATAACGCTACAAGCACCAAAATATATAGGGTCAGTACAGGAGTCACTCTATACTGTCCCTCAACTTATATTCATTAACGTATGAATATGTTAGATGGATAATATTATTTGATTACTCAGCCCAACCATAACTTGGCTACAAGAGTTTGAAGCTCTAGCAGCAGAAAATATCCAGTAAAGCTGTTCTCCAGTTTCCGAGTCATAATATCAGTTTGAAGCTTTCTTATTGGTTAGAATAACTTTATTGAGTCAAGTGATATGATTGGTTAAATCTAAAATGTGTGCTCAGAGAGCTCAACCAATCAGAAAGCTACTGAGTTTGAGATGAGTTTAAGCTTGGAAGTAGTGTCTGGTCTAAAATGTTTTGTAGCATGGCCAAGTATCATCAATATATTCTATTGCAAATGACCTAGAGTATATCAGATAATTTTCAAGCATGTCTAATTGTCGTTATCATAGCGGATGTCTCGATCACTCGAAAATTGTAACAAGTAAAATTTGAATCTGGTCGGCCATTATGGAAGTACAAGAGTGGGTTTATGATATGTTTTAAATTACAACATGTATAAGGATTTAGATAATAATAAAAAATAGTCCAGGCCTGGAGGTTATAAACCTTTTCTCCAATCTCAAACTCATTCTCAATCGTCTGATTGCTTCACTCGAGCTTAAATATCATAATCAACCAATCAAATCACTAGACTTTGAGATCTGAGAAAAGTTTTATAACCTCGGAGCCAGAGTAACTTCCTAATCAATTGTGTCTTTCGTTACAGATCCAATGCTGAACTCGGACAGTATTAGTTTGATGGGATCTGCGTCAGACGTGGAGACAGAACTTGTACCCATACCATCGTAGCACAGACAAATATGCCCTGATTACAGCCGGCGATCAGTGATACAGATTTCTTAACAAATAGCATTCCAGCTATTATGATCATGACAATTTGTCTTACAAAAAATTTATGAAATTAATAAAGTTTAGCTCTTTCAGTGCCACGGATCATGTGATTGTTGATTAGAAAATGTTCCACAACTGAAACAAATAGCCAAAAATGCTCTTTAACCCATTCAACCCCAAGTAACTGACATGGACTGGTGCATGCTATTTTTAGACCAATAAATTAATAAGAAAATTACATTTGGACCAGTTCATTTATCAAAATGGGTAATTTTATCTAAAAATAGTAATAATTATTACTGGCAAAAAAGTGCAGATCCTGATGAGACGGCTCGTTACGAGCCGGCTCATCTGGATCTACACTTTTCATAAGCCTATTTAGAGGCCTGTGGGGTTTAAACGGTTAAAGCAGAATTTTAATTCCAGTTTTTGATGGAATAGAATATGGCCTTGTTTGTGTTGTATTTGACATTTCTCATTATTAAGTATGACAGTGGCACCGCACCTAAAGAGTTATAGTTTATCTTCAAGATATCTAGTCAGTATAATAATGTGTCTATTTTGTGCATCGGCTTAAAGATATGAGACACGCACAGTGCTAGTATCCAGGGTCCGCAGGGTTCAATCTAGGTCAGAAATTTTGGGAGAAGTGAGAAAGCGCGTGATCGCTTCCTTAAATGGTGTTCTTTAATATACTTCTGCAAAATAGGGTTAAAATGCACAGTATAACCATTAAATACAACATTTGAATAGAAGGAGTGCTTTATAATGTTTGAAAATCGTAAAAACCAAAAAAATTTTTTAGGGAGAAGTGGGCCCCCCAGAGGGCGAAGTCAGGGTCCCTAGGGCGACTATTTCGCCCACATTGCCCACTAGAATGATCCCTGGTCCATGCTGGCATTCGCCAGAATAGCCATTGCTAAAATATGGCAAAATTGGCTAATAAAAAGTTTGTATCTGTATGTATTTAATATGAACTATACATACACAAACATGTATACATAGTACGCCTAACATATTTCCTTTTACATTTCCAATGTACATTCCAATTCTTTCAGCAATTAGCCGGAAAGGAAACGATAAACAACTAATTGTGAAATAAGAGTGTCTATATGAATCAAGTATAGAGAAAATAGAGTGGTTATTTTGCAAATTGGAAGTTTAAACAGAATATATTGAAGGATAAGTAGATATTTGTTTGTTTCAGTGATTGATCAAATTATATTTCACCGAATGAATATTGACAGCATTGTTATCACGAGTGGTGTTAGCCACAAATGATAATAATAGCTTTCTATGGTCATAAATGAAATATTATTCAACCGTTCACTTAAAACAAACAAATATTCTTTTAGTTTAGGCTGAAAATTGTTTTAATGATAGAAAACTGTGTAAGCGTGTGCTAAATAGTGCTAGAATGTCGTGTTTAGATGACCATTAATGATGTCGTGAAAGACATCATACATGATGTCACTGACAGGCTGACAGCTTGAGTCTGAAAACGTTCTCATTGACAACATTTCAACATGCACCAGCCGGCTATGTAACACATGTGCAAATCGGTGAGAAATTAAACGTGTTATTCCGCTGCTTTCAACCAGTGGAAAAAACACATTTTATTTCACTGATAAATTTCTATATTTCATTGGAAATCATAAAATAATAGAATATATCGAATAAGATTGCAGCAGTATGTTAGGTTAGGTGTGTTGTTGTCTCATGCCATGCACTACAGGTGTACTGAGCAAGATGCCGTTGTTAGTACATATCAGTTAGATTGTGTAACCTACTTCTTCTAAAATATTTGTACATTATTCTACAGCAATCGGTATTATGGCGAGCAAAAAAAGGTGTAAACAAAGTATTGATAAAATACAAACAACACAAAAAAATTTAGCTTAAGAATATAATCCGATCTACAGTATCATCTTCTAATTTTGATTATTGTCTCACTGTTGCAGAGATATCCATCATGTACTGTCCATCATGTACTGTTGCAGAGATATCCATCATGTACTGTCCATCATGTACTGTTGCAGAGATATCCATCATGTACTGTCCATCATGTACTGTTCATGTACTGTGCATCATGTACTGTTCATGTACTGTGCATCATGTACTGTTCATCATGTACTGTTGCAGAGATATCCATCATGTACTGTCCATCATGTACTGTTCATGTACTGTGCATCATGTACTGTTCATGTACTGTGCATCATGTACTGTTCATCATGTACTGTGCATCATGTACTGTTGCAGAGATATCCATCATGTACTGTCCATCATGTACTGTTCATGTACTGTGCATCATGTACTGTTCATCATGTACTGTCCATCATGTACTGTGCATCATGTACTGTTCATCATGTACTGTCCATCATGTACTGTGCATCATGTACTGTTCATGTACTGTGCATCATGTACTGTTCATCATGTACTGTCCATCATGTACTGTGCATCATGTACTGTTCATGATATCATGTACTGTGCATCATGTACTGTCCATCATGTACTGTCCATCATGTACTGTCCATCATGTACTGTGCATCATGTACTGTCCATCATGTACTGTGCATCATGTACTGTCCATCATGTACTGTTCATCATGTACTGTTGTTGTTGCATTCATTATTTAATCAGGTTGGGAAGACAAAGTTTCATGTGCGCAAATTTGTAACAATCAAGAGTGCAATTGTTTATTATTGATATTATATTTATAATATTATCATTATTGATATTATTGATTTATGTTTTGGTATTTAGTACAAACATTGTTAGATCACCACAGTGCATTTCCCGTTAATCGTGTATTTCCATAGTCTTGTTTCATCTAACAGCACATTCTCGTAACCCTCGTAGTCAATTTGAATGAAACTTACAGGAATGATCCCTCTACAGTTTGTTGATCTAAACTAAAATCTTTGAACAACTTCTTTTTCCGAACATTTAAATGACCAATAGTAGCATGCCAACTTTTGTCTGTAGAATCCTTACAATGACCTACTTGTTCAAATTGGGTCAAATTTAGGTATAGTTCTTACAAAACTACTACATTAATAGAATGGCGTTATGTTGGTCGCAAACTAGGTCAGTAGGTCAAATGAACCCTTTACTCCACATAGACGACACACAAAACTGTTGTCGCTTCCCACATATAACTGCTGCTCCACACCGTTATCTATTCCCATAGATATTGATTATGTAGAACAGTGTTTTCTGTTGTATGCAGGGATATCGGTTAGTACAATTTACTTGTTGTTTTGTTACTTTGGGTAACATGTGTTCACATGATCAAGTTATTAAAAACATTTCTGTGATACAAAGAGTTTTCTGTTTTGTTTATGTTTGACATTGTTACATATACCTGATAGGGTTTGTCTGTATGAAGCAAAGTGGGTTTTGACCTGGATGCAGTGGCTGAAGCTTTTGCTTTTTTTTAATGAACTTGGTTTAATTATCTGAGAGCAAATTTAAAATTTATGAGGTCTAAAGCTTTGTACAAACACCAAGGAAAGCAGCTAACCAGGATTTGAAGTTTAAAGCCAAATAGAAGTATGTTTTGGAGACAGGTATGAAGTGAAGTTTTGGTAGTAGGTTTAAAATACAAGTGACGTCTTAGAACTATGAGTAAAGTGAGGTTTTGGAACTACATTCAACGTCCAAGGAAAGCAGCAAATTTCGTATCGGAACTAGGTGCAATGCTCAATGAAAGGAGATCCCGGGACTATGTACAAAACCCAAGGTTTGAAACAAGAGGTTTTTGAGCTAGGTGCAAAATCCAGGGGATGCAATACTTGTGGTTTTGAAAGTGGGTGTAATGGGGAAACGTCACAAGCAGTTTGGGAACTAGGCGTAAATTTCAAGAGATGCAGCACAAGAGATTTGGGAATTAGGTGCAAAGTCCAAGAGAAGCAGCAAAGGAGGTTTTTGAACTAGGTACAACGTCCAAAGAGTGCATGAATGAATGTCTTGGAACTAGTTGTAAAGTTCAGGGGAAGCAACGAAGTATGTATTGGGTACGTCAAGGTACAGTCCAGTGGAAGAAGCAATGGGGTTTTGAAACTAAGTGCATTGTCCAATAGACATGGCAGAGGTTTTAGAACTATGTGTAAGGAATGGGTATTTTGGAGGTAGGTGCAAAATCCAAAAGGATGCAATAAATGAGGTTTTAGAACTATGTGCAGAGGGATGCAACAAAAGCGGTTTTAGAACTAGGTGCCGAGGGATGCAACAAATGGGGTTTTAGAATTAGGTGCAGAGGGATGCAACAAATGAGGTTTTAGAACTAGGTGCAGAGAGATGCAACAAATGAGGTTTTAGAATTGGGTGCAGAGGGATGCAACAAATGAGGGTTTAGAACTATGTGCAGAGAGATGCAACAAATGAGGTTTTAGAACTAGGTGCAGAGGGATGCAACAAATGAGGTTTTAGAACTAGGTGCAGAGAGATGCAACAAATGAGGTTTTAGAATTAGGTGCAGAGGGATGCAACAAATGAGGGTTTAGAACTATGTGCAGAGAGATGCAACAAAATTAGAACTATGTGCAGAGGGATGCAACAAAATTAGAACTATGTACAGAGAGATGCAACAAATGAGGTTTTAGAACTATGTGCAGAGGGATGCAACAAATGACGTTTTAGAACTAGGTGCAGAGGGATGCAACAAATGAGGGTTTAGAACTATGTGCAGAGAGATGCAACAAATGAGGGCTTAGAAATAAGTGCAGAGGGATGCAACAAATGAGGGCTTAGAACTATGTGCAGAGGGATGCAGCAAATGAGGTTTTAGAACTAGGTGCAGAGGGATGTAACAAATGAGGGCTTAGAAATAAGTGCAGAGGGATGCAACAAATGAGGTTTTAGAACTAGGTGCAGAGGGATGCAACAAATGAGGTTTTAGAATTAGGTGCAGAGGGATGCAGCAAATGAGGTTTTAGAACTAGGTGCAGAGGGATGCAACAAAATTAGAACTATGTGCAGAGGGATGCAACAAAATTAGAACTATGTACAGAGAGATGCAACAAATGAGGTTTTAGAACTATGTGCAGAGGGATGCAACAAATGACGTTTTAGAACTAGGTGCAGAGGGATGCAACAAATGAGGGTTTAGAACTATGTGCAGAGAGATGCAACACATGAGGTTTTAGAACTATGTGCAGAGGGATGCAGCAAATGAGGTTTTAGAACTAGGTGCAGAGGGATGCAACAAATGAGGGCTTAGAAATAAGTGCAGAGGGATGCAACAAATGAGGGCTTAGAACTATGTGCAGAGGGATGCAGCAAATGAGGTTTTATAACTAGGTGCAGAGGGATGTAACAAATGAGGGCTTAGAAATAAGTGCAGAGGGATGCAACAAATGAGGTTTTAGAACTAGGTGCAGAGGGATGCAACAAATGAGGTTTTAGAACTAGGTGCAGAGGAATGCAGCAAATGAGGTTTTAGAACTAGGTGCAGAGGGATGCAACAACTGAGGTTTTAGAACTATATGCAGAGGGATGCAACAAATGAGGTTTTAGAACTATGTGCAGAGTGATGCAACAAATGAGGTTTTAGAACTAGGTGCAGAGGGATGCAACAAATGAGGTTTTAGAACTAGGTGCAGAGGGATGCAGCAAATGAGGTTTTAGAACTAGGTGCAGAGGGATGCAACAACTGAGGTTTTAGAACTATATGCAGAGGGATGCAACAAATGAGGTTTTAGAACTATGTGCAGAGTGATGCAACAAATGAGGTTTTAGAACTAGGTGCCGAGGGATGCAACAAATGAGGTTTTAGAACTAGGTGTAGAGGGATGCAACAACAGCGGTTTTAGAACTAGGTGCAAAGGGATGCAACAAATGAGGTTTTAGAACTATGTGCAGAGTGATGCAACAAATGAGATTTTAGAACTAGGTGCCGAGGGATGCAACAAATGAGGTTTTAGAACTATATGCAGAGGGATGCAACAAATGAGGTTTTAGAACTACAGTCAAAATTGCTCAAGCGACCACGTGTATTAAGCGACCTTTGTCTTGTGTGACCATTTTGAAATCCCCCCGAGCGATTTCACACTATAAATCTATTGTATTAAGCGACTTTTGTCTTACGCGACCAACGACCACCTATTTTCGGCCGTAATTACCTAAAGTTTTTCATTAAGCGACCATAAGTAGTGTTGAAATTAGAAATTCAAAACATACCGTAAATCAAGAGACTATTAAATGTGTCGTCTGCTAGTTATGTATATTGAAGAGGCAATACATTTGACAAGTAATCATGCCAATCAGTCAATTTTCGCACATTTATGCCCCAATTTCCGTTTGAGTCATTGTTGTAAAAACAAATGTAGGGGATTATCGGCGCGCAATGTCCAGTTATGAGTTCTTTATAGTGAAGTCACAGACATATTGTCCCATGTGTGTTAATCTCATAATTGGGCGCTAATTGATTCAAATAGTCGACAATTTGTTCTTATAGTGTCGCATTTTTAGTTTTATTGGGTGCTGTGACCCATTGCACCGGTCGGAAATTCAGCCAACGGATGTCAATTTTATATGTACGTTTTGATTTAAATGAATGTAAATGCATTATTGTTGTAATTTTCTGAATTACATTTTTGCTTAGATAATTATCTCGGGATATCACACCATTGTCACGACTTATCATATATTTTGAATCTAAATACGCAATAGGTTCGTCCTCATAATGTTTCGTACTCGAAAATTGATTCGTCCTCAAAATGTTTCATACTCGTAATAACATAAATAAGATGATGTCATTTGACCTTTCTGCAAACGCTACTTAGGCACGCCCCCCATAGTTACAGGTGCTCGCTGTAACCACGCGAGACAAGCTATCTAACAAAATGGCGTCTAACGCAGACCTGCATCGAGTTAATCTAGATAAAATTCCGTCGAATTTCTCGGTTTTATTTCACCCAGATAAGAATATCTCGTTGAAAGCAAGGGTTTTAGGTGAATTCAGGTGATTTCGTATAATTCCCTGTTCGTCTAATGGTAGTTTCGTATACTAGTGCATTCGTATAATCACAGGTTCGTATTTTATATATATATAGTACTGCACTATACAGGCCCATTATAATAATGCTATTAAAAAGTATTATTAGCTATTTAGGTAAGTAGACACAATTATGAATGGGACTATGTAGCCGTGTGTTTGCCATACCAGGAGTGATTATCTATCTAGGTTTCATGCCACTAATCAAGATTAATTAAAGTGAATAGGGGAGAATAAATAAATCATTCCGCATTTTCGATGATTCCAACGGTGGCACTTATCACAGCTAAGAGCATGCATACGGCTGGAAACGTGACGAGAGCAAAAAACGCATGGAAAAATAGACACCATGGTTGTAATGAAATTGATGTGAAGAGCATGATATTTATACATGATTCAAGGGCTTGGACATATGGCACGGCTCAGCTCTAAAGCTGATAAAACATGGGCATACAAGCCAGCATCACAAATGTTTGAGCCGACCAATCAAGGTGTGAAGAATAATATATATTCTCCAGTAATTGATTAATTTGTCAACAGCCCATCTCATAATAGACGTAGGTGTGAAGGTTATTTCTCTAAAGTACAGATATACGGATGAGGACGTGTTAAGTGTTCGTGGTAAATGCTTGCGCAGTCAACGGAAGAGTGAACAACCACATCGTGTCAACTTTGACATCAAAAGAAATGAAATATGCCACCGTCTTGAGAGACTCGACCCTATGCCTCCTAGAAGACTCGAACATTAGGCCCAAAAACTGAACACCAGTACGTTCACTGAGCTAATATGGGAATCCCACAGCTCTGCACATGCATGTGTACTATTACTACTATCTGATCCCTAGTCCACCATCCACGACAATATGTATGAACCACATGTATAATCACCACTATACTCACATATCTCTTGTGAACGGTAGATCTATTAATGCAGAATATATTTTTTCGAAATATTTTATTATGCATAAATAAATTAATTTCAACTTACTTGTGTGCAAATATATCTGTTTGCATTAATTTTGGATGTATTCAGCTGGTCGTTTGGTCGTTCACACAACTTAATCCACCTTAGACATGTTTTCCAGATTTGTCTTAGGTTTTGAAAATGGCACGAATTTAACGTCACCTATCAATCGATCTGGATATCTACATCACTGTCACACAGCCCGTAACTACATCTTTTCACCATTGTCAATGACAGACAGTATTAATTAATTTTAAATATTTTTCAAAAAATAATTTCAGATCACGATCACTCGTTATCAGATTTGATTAAAATGTTACTACATAACTCATTTATCTAACAGAACGATAAAACAATGACTCGGTGTAGTAATCAATTATATAATTATGTGCACACATTTTATAATTGACCAATTAGCACAATCAGTGCTAAATTCCGATGTGAAATACTTTGATCTTGATAGCAGTGGCCCCTATCGGGTATTATAACTCGGCGGTCTCTGTGATGTACCGTTAGTGGTAAGTTGTTGATTACTCCCAATAAACAGTGTGACACGCTTAAATTTGATTGCTGTGTTTGTGAGAAAAGAATGACTATATGGGGTCAGTCGGTGTTTTTATAGATGCATTGTTTTTAAAGCAGCTGTCTGGTATTTTGTGGTTCATATACACACTTTTAGATTTGTCCAAGGATTTTGAAATGGGTTGAATTTAACGTCGATCACCAGGATATCGACTAATTTTGTACTATAACTAACCCACACACCAAAGCTACACATTTTCAACATCATTAAAACAATTTTAAACCCGTATTTTCGATCAAATTCACGCCTTTTCAAATTTGTCTACTCGTTACTAGTGTGTCTAATATGCATTGTTTGTCTAACAAGATGGCGGCGATAAACCGTTGCCGGGGGTGTGCGCGAATGGTGCGATGCGATTGGCTAACGCCAGCTGTCAATCAAAATCGGCAGAAAGGTCAATTCTGACCTTTTGAGTACAGGCAACATAAAAATGCCATTTTTTGTAGCAATCAATAAGGTGTTTGATCTACAGTATCCATACCGGGCAGGTGTCACAATTCGCAGCAATCAACAAGGTGTTTCAACAAGAAAAATACAAGCAAATATTACTATAAAAAGTTTTCTTTATTTTATGATGACATATATACATGACATATATGTAACATATATACATGTATATGATGTTGATATCAATATAGACACTGTAGTGTCCACCCAAACAAAAGTCTAGTACATGTCTCCGACTCTGGGAAATTGTCCGTTCAGTCACTTTGTATTAAGAGACCGTTTCATTAAGAGACCGCTTTTGTCCATTCCCTTGGGCGGTCTCTTAATACAAGTTTGACTGTATGTGCAGAGTGATGCAACAAATGAGGTTTTAGAACTATGTGCAGAGGGATGCAACAAATGAGGTTTTAGAACTATGTGCAGAGGGATGCAACACATGAGGAATATCTACTAAAACTGACTGCAGCAGCAAAATGGAAGATCTAGGACTAGAAGATACAACGGTGGTCGAAGCACAAAATGAGGGTTGTCTAGCTGTGACTATGTAAACTGGAGCAGCTGCAGAACACGTCAGTGGGTTAACTGCAGCGATCTATGCAATGATTGGACTAATTGTAGCTGAAGTAGTGCAGCAGCAATTGCGGTTATGGGCTAAAAACAGTACTGCTTATAAAGGTAAGTTTCTTTTAGATTTTATCCAATTTAACATTCGTGTTTTAAAAGTACTTTCGTTGTGAAGCCGGGCACCAATGTAGATTATAGTCGGTTACATTTTCCTAGCGAGTTACTTTCTTTTGATATAATAAAGAAATCTAAAATCCCCTACCCGTAAATTTGGAGATATTTTCAATATTTAACTCCCACGCGAATATACCGCATTGCACAGTGGGCCCTATATATAGCATAATACAGGTAGTTAATATCGTTGTTACTTATCATTTGCATACAAGTATATGCGATGCACATTCTTTATACGGATATAACAGGATTATGGACACGTTAAATGTTCCACTACTCTAAAATATACCATCACTTATGAATATTCCTATGCCACCATAAAATGATAGATCAACCTGCATTAGCTGTACGTATGTTCTCGATTTTATAGAGACGAAGAAAGAACAATGCCTCGAACTAGTGACGATAGTGTTTACAGCCAGGACTTCCTCGGAACTCTCCGGAGAACTAATGGCAGCAAAAAGCAACAAGACAACGATTCTAAGGGATTATGTCATGTAACGCTGATTTTTTAATCTTCTATTTTGATTTTATTCATAAACATTGTCAGTGTGTACGATATATGTGTGTATGACTAATGGTTTGAAATAGCTGAACCGGTGATACGAATCGTAAACATGATTTAACAGGTTGAAGAATGTATATATTCATGTACATTGTATATGTATAATGAAGGTGAAATAACTACTTCCGTATATTAAGGGCGTAACAAATAAAGCAGGTTTACCAATGCTCTATATATCTATTGATTTGCTTAATCATATTGTATTGCAAATAAATAGTAAAAGTGGCATACAAAGACAAAGTATGAAATTGCAAATGGTTTGCGCAAGGTCTGTGATCAAGGTGAGGTTCTGCCTTCGTATAGCTGGTGTTGTAACATCCAGAGCAATTATTACGGATCAGTGGCATTTTAGGCCCCCAATCCTCACCCAGCAGGATGCAAACAGATCCGGAAGTTAACAGCTGGGCGTGGTCGCCAGATCGGACACGTGGGCTTTCTCCAGGTACTCCGGTTTCCTCCCACACGAATGACCACATATACGCTTTCATCCGCGCCAACGAGAGCTAGTGATTAATATAAGTTGTTAGAACTTGCTTCGCAATCGTTGTAAAATAAATAAAGCTTAAACTTAACAGTTGGGTGTCTCTGTCGCTAAATAATCACGGGCGTAGCTCCACGTAGACATTGTGGCCATGCACATCATCATGTTCAAAAATGTTATTTTCAAAACGTCCAGAAATGCAGATCTAAAACCTATGAATGGGTGTATCAATAGTAGATGTAGAAGACTAGTACATATTCGAGATGTCTCATAATCGTAATACAGACATGGACCTAGTTGGTCCTGACCAACGGTCCACCACTCTCCTGGGTGCCGTCACCAGTATAGGGGTCGATATATACCCTCACATACGACAGATCCTTCGCGTGTTGCTGACCATGACTGCAACATATGTGTCGCGTGAACGATCGTTCAATAGCATGAAGAGGCTCAAGACGTACCTGACGTCCACTATGACAGGAGATCGTCTGCCATCCCTCGCCATCATACACAGTCACAGCCACGCTGCTCACCGTGTACATTGATATTGTTATTAAGAGAGTATACTGGTAACTTCGTTATTCGCTGGTTCCTGGTATGCACATCAATTATGGCTCAACTACGCCCCTGGTATCTCTTAAGTTTCACGTGGAAGTCGTGATAACGGTAGCGCGTTCACAGCATGTGCGATAGGCCCGGAGGTGAGCTCAGCTGTAGCCGTTACGATTGTGTCCGTAGGCAAGGCAATTAAATTCCACCAGGAATGAGGTCTCAAGAATGATTAATATAAGTGGTAGTCACATTGGGCACGTTTGGGGGTACTAGTATATATATTTAAGTATATACTAGTACCCCCAAACGTGCCGAATCCCTGTGGCTTTTTCTTCTGAATAATTTCGTGTTGCTGAATATATCTATCGTCGGTAACATTCCAACTAATCGCCCCGTATTCATGATATATCTGGCGTATATGTAGACGTGTTAGCAGTTTCTTTGTTGGAATATAAGAACGGACTATATGTGAGTGTGTGTTTTTATGTTTATTTATCGTAGCTACCGGTTGCCCATATGAGCGACACCTCCTGAAGAGATTAGTTATTTTAGATTTTGGAGGATAGTGCATGATGCAGACAGAGACCCATTCCAGAATCTCCTCTGGTTCTTTTACGTGCACGGTGTAAAGCACCGACACGAGACCTCGGTTTAACGTCCCATCTGAAAGACTGTTGACACATACTGTTAATTTTATTAGGGTCAGACGGGGGATCGAACCTGCGATCCCTGGATTACCAGTCCAGCGTGTTACCACTGGACTACATGGTGTCAAGTGATCTGTATTTCATCTGAGTCCCATGTATTCACGAGGAGAGTGATGACAATAAATTAGTTCCAGTTTTCTATTCGGTTGAGTCGACACTTCCGCGTTCAAAACGAGGCTGTCAAAATCTCATAGTCATGTGTTTTCGAAAATTAACTGCTAAATATTGTTCCAGTTTTAATGAAATTCAGACAGTAACTTCATTTAATCGTGTCAGCGATACACATTTGTATGTCGATAATGTGTAGGAATTCATTGCGCTGTTTGTCAGTCCATGTATTCGTGATACATGCAAATTATGTTTGTTTACATGTCATTTAATTTTGAATGATATTTTCTGAAATTGTTTTGTTTTCATTTTTGTTGCATACTAGATTTATATAGATCTACATACTTTAGAAGTTTATTTTGCTTCAATGAAATAAAATGGAGACAAGAAATGAATATGATGACCCGGCATTACGTCCGCTATTTGGCGAAACACATCCGCAGGTAACTAATCGGCTTTTAATTTTATGCTGCACTAGGCCTAATAAGTATCACTGCGACCGTCGAGACGATATAATTGCTTATCGGTTACGGATACTTGTAACAGGAGGTGAATGCTGATCTAACATCTGGGCATGTCTAGCAGCCTCTGCAACAAAGAAAGATGGAAGCGAATTTGATTCATTTCAAGACATGTCTACATGCCCGAACATGTCTACATCCCCGACATGTCTACATCCCCGCAAGGGGTTTGACATTACAGGAAGATAGATAGATCTACATACCCGACGTCTACATCCCCGCGAGGGGTTTGACATTACAGAAAAATAGATAGATCTACATCCCGACATGTCTACATCCCCACGAGGGGTTTGAAATTACAGGAAGATAGATAGATAGATCTACATCCCTGACATGTCTACATCCCCGCCTCATTCAAACATTATGCACTATCATACAGCCAATCACACACACATGTACATCACACATTGTTTGTAATGAAAAACTACTGATTGATTGTTTATTTGTTTATTTACATAAATATGAATATAATATGATGATGAGTGTAGACATGTTGCATACTGGTCACAAAGAATATTAAAATGGATGATCATTGTCCTGTCAGTTCATTAGTGGATTTATTTCAACACCTCAGCATTCTGTAGCAGAATACCAGCTTGACAGCATTGCCCAGTCGATTGCGCACTTTTAAGTGTGAATATGTCCAAAATTGGAAAATATCCTCTCAATTGGCCGATGATGCAGGGCAGGACAAGAGTTTTACAGCTAAAGCTAAATGAAGTCACATTTTAATTACATCCCAAATGCAGCAGGGCCTTGTCACACCCTTGTGACTTCACTGGTTATCATGGTTATAGAGCTGTCTGCTGGTAGTTGTAATTGTGTATTTCACTTCACTTGACAGATCGCCAGATCGGACACGTGGGCTTTCTCCAGGTACTCCGGTTTCCTCCCACACGAATGACCACATATACGCTTTCATCCGCGCCAACGAGAGCTAGTGATTAATATAAGTTGTTAGAACTTGCTTCGCAATCGTTGTAAAATAAATAAAGCTTAAACTTAACAGTTGGGTGTCTCTGTCGCTAAATAATCACGGGCGTAGCTCCACGTAGACATTGTGGCCATGCACATCATCATGTTCAAAAATGTTATTTTCAAAACGTCCAGAAATGCAGATCTAAAACCTATGAATGGGTGTATCAATAGTATAGTCACAAAGAATATTAAAATGGATGATCATTGTCCTGTCAGTTCATTAGTGGATTTATTTCAACACCTCAGCATTCTGTAGCAGAATACCAGCTTGACAGCATTGCCCAGTCGATTGCGCACTTTTAAGTGTGAATATGTCCAAAATTGGAAAATATCCTCTCAATTGGCCGATGATGCAGGGCAGGACAAGAGTTTTACAGCTAAAGCTAAATGAAGTCACATTTTAATTACATCCCAAATGCAGCAGGGCCTTGTCACACCCTTGTGACTTCACTGGTTATCATGGTTATAGAGCTGTCTGCTGGTAGTTGTAATTGTGTATTTCACTTCACTTGACATTTAGTTATGATTGCTACATAAACATGTCACATGAAGGTGGGGATCAGCTTAATGAGACTTTACTTTGTGGCTTCACCTAATACAATAACTGAAAGTTTGAATATATCAAATATATAAATAATGGGATGATATCTTGAAGTAATATCATATTTATTTCTAAACTTTAGTTTTTTACGAGACCATCCGTAAAAAACTGTAAAAAATCTGTTTTTTACATGACGTTAATTAATGGTGTAAATAACGTCTGTGTAAAAAACTTGCCAACCCTATTAGATAGATCTACATCCCCGACATGTCTACATCCCCACGAGGGGTTTGACATTACAGGACGATAGATAGATCTACATCCCCGACATGTCTACATCCCCACGAGGGGTTTGACATTACAGGAAGATAGATAGATCTACATCCCCACGAGGGGTTTGACATTACAGGAAGATAGATAGATCTACATCCCCACGAGGGGTTTGACATTACAGGAAGATAGATAGATCTACATCCCCAACATGTCTACATCCCCATGAGGGGTTTGACATTACAGGAAGATAGATAGATCTACATCCCGACATGTCTATATCCCCACGAGGGGTTTGACATTACAGGAAGATAGATAGATCTACATCCCCGACATGTCTACATCCCCATGAGGGGTTTGACATTACAGGAAGATAGATAGATCTACATCCCGACATGTCTATATCCCCACGAGGGGTTTGACATTACAGGAAGATAGATAGATCTACATCCCCATGAGGGGTTTGACATTACAGGAAGATAGATAGATCTACATCCCCGACATGTCTACATCCCCACGAGGGGTTTGACATTACAGGACGATAGATAGATCTACATCCCCACGAGGGGTTTGACATTACAGGACGATAGATAGATCTACATCCCCACGAGGGGTTTGACATTACAGGACGATAGATAGATCTACATCCCCATGAGGGGTTTGACATTACAGGAAGATAGATAGATCTACATCCCCACGAGGGGTTTGACATTACAGGAAGATAGATAGATCTACATCCCCACGAGGGGTTTGACATTACAGGAAGATAGATAGATCTACATCCCCACATGTCTATATCCCCACGAGGGGTTTGACATTACAGGAAGATAGATAGATCTACATCCCCACATGTCTATATCCCCACGAGGGGTTTGACATTACAGGAAGATAGATAGATCTACATCCCCACATGTCTACATCCCCACGAGGGGTTTGACATTACAGGACGATAGATAGATCTACATCCCCATGAGGGGTTTGACATTACAGGACGATAGATAGATCTACATCCCCATGAGGGGTTTGACATTACAGGAAGATAGATAGATCTACATCCCCACGAGGGGTTTGACATTACAGGAAGATAGATAGATCTACATCCCCACGAGGGGTTTGACATTACAGGACGATAGATAGATCTACATCCCCATGAGGGGTTTGACATTACAGGACGATAGATAGATCTACATCCCCATGAGGGGTTTGACATTACAGGAAGATAGATAGATCTACATCCCCACGAGGGGTTTGACATTACAGGAAGATAGATAGATCTACATCCCCATGAGGGGTTTGACATTACAGGAAGATAGATAGATCTACATCCCCACGAGGGGTTTGACATTACAGGAAGATAGATAGATCTACATCCCGACATGTCTACATATAACCAAGGTTCCAAATACTGCTCTTGAGCCTACTTTAACCTTTAAAATGCCGAATAAATTGGAAGGAATGTGCAAACAACATAGATCCAGATGAGCAGCATATGATCAGGATCTATGTTGTTTGCTATTCAGCCACATGTTTTAGCTCCACTACCCGAATAGCAAACAGCATAGAGCCTGATCAGACAGCACATTCTGTTCTGTTTGCAAAATCTTTTGTTTTAATTAGTTTATACAAATTTATTTTAGCTCGATTGCGAAACAAATTCTAATAACTTATATTAATCACTCTCGAGACCTCATTCCTGATGGAATTCATCGCCACGAGGGAGAGAGAAGAGGCAACGTGGAAATTAAATGCCTTGCCTAAGAGCACAATCGTAATGGCTCCAGTGTGGCTCGAACTCCGGACCTTTCACACCTGAAGCGACCGCGCATCCACTGCGCTATCACGACTTCCACAGATTAGCAGGTTACGAGTTAAGAGACAGAACATGAAGAGATAAATCGGTCCAATTTTAGCCCCAGACAGGTTTGCTTATGATAAAACTTATAATTTATAACTGTAATAGTGTATTGTATAATTTATAACTGTAATAGTGTATTGTATAATTTATAA
The DNA here is from genome assembly GCA_014843695.1 of Archivesica marissinica. Taxonomy (NCBI): domain Eukaryota; kingdom Metazoa; phylum Mollusca; class Bivalvia; order Venerida; family Vesicomyidae; genus Archivesica; species Archivesica marissinica. Next base: position 49,021,811 of record CM026398.1, on the reverse strand, counting down.
CTGTAATAGTGTATTGTATAATTTATAACTGTAATAGTGTATTGTATAATTTATAACTGTAATAGTGTATTGTATAATTTATAACTGTAATAGTGTATTGTATAATTTATAACTGTAATAGTGTATTGTATAATTTCAGGACAGGGTGTGTAACTTGGTGGTGGCCTCATTCACTGGAATACTTGTATTTGTAAGTATTGTACACACTTATCAATGCATCTGTTGTATTAAATACCACAGGAACTTGAAATTTCCATAAGCCACCAAAGGTATTGTACCTCTATCGTAGGACCCCCCTCTATTAAAAAACGATTTAATAGAGTGGGGGGTCCTAGAATAGAGGTACAAGACCTTTGGTGGCTTATGGATAACATTTCAAGTTCCTGTGTAAATACTGAAGTCAGAGCACTACAGTAACTGTGGGTAGATCCTTAACAGTCAGGAAGCTATCTAGTTCATTTGACGAATGCAAGTAAATGTTCTCAGGAGGGGCACATGGGTCTTTTGATGTATTACACAAAATTATCGACCGTAACCAGTGAGGAAGTAGGCATGCTGTTCTTTCAACATGGTAGACGAATACATGTATTTCTGTCGTATATCAATTGTTTTTTTCTTTGTTATGAAAATGACAACATAGTAAATTATGCCTTTACGATTATTTTATGTATTTTTCAAATGGTCAAACACACACACTTTCCTATATACAGTAAAACCCCTATAATAAGACCATCTATGGGACTTCCAAAAAGTGGTCTTATTAGCGGGGTGGTCTCTTTATCAAGTTTGGTCAAGAAGACCAAATTATGATAATTTTACTACATGTACAATGTACTTTCACACATGATAATTTCTTGGGGGTTTTTCTTGGTTTTTCTGTTTTTATTACAGAAGAGTTGAGTTGGTTGTTTCTATGGTTTAGGATTGTACTTCTGAAATCCATTCATATACAACTGTATATCACAATTAATTAATTAATAATAAAATAAAGTACAATGTAAATGAGTTACGGTAATCCATTTATTTTCAAAATTTATTTTCTTGTTTTCATTTATTATATTGTGATGTATATACCAGCACAGAAGTTTCATTGAAAAGTACATGTCATCATCAATCATTCATTATGTTAAAAAAAATGTTCACGGGTCGACTGCATGTTTAAACACTTCACTTTCATGGATTGTTTCTCGATCTCATCTTGGACTTTACGTACATGTACTCCACTTAGCAGACACCTCCACTTACATGTACTCCACTTACCAGACACCTCCACGTACATGTACTCCACTTACCAGACACCACCACATACATCTACTCCACTTACCAGACACCTCCACATACATGTACTCCACTTACCAGACACCTCCACTTACATGTACTCCACTTACCAGACACCTCCACATACATGTACTCCACTTACCAGACACCTCCACGTACATGTACTCCACTTACCAAACACCCATGTACATCTACTCCACTTACCAGACACCTCCATGTACATGTACTCCACTTACCAGACACCTCCATGTACATGTACTCCACTTACCAGACACCTCCACATACATCTACTCCACTTACCAGACACCTCCACGTACATGTACTCCACTTAGCAGACACCTCCACTTACATGTACTCCACTTAGCAGACACCTCCACGTACATGTACTCCACTTACCAGACACCTCCACATACATCTACTCCACTTACCAGTAGGGGTGTCACGATATCAGCAACCCATATCGCGATATATTGTGATATTTTATCAAATAATCGCGATATTTATCGCGATATATTGCCTATTCATTTTTCATGCATTGTGATTATATTTTTTTCTATAAGATGACACGGATTACATTATACACATTTCAAGACACTATCTCATTCAACAGTATTTATTAACTTGAAAAACAACAAAACACTGAATAGAATAACAACTTAAATCGACTAGAAAATGTTTCAGAGAACGGTGAATATATAAGCACCGGTTGAAGCGATTGAGTTTGAGTTGAGTATAAAAAAGCAGATCCCCTGCATATAACCATATATTCATAAATTCTGGTTGGAAAAATTTGGTGAAGTATACGACTGGGTATCTATTTACAAGTTCATAAACAATATACAAGACAAAAAGGTAAAACAGTTTAGATTTAAACTACTGAATATAATCTTTCCGTCTAAGATACTGAGATACAAGTGGAAAATGGTAGCATCCCCTAACTGCTCTGTTTGTGATGTACCGGAATCATATGAACATGTATTTATCACATGCCCTACTGTAAACGATCCATGGAAGCATCTAATAGAAGCGATGCGAAATATCGGAATAAATTCCAACTTACGAATGCTTAGAAATATTGTAATAGGATACAAAATATCGCAACAGGACTATTTTTATATCAATGTCATACTTGCTACTTTTGGTTTTAGTTTATACAAAGTCTATTTCTTGAGTCAGAGTAGAACTGAAACGGTTAATATATACGCCTTGTTTAAGTATGAGTTTTACATTCTACACAAATACTTGTCAGACACTAACGCGAAAATTAAATGGATATCATGCTTAAACGATTATTTTTTACAACATTAATTGTGTACATTTTATTATATAGTTTAGTTATGTAGTGAAGTATCTTATATAATTGTTAATCTGTAATATGCATGTATAATGTGAAGGAAAAAAAATAAACGAAGTCTCTGGCTTCACCAAAAAAAAAAAAAAAAAAATCGCTCAATATCGGTATTCAATATTAATATCGCGATATTTTATCGCGGATCCTAATATCGCGGTATACCGTGACACCCCTACTTACCAGACACCTCCACATGTACTCCACTTACCAGACACCTCCACGTACATGTACTCCACTTACCAGACACCTCCATGTACATGTACTCCACTTACCAGACACCTCCATGTACATGTACTCCACTTACCAGACACCTCCACATACATGTACTCCACTTACCAGACACCTCCACGTACATGTACTCCACTTACCAGACACCTCCACGTACATGTACTCCACTTACCAGACACCTCCACGTACATGTACTCCACTTACCAGACACCTCCACATACATGTACTCCACTTAGCAGACACCTCCACTTACATGTACTCCACTTACCAGACACCTCCACGTACATGTACTCCACTTAGCAGACACCTCCACGTACATGTACTCCACTTAGCAGACACCTCCACGTACATGTACTCCACTTACCAGACACCTCCACGTACATGTACTCCACTTACCAGACACCTCCACGTACATGTACTCCACTTACCAGACACCTCCACGTACATGTACTCCACTTAGCAGACACCTCCATGTACAAGTACTCCACTTACCAGACACCTCCACGTACATGTACTCCACTTACCAGACACCTCCACGTACATGTACTCCACTTAGCAGACACCTCCACTTACATGTACTCCACTTACCAGACACCTCCACGTACATATACTCCACTTAGCAGACACCTCCACGTACATGTACTCCACTTACCAGACACCTCCACGTACATGTACTCCACTTACCAGACACCTCCACATACATGTACTCCACTTACCAGACACCTCCACATACATGTACTCCACTTAGCAGACACCTCCACGTACATGTACTCCACTTAGCAGACACCTCCACATACATCTACTCCACTTACCAGACACCTCCACATACATGTACTCCACTTACCAGACACCTCCACATACATGTACTCCACTTACCAGACACCTCCACGTACTCCACTTACCAGACACCTCCACGTACATGTACTCCACTTACCAGACACCTCCACGTACATGTACTCCACTTAGCAGACATCTCCACGTACATGTACTCCACTTACCAGACACCTCCACGTACATGTACTCCACTTACCAGACACCTCCACGTACATGTACTCCACTTACCAGACACCTCCACGTACATGTACTCCACTTAGCAGACACCTCCACGTACATGTACTCCACTTAGCAGACACCTCCACGTACATGTACTCCACTTACCAGACACCTCCACGTACATGTACTCCACTTACCAGACACCTCCACGTACATGTACTCCACTTACCAGACACCTCCACGTACATGTACTCCACTTACCAGACACCTCCACGTACATGTACTCCACTTAGCAGACACCTCCACGTACATGTACTCCACTTACCAGACACCTCCACGTACATGTACTCCACTTACCAGACACCTCCACGTACATGTACTCCACTTAGCAGACACCTCCACTACATGTACTCCACTTACCAGACACCTCCACGTACATGTACTCCACTTACCAGACACCTCCACGTACATGTACTCTACTTAGCAGACACCTCCACGTACATGTACTCCACTTAGCAGACACCTCCACATACATGTACTCCACTTACCAGACACCTCCACATACATGTACTCCACTTACCAGACACCTCCACTACATGTACTCCACTTAGCAGACACCTCCACATACATGTACTCCACTTACCAGACACCTCCACATACATGTACTCCACTTACCAGACACCTCCACATACATGTACTCCACTTAGCAGACACCTCCACATACATCTACTCCACTTACCAAACACCCATGTACATATTCATCACTTACCAGACACCTCCACGTACATGTACTCCACTTACCAAACACCCATGTACATATTCACCACTTACCAGACACCTCCACATACATCTACTCCACTTACCAGACACCTCCACGTACATGTACTCCACTTACCAGACACCTCCACATACATCTACTCCACTTACCAGACACCTCCACGTACATGTACTCCACTTACCAGACACCTCCACTTACATGTACTCCACTTAGCAGACACCTCCACTTACATGTACTCCACTTACCAGACACCTCCACGTACATGTACTCCACTTAGCAGACACCTCCACGTACATGTACTCCACTTACCAGACACCTCCACATACATGTACTCCACTTACCAGACACCTCCACATACATGTACTCCACTTACCAGACACCTCCACATACATGTACTCCACTTACCAGACACCTCCACATACATGTACTCCACTTAGCAGACACCTCCACATACATCTACTCCACTTACCAAACACCCATGTACATACTCATCACTTACCAGACACCTCCACGTACTCCACTTACCAAACACCCATGTACATATTCACCACTTACCAGACACCTCCACATACATCTACTCCACTTACCAGACACCTCCACGTACATGTACTCCACTTACCAGACACCTCCACGTACATCTACTCCACTTACCAGACACCTCCACGTACATGTACTCCACTTACCAGACACCTCCACTTACATGTACTCCACTTAGCAGACACCTCCACTTACATGTACTCCACTTACCAGACACCTCCACGTACATGTACTCCACTTAGCAGACACCTCCACTTACATGTACTCCACTTACCAGACACCTCCACGTACATGTACTCCACTTACCAGACACCTCCACTTACATGTACTCCACTTACCAGACACCTCCACGTACATGTACTCCACTTACCAGACACCTCCACATACATGTACTCCACTTACCAGACACCTCCACATACATGTACTCCACTTACCAACACCAGTACATGTACTCCACTTACCAGACACCTCCACGTACATGTACTCCACTTACCAGACACCTCCACGTACATGTACTCCACTTACCAGACACCTCCACGTACATGTACTCCACTTACCAGACACCTCCACGTACATGTACTCCACTTACCAGACACCTCCACGTACATGTACTCCACTTACCAGACACCTCCACGTACATGTACTCCACTTAGCAGACACCTCCACGTACATGTACTCCACTTACCAGACACCTCCATGTACATGTACTCCACTTACCAAACACCTCCACGTACATGTACTCCACTTACCAGACACCTCCACATACATGTACTCCACTTACCAAACACCGATGTACATGTTCTCCACTTACCAGACACCTCCACGTACATGTACTCCACTTACCAAACACCCATGTACATGTTCTCCACTTACCAGACACCTCCACGTACATGTACTCCACTTACCAGACACCTCCATGTACATGTACTCCACTTACCAGACACCTCCACGTACATGTACTCCACTTACCAGACACCTCCACATACATGTACTCCACTTACCAGACACCTCCACGTACATGTACTCCACTTACCAGACACCTCCACGTACATGTACTCCACTTAGCAGACACCTCCACGTACATGTACTCCACTTAGCAGACACCTCCACGTACATGTACTCCACTTACCAGACACCTCCACGTACATGTACTCCACTTACCAGACACCTCCACGTACATGTACTCCACTTACCAGACACCTCCACGTACATGTACTCCACTTAGCAGACACCTCCACGTACATGTACTCCACTTAGCAGACACCTCCACGTACATGTACTCCACTTACCAGACACCTCCACGTACATGTACTCCACTTAGCAGACACCTCCACGTACATGTACTCCACTTACCAGACACCTCCACGTACATGTACTCCACTTAGCAGACACCTCCACGTACATGTACTCTACTTAGCAGACACCTCCACGTACATGTACTCCACTTAGCAGACACCTCCACATACATCTACTCCACTTACCAGACACCTCCACATACATGTACTCCACTTACCAGACACCTCCACATACATGTACTCCACTTACCAGACACCTCCACATACATGTACTCCACTTAGCAGACACCTCCACATACATCTACTCCACTTACCAAACACCCATGTACATATCATCACTTACCAGACACCTCCACTTACATGTACTCCACTTACCAAACACCCATGTACATATTCACCACTTACCAGACACCTCCACATACATCTACTCCACTTACCAGACACCTCCACGTACATGTACTCCACTTACCAGACACCTCCACATACATCTACTCCACTTACCAGACACCTCCACGTACATGTACTCCACTTACCAGACACCTCCACTTACATGTACTCCACTTAGCAGACACCTCCACTTACATGTACTCCACTTACCAGACACCTCCACGTACATGTACTCCACTTAGCAGACACCTCCACTTACATGTACTCCACTTACCAGACACCTCCACGTACATGTACTCCACTTACCAGACACCTCCACATACATGTACTCCACTTACCAGACACCTCCACATACATGTACTCCACTTACCAGACACCTCCACGTACATGTACTCCACTTACCAGACACCTCCACATACATGTACTCCACTTAGCAGACACCTCCACATACATCTACTCCACTTACCAAACACCCATGTACATATTCATCACTTACCAGACACCTCCACGTACATGTACTCCACTTACCAAACACCCATGTACATATTCACCACTTACCAGACACCTCCACATACATGTACTCCACTTACCAGACACCTCCACGTACATGTACTCCACTTACCAGACACCTCCACGTACATGTACTCCACTTACCAGACACCTCCACGTACATGTACTCCACTTACCAGACACCTCCACGTACATGTACTCCACTTACCAGACACCTCCACGTACATGTACTCCACTTACCAGACACCTCCACGTACATGTACTCCACTTACCAGACACCTCCACGTACATGTACTCCACTTACCAGACACCTCCACGTACATGTACTCCACTTACCAGACACCTCCACGTACATGTACTCCACTTACCAGACACCTCCACGTACATGTACTCCACTTACCAGACACCTCCACGTACATGTACTCCACTTACCAGACACCTCCACGTACATGTACTCCACTTACCAGACACCTCCACGTACATGTACTCCACTTACCAGACACCTCCACGTACATGTACTCCACTTACCAGACACCTCCACGTACATGTACTCCACTTAGCAGACACCTCCACGTACATGTACTCCACTTACCAGACACCTCCACGTACATGTACTCCACTTACCAGACACCTCCACATACATGTACTCCACTTACCAAACACCCATGTACATGTTCTCCACTTACCAGACACCTCCACGTACATGTACTCCACTTACCAAACACCCATGTACATGTTCTCCACTTACCAGACACCTCCACGTACATGTACTCCACTTACCAGACACCTCCATGTACTCCACTTACCAGACACCTCCACGTACATGTACTCCACTTACCAAACACCCATGTACATGTACTCCACTTACCAGACACCTCCACTTACATGTTCTCCACTTACCAGACACCTCCAATATTAATATGTTCTGGCTCTCCCAGACTGGTATCCACATTGAGCATGTAATACCTAGTTGGTTTGACGACTTGTGTCTTCGCGGTCTTCATCAATCTTCTCCACTGGCTTGGCTTGGATGTGTCTGTACATGTATTACATGCAGATGGTCTAAACGTATTTGAGTCGGGGGATGTTTTTCTGTTTTGATTTTTGAGAGAAAATACATATTTTTACAAAATAATTTATATACGGTATTTAGTTAATATGAAATTGATGAACAATACAGCTAATACAATGTATAGCAAATACTCACGTGCACTGCAGTACGTACAAAACAGAATAAGGTTAGGATTAGCCTGTCAATTGTACGACTTCACATCTTATGATCCGGACTAGATTTCACATCTTATGTTCTGGACTAGATTTCACATCTTATGTTCTGGACTAGATTTCACATCTTATGTTCTGGACTAGATTTCACATCTTATGTTCTGGACTAGATTTCACATCTTATGTTCTGGACTAGATGTCACATCTTATGTTCCGGACTAGATTTCACATCTTATGTTCTGGACTAGATTTCACATCTTATGTTCTGGACTAGATTACATTTGAATGAATCAGTTACAAATAAAATTTCCATGAAAGATTGTGTTTACACTCATATTTCTATAAAATTCATTGATTTGTTTGTGTTGCGAGTTTATATTGTTTGCCCCCTCTGAAGTTCCACCATTTGGAGGCCTGATCTCGACATGAACCTTGGTGGCATAAACAAATATCATGGTTATACTGTTGGTGAATGAAACGTGTTGGAGTGTGCTTCCAGTCAACTTATATTTCTCTCCATCAAAAAAAAAAGTTTAAACTTTATTTATTTTACAATGATTGCGGAGCAAGTTCTAACAACTTATATTAATCACTCTTGTTGGCGCGGGTGAAAGCGTATATGTGGTCATTCATGTGGGAGGAAACCGGAGTACCCGGAGAAAACCCACCTGTCCAATCTGGCGACCATCGTACCATCTCACATACTTCCCGGTCGAAGGATCGAACCCGGGTTGCATTGGTGATAAGCGAGCGCGCTAACCACTGTTATTGCTCTATGAATACCCCTGGTGTCCCTCCGAGCAGTATTTCAAGCAGAGATGTCAGGCACCAGCTACCTCATATGAAAGAATTCGACACACATTTGACACCACTAGTTGGATTCATTGATCTACATTATTAGCATTTTTCCCGCCATTTTGAAGTGGTCCGCCTCCGTGGTCGAGTGGTTAAGGTCGCTGACTTGTATACCACTGTAACCTATCATCACTGATGGTCACGGGTTCGAGCCCCGCTCAGGCCGTGTCTCATTTATATGAAAAAGTTGGCAGTTTCTTACGGAGGTTGGTGCACCCAAGTACTGGTTAACCGCTGGAGCCTGCCCAGGAAAGGTGTTGTTAAGTAAACTGCCCGCCGGCGATATAGCCCAAAATGGTGCTGATGCAGGCGTAAAACCCGAAATATAACATAACATAACATTTTGAAGCGAATGACAATACTATACTGAATGTAATTATATTTTGTGTGTATTGTAGGTGACACTTGTAAGTGCGTTTATCTTCCCTCAATGGCCGCCAAATGTTATCAACATATGCTTTGCAGTCGTCATGGTGTTCATTGCTTTCGCTCATTTATTGCTAGTGAGTATACTGTGTGTGAATGAAGTTTATTATGCACCTTATTCAGATTTAGTTTAATCATATTTTATTGCTTGATTCGTTTTACATATACATGTGAATACAAAACATGACCCATTAAATAGGTAAGATCTCTAAGATCAGAGAGTATTATACAATGACAGGTTGCGTTACTGGTAGTCGCCGTTTTGTCCATACATCTGGTCTGCCAGATGATGTCTTGTTACGATTATATCTCGAGTGACCATCTCCGTGGTCGAGTGGTTACGATCTCTGACTTGTATAACACTGTAGCCTATCATCACTGATGGTCACTGGTTCGAGCCCCGCTCAGGCCGTGTCTGTTTATATGAAAAAGGTGGCAGTTTCTTACGGAGGTTGGTGCAACAAGTACTGGTTAGCTGTTGGAGCCTGTCCAGGAAAGGTGTTGTTAGGTAAATTGTCCGCCGCCGGCGATATAGCCCAAAATGGTGCTGATACAGGTGTAAAGCCCGAACAAAATCAGTTTATCACCCATCATTCAATCAAATTAATCAGTTTATCATCCATCATTCAGTGAAGTCAATCAGTTTATCACCCATCCTTCAATCAAATTGATCAGTTTATCACCCATCATTCAATCAAATTGATCAGTTTATCACCCATCCTTCAATCAAATTGATCAGTTTATCACCCATCCTTCAATCAAATTGATCAGTTTATCACCCATCATTCAATCAAATTGATCAGTTTATCATCCATCCTTCAATCAAATTGATCAGTTTATCACCCATCATTCAATCAAATTGATCAGTTTATCATCCATCATTCAATCAAATTGATCAGTTTATCATCCATCATTCAATCAAATTGATCAGTTTATCACCCATCATTCAATCAAATTGATCAGTTTATCATCCATCATTCAATCAAATTGATCAGTTTATCATCCATCATTCAATCAAATTGATCAGTTTATCATCCATCATTCAGTGAAGTCAATCAGTTTATCACCCATCATTCAATCAAATTGATCAGTTTATCATCCATCATTCAAACAAATTGATCAGTTTATCATCCATCATTCAATCAAATTGATCAGTTTATCATCCATCATTCAATCAAATTGATCAGTTTATCATCCATCATTCAGTGAAGTCAATCAGTTTATCACCCATCATTCAATCAAATTGATCAGTTTATCATCCATCATTCAAACAAATTGATCAGTTTATCATCCATCATTCAAACAAATTGATCAGTTTATCATCCAACATTCAAACAAATTGATCAGTTTATCATCCATCATTCAATCAAATTGATCAGTTTATCATCCATCATTCAATCAAATTGATCAGTTTATCATCCAACATTCAAACAAATTGATCAGTTTATCATCCATCATTCAATCAAATTGATCAGTTTATCACCCATCATTCAATCAAATTGATCAGTTTATCACCCATCATTCAATCAAATTGATCAGTTTATCACCCATCATTCAATCAAATTAATCAGTTTATCACCCATCCTTCAATCAAATTAATCAGTTTATCACCCATCATTCAGTGAAGTCAATCAGTTTATCACCCATCATTCAAACAAATGAATCAGTTTATCACCCATCATTCAATCAAATTGATCAGTTTATCACACATCCTTCAATCAAATTGATCAGTTTCTCACCCATCATTCAATCAAATTGATCAGTTTATCACCCATCATTCAATCAAATTGATCAGTTTCTCATCCATCATTCAAACAAATTAATCAGTTTATCATCCATCATTCAGTGAAGTCAATCAGTTTATCATCCATCATTCAATCAAATTGATCAGTTTATCACCCATCTTTCAGTGAAGTCAATCAGTTTATCACCCTCCTGGCAGACACATTAATCAGTTTGTTGCATATTTTCCAGATTACTGATATAAATTATTATGTATAAATAGTTTGATATCACCCAGGTTTTACACAAGCGCCGTGGATCATTTACAAATTTCAGAGCACTCTAAGATACCAAATTCACACCTCCACCCCACCCAACAAGATTAAACCAGTAACGTTTAGAAAGTGATTTTTGTTCATTGACACCATTAACAGTGTTATTATGATATTAACACTAACTATTATCATGGAGAGATCGTTTACAGCCTCCACGCTGCACACCCTAGTGCTGTTGTGAATTTTAATTAGTTGTATGATTTTTCTTTCAGATATTTTGGTACAGACAGGGAGATTTGGAACCCAAGTTTCTACGATTAATATTCTACAATGCATTTACAATGATTTTACTGTGTATCGTTGGAAATATTTATATACACAATGTATGACGAGTCATGCTTGTCTCGAGACAACCTTACTTTAGTTCACACACGACGTTACTACATTTTTTTGTGCTTTAGAGTGATGGCATAAACATTGGATTTGGCTAACCGCGCCCTCGCAGGTCATATTGTGGACCAGTCGATATAAGTGTAGGTGCATGCCATAGCATGGTTGGGGCTCCTTCAACTCTATGTGCTGGAGGGAGTCCAAGGGACTGGTTGCCACTGCACAGTTTGCCTCACCTATATGCCTGACATAGTATTCTTGTAGGGGCATGCCATAGCATGGTTGGGCTCCTTCAACTCTATGTGCTGGAGGGAGTCTGAGGGACTGGTTGCCACTGCACAGTTTGCCTCACCTATATGCCTGACATAGTATTCTTGTAGGGGCATGCCATAGCATGGTTGGGGCTCCTTCAACTCTATGTGCTGGAGGGAGTCCGAGGGACTAGTTGCCACTGCACAGTTTGCCTCACCTATATGCCTGACATAGTATTCTTGTAGGGGCATGCCATAGCATGGTTGGGGCTCCTTCAACTCTATGTGCTGGAGGGAGTCCGAGGGACTGGTTGCCACTGCACAGTTTGCCTCACCTATATGCCTGACTTAGTATTCTTATATGTTGTTGTTGTTGTTGTTACCAATGCAATAGAAGCATACTCACTAGCTTTCTAGTTCTCACCAGTATGAACATACGGACCTTCTCTATGATAGGAGATGGGAGAGTTTTTAAAAGGAATGATAACTCTTGGAAATCTTTACAATGATAATATAGCCTTGCTGAAGGCATTCATGCGGGTGAAAGAAATTTTAAAATCCGATGACAAGTTGAGACTTTATTGCTATTTGAAAACTACGCACAATTTTCTGGGCATTCTGTTTCCGTATGCGACAGTAAAACATTATTGGGAAGCTAGAACAATGAGTGACTGCTACGTGGTGATGTTTTACAATGCAAGGACGTGTTGGCCAGGATTCGGTGAGTGATCTGTGACAGTAATGAAGATTCTACAAGCCATGATCTGTTAGTCAGCATTGCCAAGACTGCCGGAGGGATATTGCCAAGATTGAAATACCTTGTTATGTCTCTCGGGGAAGCGGTAGACATATTGATTTTGTACTTTCTGTCCGTCTGTCTTGTCACAATGTTGTGCAGACGAAATCTTCCAAGCGCTTAGTTGGACTGCAATAATACTGACATAGAATTATCAATTGAATTTCAACTTATCTTTGCATAAATGATCAATTAGATTTCAACATATCTTTGCATAAATGATCAATTAGATTTCAACTTATCTGTGCATAAATGATCAATTAGATTTCAACTTATCTTTGCATAAATGATCAATTAGATTTCAACTTATCTTTGCATAAATTATCATATTTCAACTTATCTTTGCATAAATGATCGATTATATTTCAACATATCTTTGCATAAATGATCAATTAGATTTCAACTTATCTTTGCATAAATGATCAATTAGATTTCAACTTATCTGTGCATAAATGATCAATTAGATTTCAACTTATCTTTGCATAAATGATCAATTAGATTTCAACTTATCTTTGCATAAATGATCAATTAGATTTCAACTTATCTTTGCATAAATGATCAATTAGATTTCAACTTATCTTTGCATAAATGATTAATTAGATTTCAACTTATCTTTGCATAAATGATCAATTAGATTTCAACATATCTTTGCATAAATGATCAGTTGAATTTCAACTTATCTTTGCATAAATGATCAATTAGATTTCAACTTATCTTTGCATAGAATGATCAATTAGATTTCAACTTATCTTTGCATAAATGATCGATTAGATTTCAACTTATCTTTGCATAAATGATCATATTTCAACTTATCTTTGCATAAATGATCGATTATATTTCAACATATCTTTGCATAAATGATCAATTAGATTTCAACTTATCTTTGCATAAATGATCAATTAGATTTCAACTTATCTGTGCATAAATGATCAATTAGATTTCAACTTATTTTTGCATAAATGATTAATTAGATTTCAACTTATCTATGCATAAATGATCAATTAGATTTCAACATATCTTTGCATAAATGATCAGTTGAATTTCAACTTATCTTTGCATAAATGATCAATTAGATTTCAACTTATCTTTGCATAAATGATCAATTAGATTTCAACTTATCTGTGCATAAATGATCAATTAGATTTCAACATATCTTTGCATAAATGATCAGTTGAATTTCAACTTATCTTTGCATAAATGATCAATTAGATTTCAACTTATCTTTGCATAAATGATCAATTAGATTTCAACTTATTTTTGCATAAATGATTAATTAGATATCAACATATCTTTGCATTGAACAATTAATTAGATTTCAACTTATCTTTGCATAAATGATCAATTAGATTTCAACTTATCTTTGCATAAATGATCAATTAGATTTCAACTTATCTTTGCATAGAACAATTAATTAGATTTCAACTTATCTTTGCATAGAATGATCAATTAGATTTCAACTTATCTTTGCATAAAATGATCAGTACCAACCATAGTGTGCATATCATCATACTGGCCTGGTCTGGAGGTTAGTTATAAACCTATAACAAACTTCTGATTGGTTAAACAAAGAGCAAATATCAGACTCAAGTTTCTAATTGGTTCAGCTGAGTGTAATTCTCGGAATCAAATCAATTGAGTTCTAGTTTGACATCTGATAAGAGTTTTATAACCATTGGACCTGTTCCGCTTTGTGGGTATTATGGAGCTGTAGGTTCTGGAATATTTTAAGGGACAAAAAATAGTGCATAATATTTCTACTAATCCTATGTATGGATCTACTAATCCTCTGTATGGATCTGCCAATCCCCCGTATGGATCTGCTAATCCTCTGTATGGATCTGCTAATCCTCTGTATGGATCTGCTAATCCTCTGTATGGATCTGCCAATCCTCCGTATGGATTTCATCATAGCTTGCAGAGAATGATCAGTAGCTGGGGTAGTTGTGAAATGATCATTGTTTGGTTGCATTCAGTTGATATTTGATGGAATTTTAACACCATCTGTATATGTGACTGTGTGATATAGTGGGACCAAATGCGACAAATTAGATTTTGAGGGTATAGTGCTAGAACAAACATAAGATCAAATGAACAAAATAATGAATACCCTTAACCCTTTCCCTCATCTTGACGCCATTACCAATACGATATACATTGACAATGTAGTAGCCAAACCAATGTTCATAATAAAGGCCAGAATGTCATGTAGTCCCAATAATATCTATGGAGGTGTGATAGATATGGCCACTACTTATTCACTGTATGATAGCTAAATGGCTGTCGTTTGTATGGAGATATAATACTATATTAAAGCAGCATTACATCGTATGAAATAAACGCTATTTGAAAAAATCAATTTTTACGTATGAGTAGCAATGCTGCTACACATTATAACATTATACTTTGTATGCTTATATTCATTTGGTAAGCAGTGTTTTTTTGCAATAAAACAAACTAGAAACCGAAAGTAGGACTTTCCGAGTCGATCGGTCACGCACTTGTTTACAACCGAAACGCATTGTCCGCACTTGTTTACATTCGGAATGCATCGTCCCCATTTGTCCCACGTTGTCTTTTTTAATTAAATTACTTGATATGTTGATTCATACCTCTGTTAGCTAAATCTTTTAGGGACATTTCTACATCCCCGCGAGGGGTTCGACATTAGAGGAAGATAGATAGTATTTCATGTTCATAATATATACGTTGTTTTCTACATCCTCTGTTGTTTCACACATGCGCGCTGTGCGTGTTTACATTTCGTGTGTTGATAAACAAATTCGCGTATACGACGGTTTAAATTTATTGGAATTTTATCGATTCTGAGCGACTATTTCGATTTTTGTAAACACACACATATTAGTATTTATATTTTACTCAAAACATCCTTTATTACGATGTAATGCTACTTTAACCTAAACCTACATGAAGGAAAGGGTTAAAAAGGTTTGTGTTGGTGTGTATATGTTGTGGATTATATTCGTTTAATCATAAAATGTTTAAAAAACATATATTAGATATGATGCATGTCAAGTCCATATTATTTGCTTTTATGAATGTCGATGAGCACATGTTAAATATCGCATGTTACTCTTGTTGTGTAGTGTTAAATGGCTGTTAGCGTAGTGGTTAGATCGCTCGCTTCTCACAAAGCCAACCTGGGTTTGATCCGTACCGTGGTCGCGAGATCGCATAGGTGGGTTTTCTCCGCGCACTTCGGTTTCCTCCCACACGATTGACCACACTTACGCTTTCGTCTGCGCCAACGAGAGTGATTAATATAAGTTGTTAAAACTTGTTTTGCAATCGTTGTAAAATAAATCAAGTTTAAAGTAGTGTTAAATGCAAGTTATCATATAATCACTAGGATATATGTCTCGGCCATAAGTCGAGGGTGGAACTTTTGTTGTAGGTCGATTGATATTTTACAATTATGGACTTTCAGTGAGGCCTTTACATTGTTCTATGGACCCAGCAGGGCAATATGGGTCGAGGATGTATTGACCAAATTGAAACCTATATTAGATACATATACAAACCAACAGACACTCCCAAAATAATAATCACACAGTTGACTCACTGCATGTAGCCTGCCATGTTTGTTGATAAACTGCAACTGTGCATAGATGCCGGGAAAACCCCAAAACTATTTTTAGAAACGCCGAACGACTCGATCTTATAAGAACCTGTGCATCATCTAATCAGTTTATATTGAGAAACATGGGTGGTCATCGACTTGGCAAATCAGGTGGCAGACATGTGTGGGTGTAATATTGTATCGTATTTGAGCACTTAAAGTGCTTGTCTTATTCATCCTTCACTAGCAGTGTCATGTAGATGTAATTATTTCATGCACAACTATGACGTTTTACTTTTCCTTTCCTAGATTCAATGTTTTGTTCCGTACATTACGAGTTTTGCAAAATTTTATTTTATAGGTTATTGCTGTCCATAAATAATATTAACACGCTTTTGAAATGTCAATGCAACAATAAAGTACCGGTAATCTCAGACGACTTGCAGGACCCTAACTGTAATGATACAGGAAGCTAACACTAACCTCTTTCTCTAAAATTAAGTTAGAGTGGTGGAACCTATGCTCGGCGTAAATATAATGACCAGTATAAAATGTTAATTACACTTGCCGTATATATATATATTTTTTTTTAAGTCATGAAAATAACTTTAAAGAAACACCTGATAGTTTTAGCTTCATCACGTGACCTTGCTGCTCAATACAGCTATTGCAACGGTGTCGGGTCGGCACCTCTTTATATGGGGAACTCACGAATTCAGGGCACCTATGCACGGCGTACTTGTTATTTTTTATTTATCCACCACAACTTGTTGAATATCTTATTTTAATATAGTACATCATTGAATAAAAACATTTATGGGTCTTAATCGGAAATGGTATAGAAGCTATTTTTCAGGTTAGTAGATTTTTAAAATTCGGATAGCTATCTGAATTGCTCATAGACCGTATCAGTTTCGGTGGAAATATTCTCCAAATGATTTGTTTGTTTATATTCGACTACTGGACCAGTCACGTAACGGAATGCTATTGAACCATGCTTCAGCTCTGTCAGCAAAATTAGCCTAGAACTATATAAATATTTTAAATATCATGGATGTAAATGGACAAATATGCCGAGCATAGGAATACGCCGAGCATAGGTTCCACCACTCTATTCAATTTATTTATGGACAGTTGGTCACTTACAATAGAAGGGTTATCTGTATATTGCAGCTCGTTTCATACTGTGATTATTATAATTATGTTGCCATGTATTTTTACCATGAAATATTTATTTAAATCAGCACAATGAAAGTTATATCTAAATGCATTCCATACAGTCAATGCACGATGTGTATATAAAGGTTGTTTATTTAATAAACAAGATATTTTATTATGAAATGATCTTATTTCTTTGAGCAACTAGGGTCTCCCTCCACCAGACGTCTGCTCAGAGGAGCAACTGGGATCTCCCTCCACCAGATGTCTGCTCAGAGGATCAACTGTGATCTCCCTCCACCAGATGTCTGCTCAGAGGAGCAATTGGGAACTCCCTCCACCAGATGTCTGCTCAGTGAAACAACTGGGAACTCCCTCCACCAGATGTCTGCTCAGAGGAGTAACTGGGATCTCCCTCCACCAGATGTCTGTTCAGAGGAGTAACTGGGATCTCCCTCCACCAGATGTCTGCTCAGAGGAGCAATTGGGAACTCCCTCTACCAGATATCTGCGCAGAGGAGCAATTGGGATCTCCCTCCACCATATGTCTGCTCAGAGGAGCAACTGGTATCTCCCTCCACCAGATGTCTGCTCAGAGGAACAACTGCGATCTCCCTCTACCATATGTCTACTCATAGGAATAACTGCGATCTCCATCCACCAAATGTCTGCACAGAAGAACAACTGGGATCTCCCTCCATTGGATGTCTGCACAGAGGAGCAAGTGGGATCTGCTTCCACCATATGTCTGCTCAGAGGATCAACTGGGAACTCCCTCCACTAGATGTCTGAGCAGAGGATCGACTGGGATCTCCCTCAACTAGATGTCAGAGTAGCAACTATGGTCTAAATTTAAAATTGTGGCTGATCAGTACTTTATATATATAATGCTGGAAATGTGCTGCCTAGCTTCATTGGCGATGCATCACATCTGCTTGCAGAACTATTTTACAGAAGAACAAACTGTGCTAGTTTGATGGTTTGTTTTATTCTCCATATACATGGATGAGATTTTAATTAGCACAATTATTATAGTGAAGAGTACCATATTCTAGAGTAAATATCTACACTTGTCATCAATATATATAATACGTATTGTGCAACTCGCTCAACGCATGGAGAGAACATACCACCTAACAATGTACATGTCTTTGCATTACCTCGTTACAATTCACAGATGGTATGGGTATGGTCTAAACTGTATTTCAGATAATTTAGGTATGGTCTAATCTGTATTTCAGATAATTTAGGTATGGTCTAAACTGTATTTCAGATAATTTAGGTATGGTCTAATCTGTATTTCAGATAATTTAGGTATGATCTAAACTGTATTTCAGATAATTTAGGTATGGTCTAAACCTTATTTCAGATAATTTAGGTATGGTCTAATCCGTATTTCAGATAATTTAGGTATGGTCTAATCCGTATTTCAGATAATTTAGGTATGGTCTAAACTGTATTTCAGATAATTTAGGTATGGTCTAAACTGTATTTCAGATAATTTAGGTATGGTCTAAACTGTATTTCAGATAATTTAGGTATGGTCTAATCTGTATTTCAGATAATTTAGGTATGGTCTAAACTGTATTCGAGATGATTTTTGGTGTGGTCTAAATACAATATTTGGGATGATTTAAGTACGATTTGGGTATGGCCTAATCTATATATGAGATGATTGCGAAACAAGTTCTAACAACATTAGCTTAATTGCTCCGAGACCGCATTCTTGATGGAATCCATCGCTATGAGGAGAGGGCAATGTGGAATTTCAGTGTCATGCCTAGGACATCACACCACCGTTATGGCTGGGTTCAAACTCATAACCTCTCGATTACGAGGCGAACACCGTATCCATTACACCACAGAGGCACTGGTCTAATCTATGCGTCTGATGATTTGGGTTCAGGTGCGAGAGGCCCGCAGTTCACTTCCAGCTGTAGCTATTACGACTGTGCCCTTAGGCAAGACATTTAATTCCAAATTGCCTCTTCTCTCTCCCTTATGGAGATGGACTAATGTTGTAAGACCTTGTTTCGCAACCAGTCTAAAATAAATTTGTTTAAACTAGACTAGATGATTTGGTCTAATCTATGAGTCAGATGACTTTGGTATGGTCTAATCTATGCATCAGATGATTTTGGTATGGTCTAATATATGCGTCAGATGACTTGGGGTATGGTCTAAACTGTATTTCAGATTATTTTAGAGTGTTGTTATATCTACAAGCTTCTGATCTGGAGTTTTATACAACGTATTCGTGTCTGACCAGGCATTGAAACAATTAAGTCATGTCATTCAGGTGATGATCATAAATAGCGATGATGATTAAGACAATGAAGTGGTGAAACTGAAACATTTGGGTTTGTCCGGCATTATGAGGAAAGGACAAGAAACTGACTGGACTAAATGTCTGTTCCATCTGAAGTAATCAGTGATCTCTGAATAACTTGTACATTGTTAGGAAGTACTTATTACATCCACACAACAGGATATAACCTCTACCTATAGCAGTACCTAAACATCTGTACAGCCTGCTAATAAAATACCACGATATTGTAACAATATATCTCTCCAAGATACCAAGATATTGTAACAATATATCTCTCCAAGATATTGTAACAATATAACCTCTCCAAGATACCAAGATATTGTAACAATATAACCTCTCCAATATATCTCCAAGATACCAAGATATTGTAACAATATAACCTCTCCAAGATACCAAGATATTGTAACAATATATCTCTTCCAGGATACCAAGATATTGTAACAATATAACCTCTCCAAGATATTGTAACAATACATTCCTCCAAGATACCAAGATATTGTAACAATATAACCTCTCCAAGATATTGTAACAATAAATCTCTCCAAGATACCAAGATATTGTAACAATATAATCTCTCCAAGATACCAAGATATTGTAACAATAAATCTCCAAGATAGTTTGTAACAATAAACCTCTCCAAGATAACAAGATATTTTAACAATATTCTCTCTTCATACAAAAGGGTATATAAAATTAGTTCTAATTAGCAAAGTTTAAAAATGGAAAGAGACAATTATTACCCAATTACTGATACACCTAGGAGCATCTGTAGGCCGTGTTGTGTAAAGAGAGGAACTCTTCAAACTGCTATAACTGCAGTTTTTAATAAAATATCTTTGTATGGTATCTTTTATAAACATTTACATTGCGCAGGTATCTTATAATATCATAACTCTATACTATAATGATTCACACACAGTTTGTATCGATATAAATGTAGAAAACAATCACTTTTGACAATTTTGTTTGTATTGATAGAAATGTAGAAACCAAAAAACAATCACTTTAACAACATAAAATGTAATAAACTAAAGTGTTTACTTGACTGATGTAGATAAATAAATGAAGATCATTATAATTCCCAGCATTATAATATATTATAGATAAATAATTGTATTTTGTAAATGACTTTGTTCCGGCATTACCATACATATATTTATAATTTTTCACTTGGAAGTGTGTGTGCATAAAGCACTTCTATTCACGTCATTAACAAATGAATATGCGAGTCTGAAAATAGCCTGGGTTCCAGTCTGTTGATTTTTCACCAATTTACTTCAGTTGATATTATCAGAAACTCAATACGGTCCAATTAATGATCTCGGTATTAATATATATTTAAATGACTGACCAAGTGAAAGTTTAAACTTTATTTATTCTAACAACTTTTATTAATCACTCTAGTTGGCGCGGATGAAAGCGTATATGTGGTCATTCGTGTGGGAGGAAACCGGAGAAAACCCACCTGTCCGATCTGGCGACCACCGCCATGATCCGTATGACTGACCAGGCAAAAAATATATCAACGCCTGTTCCCAGGCTAGTGTGAAATGTACTTGTGCGAGATAAATGTGTAATAGAATATAGGTTCCATACACGACTTGCATGTCACAAGTACTGTAAAATACTATAATTTCGCGAACATATTGTTTTGGGATTTTGAACATTTTAAATTAATTCGCGGAGTTTTGAATTCGCGCATCCGTGATGTATCACGAAAAATGAAGGTGACTGTTTATGTAAATTAGCTATAAAAGGAACGCAGGCATACTGTGTATTAAGCAGCCAGTTTCCAGATCCCCAATATCGTGATTTGTTATACATTTGACCTCTATTAAGCAGCCACCTATGCAAAGAAGCCCCTTTTTATGATTCCCTTGGTTTGACTGTAAACAAATACATGTATGTAAAATTCAGGATCTCAAATCCTTAAAACAGGACCAGGTCTGGGGAAAAAAAGCAAGTCTTGGGCGGTATGAGCCAAAGATGTACAAGTATAAACAAACTTTTGAAGGGTACTGTAGATCTTTCATTGGGACAATAATACAAGTATATATACTTGTAAACAAACTTTTTAAGGGTACTGTAGATTGTATATGAAACAAACTTTTTAAGGGTACTGTAGATCGTTTCATTGGGACAATAATACACAACAATGAGACACAAGCTATGTATGTACAGTATACGAGATTGCACTTTATCTTCCACTATTTACATTGTTTTTGTTCTACTTAAATTGCATTGTTATTCTGGTTCTGTTGGGTTTTAACCATTTCCCCCACAAAGACACGCCTCCTTGCGTTGGACTGCCCCTCCCCTCACAGTTTACTACACCCCAGGACCATGTTACAACCCAAAATACATAGTAGCATCAATCAAACATTATTTCTAGTCTAAAACACAATTCTAAATTTTTAAAAAATAAATACCAGAATCTCATGTAGTGCCAGTTATATGCATGCGTACAAGCAACCTGCAAACTGCAATACCATTGAACAAGCAACCTGCAAACTGCAATACCATTGAACAAGCAACCACTATATAATGCAATAATGTAGCAAATCCAGCTTAATGCCTTCACACTCTATCCTTTAATAGCATGAGGATATCAATACACCGGATTTTGACATATACCTAGGGGGAATACTCGGGGGGGGGGGGGTGCGGGAGCTCTGCCATTAGCAGGTATAGTTGTGGGTATAGTCCCACTCCTACTTTTTTACCCCAGATCACATCCTTTCTCTTAGAGCTCTCCACTCCCTTAAAGAGGACTACATCTTTCCCTTAAGAAAACCACATCCTTCATCTAGAGGGGCCAATCCCCTTACAGGACCAGAACCTTCCCATTAGAGAGGCCCATCCTCTTACAGGACCATAACCTTACCATTAGAGAGGCCCATCCCCTTACAGGACCAGAACCTTCCCATTAGAGAGGCCCCTCCCCTTACAGGACCATAACCTTCCCATTAGAGAGGCCCATCCTCTTACAGGACCATAACCTTCCCATTAGAGAGGCCCATCCCCTTACATGACCATAACCTTCCCATTAGACGGACCCATCCTCTTACAGGATCATAACCTTCCCATTAGACGGACCCATCCCCTTACAGGACCATAACCTTCCCATTAGATGGACCCATCCTCTTACAGGATCATAACCTTCCCATTAGAGAGGCCCATCCCCTTATATGACCATAACCTTCCCATTAGACGGACCCATCCTCTTACAGGATCATAACCTTCCCATTAGAGGCCCATCCCCTTACAGGACCTTCCCATTAGACGGACCCATCCTCTTACAGGATCATAACCTTCCCATTAGAGAGGCCCATCCCTTACAGGACCATAACCTTCCCATTAGACGGACCCATCCTCTTACAGGACCATAACCTTCCCATTAAGAGGCCCATCCTCTTACAGGACCATAACCTTCCCATTAGAGAGGCCCATCCTCTTACAGGACCATAACCTTCCCATTAGAGAGACCCATCCTCTTACAGGACCATAACCTCCCATTAGAGAGGCCCATCCTCTTACATGACCATAACCTTCCCATTAGAGAGGCCCATCCTCTTACAGGACCAGAACCTTCCCATTAGAGAGGCCCATCCTCTTACAGTACCAGAACCGTCCCATTAGAGAGGCCCATCCTCTTACAGGACCAGAACCTCCCCATTAGAGAGGCCCATCCTCTTACATGACCATAACCTTCCCATTAGAGAGGCCCATCCTCTTACAGGACCTTCCCATTAGAGAGGCCCATCCTCTTACAGGACCAGAACCTTCCCATTAGAGAGGCCCATCCTCTTACAGGACCAGAACCTTCCCATTAGAGAGGCCCATCCTCTTACAGGATCATAACCTTCCCATTATAGAGGCCCATCCTCTTACAGGACCATAACCTTCCCATTAGAGAGGCCCATCCTCTTACAGGACCATAACCTTCCCATTAGACGGACCCATCCTCTAACAGGACCATAACCTTCCCATTAGACGGGACACATCCTTCCTCTAGTAAGCATTAAACAATAAAACAACATAATTAAACAATGATAAAGTACAAAGAGTATGAAGTAATTCTGGTCGATAGAATAGCACAATGTATAAATGGAAGACATTTCAAGTAAAATGTAAAAATAATTTTATGACAATTCCCCTGCATGTATTTCTAACAATTACTTCCAACAATCCCGTCATAGGTTCTTTCAATAAGGAATTACAAATATTTACTGTAGATTTCACCCCCCCCCCCCAATTTTCATGATTTGGGTACCGCCATAAAGTCGGTAATTAATGTAATTGGTAAAGAAGATGGCATCAGGCAACTTGACCGTAATTTAATCTTACAAATGCATCCGTGTTCTCGATATATAGATGGATTTACACAAGTTTTTATTTACAGCAACGGTTTCAGCCAACATCGGTCTGTAACGTGACACCTTTGTTTAACACCGATACATCCAGTGGTCGACAAACCTAGTGACATTATAAGCTGATATTAACTCTTTGCATGCTGGGTAAATTAAAGGCTATAAATAGTTTGAATAATTGTAGCAGACGACAATTCATTAATGTGTTTTTCTTATTTGTACATGAAAACTCTGTAAATATGTCATGGAATTTCATTAGAATTGTGTCATTATGACACAATTCTAATGAAATTCCATGACATATTTGACAGTTATTTTCACCGCTAGCGTGCAAAGGGTTAAGGATAAACAAAATTGTCAAGGTAAATAGAAATGCTCGGGGTCTGTATAAGAGCTTCTAGCGTCTATAAAATAGAAAACTTATATACGAAATTATATGCTGATTGTTCCTAACACGGACCTAGTAATATATAATATATATATGGTCCTCCCTACATCCCAATTTTCGGCTTAAAAAGCCCTTTTTCAAGGAAAACAAAAATCTGGCTAGGTAATTCATTTTCTTTAAGATTGTTTCTTAAAGAAAATTAATTAGCCGGATATTTGATTTCCTTGAAAAAGGCTTTTTAAGCCGAAGAATCGGATGTAGAGAGGACCACACATATATATATATGATATTATAGAAGAATCGGATGTAGAGAGGACCACACATATATATATATGATATTATAGAAGAATCGGATGTAGAGAGGACCACACATATATATATATGATATTATAGAAGAATCGGATGTAGAGAGGACCACACATATATATATATGATATTATAGAAGAATCGGATGTAGAGAGGACCACACATATATATATATGATATTATAGAAGAATCGGATGTAGAGAGGACCACACATATATATATATGATATTATAGAAGAATCGGATGTAGAGAGGACCACACATATATATATATGATATTATAGAAGAATCGGATGTAGAGAGGACCACACATATATATATATGATATTATAGAAGAATCGGATGTAGAGAGGACCACACATATATATATATGATATTATAGAAGAATCGGATGTAGAGAGGACCACACATATATATATATGATATTATAGAAGAATCGGATGTAGAGAGGACCACACATATATATATATGATATTATAGAAGAATCGGATGTAGAGAGGACCACACATATATATATATGATATTATAGAAGAATCGGATGTAGAGAGGACCACACATATATATATATGATATTATAGAAGAATCGGATGTAGAGAGGACCACACATATATATATATGATATTATAGAAGAATCGGATGTAGAGAGGACCACACATATATATATATGGTATTATAGAAGAATCGGATGTAGAGAGGACCACACATATATATATATGGTATTATAGTTTAATCTAACTTCTGTTTTTTATGTATGTATACAAGCAATGCATCAATTTTAAACACAGTAATGTCAATGTATACTGACAATGTAATGAGAGTTGCATGTTATTAAATGTTGTATAATAATGAAAATCTAGAGCATTGATATCTACCTTACACATTTCTAGTAATTACAAAAATACAAAATAATCAGTTGCAATGTAGTTTTATAATGTATGCTACATATTACGCAATTATGCATATTATTACTTTCTTATAACATTAAAATACATGTACCCCAGATAACCGCAGACAACTCTTGACAACGAGTACTATGTGTTAAACAGATGTGTGCATTTCCTATGAATTGATACTACATAAAATAAATATGCATTACCGGGTATGTTCCGGAAACTTCCTTGTGTGTCCCGATTTTTTAATTACTTTATAATCAGATATTCTCGTGAAAGTCTTTCCAATTCCTGCGTGCGTTCTACTACTGAGAATATTAATGTTATTACGTACATTTGCATTGTTTATTTTTGCAGGATTTAATTTTGATGCTATAAAAGCCCCATAAAAGGAATTATTTTTTGTTTTGGGGTTTAAAGACACTACAGCTTAGGTTGTATGGCGGTTTACCAGCTGTTACTAGCAGAAGACCACCAGGAGAACATCGGGCAGGCATGGGCGGGTAGGCAGAAGACCACCGGGAGAACATCGGGCAGTCTTTCAGGCATGGGTGGGTAGGCAGAAGACCACCGGGAGGACATCGGGCAGGCATGGGTTGGTAGGCAGAAGACCACCGGGAGAACATCGGGCAGGCATGGGTTGGTAGGCAGAAGACCACCGGGAGAACATCGGGCAGGCATGGGTTGGTAGGCAGAAGACCACCAGGAGAACATCGGGCAGTCTTTCAGGCATGGGCGGGTAGCCAGCATGATCATTTCCTCACATGATAGAATACGATGCCCCTGATGGGATTCAAACTTACAATGGCGAGGGGCATAGCCCAAAGGAATTTATGACTGGTGTTAATTAAGCAAGAATTGGGAAATACTTCTTGTAGATGTAAATAGTAAGAACAGTACGATAGACAAGCTATGATAGACAAGCAAAGGTAGACAAGCTAGATAGACAAGCTATAATAGACAAGCTATAATAGACAAGCAAAGGTAGACAAGCAAAGGTAGACAAACTAGATAGACAAGCTCTGACAGACAAGCTATGATAGACAAGCAAAGGTAGACAAGCTAGATAGACAAGCTATAATAGACAAGCAAAGGTAGACAAGCTAGATAGACAAGCTCTGACAGACAAGCTATAATAGGCAAGCTATGATAGACAAGCAAAGGTAGACAAGCTATGATAGACAAGCTATAATAGACAAGCTATGATAGACAAGCTAAGATAGACAAGCTATGATATACAAGCTATGATGGACAAGCTAAGATGGACAAGCTAAGATAGACATGCTCTGATAGACAAGCTCTGATAGACATGCTAAGATAGACAAGCTAAGATAGACAAGCTATGAACGACAAGCTAAGGTAGACAAGCTAAGATAGACATGCTCTGATAGACATGCTCTGATAGACAAGCTCTGGTAGACAAGCTATGATAGACAAGCTATGAACGACAAGCTATGATAGACAAGCTAAGGTAGACAAGCTAAGATAGACAAGCTATGAACGACAAGCTAAGATAGAAAAGTTATGGTAGTTGCGATACAGGCTATAATGCATTATGTTCCATTTGGTGCATTATTACGTTATATATTGCACATGGCAACTTCCGGTACATACATGATATGGTGACATACTAGTATGAAACACCTGACTAGATTTGTATTCAAACTGAAGTAAATCTTGTAGAAGTGATATACACATTTATATACACTGTATTACAGAAATCAAAGCATGGATTAATGATGTATATATATCTTTCTTAATTCAACAATATTTCAATGAAAATACAACTTCCAAATATATTTATATCTCTCCTGTGGTTTCTCGCTGTTCTATCGTTTTACATTACACCATACTGCTTTAAATGTGTCCTTCTCCAGACCAGGCCTATCCGAACCCCCCCCCCCCCATGGTTATAAAACTTTCCTCAGATTTCAAACTTTCTCATTGGTCTAGCCAAGAGCAAATCTCAGTGTCAACCAATCAAATCACTTGAGCTTTGAGAATGGTATTAGAGTTACTTTCATGTATATTACCTGTGATTACTTGCTTTTCTATTGTATTGCATTACACCGCAATAAGTTTGCCATTCTTTCAAGAAGACCAGGTTATGGTTTTGAGAGTTATTTTCATGTTTTGTATACACTTGATCACAAATTTGATAAAATCTCATAAAAATGACGCAATAGAAATGAAAGCAATCTGCTGTGGAAGTCATGCTAGCCCAGTGGTAGCGCGTTCGCTTCAGGTGCGAAAGGCCCGGAATTTGAGCCATTATGATTGTGCCCTTAGGCAAGGCATTTAAGCTCCACATTGCCTCTTCTCTCTCCCTCGTGGCGATGGATTCCATCAGGAATGAGGTCTTGAGCGTGATTAATGTAAGTTGTAAGTACTTATTTCGCAATCGCGCTAAAATAAATTTGTATAAACTAAATCAATCTGCGGTGAATAACATGCTCATCACATACAGGCGGACATATTTGTTTAGTGGTGAGCAACTATACAAGGTTTCCTCAAGACTTGTGAGAGATGTAGTGTATATTGTCTGCTACACACATGTCTACCTGTCCAATGAGACTACAGTTATAAAGAACGGTAAAGTACCGACAGACAATATTGCATGCTATTTGAGAGGAAATAGTTGGTCAGGGTGGGTCAGAAAAGGGGCAGGGTGCAATTAGAGCCATGATGAGGTGCGAGACTGGGTATTTTGGGGTTAGCCCCTTGAAATTTGTTTGTTAAATGACAGTGATTGATCAAAGAGGCAGTAAGGCAGTACATAATGGGGAAAAGGGCGGACGAGGTCGAGTGTCTGCCCACCCGAAGGCATCTGTTGAGGCGTATATATATTAAAATTTTTTTTTTTTATTAATTTTAAAAAGGCAGGTGGCAGGGCTAATGGGCAAACGGGTGGGCCTAAAAAGAGGCATCGCGGCGGGCTCTGCTATTCCCCTCTAGAAAATACCCTATTTTCGATATTCATTTGTCGTCAGTTATGAATTTGTGAGCAAGTATAACAGCAACATACGACTCTCATAAGCGACGACTATATATAACCTAACCTACAACAACATTACTGGCAATGTTTGCTGGTGAAAACAAACACTTTATTATGCATAAGAACTGGTGTTTGAACAATAAATAAATGCTGAATTCAACAACAGAACACCGTGGTTTCCCCCTCCGTAGTTAGGTTACTTTAAGTTTGACGGAGATGATGACTTCGTTGAGACATTATCTAAGTTGGTTTCTAGTCTCCGTGACAAGTCCGGAGATCTTGTTGTTGGTTTCTTCATAACAGGGGGTTTAACTTTAATTGGGGGCTTCGGTTTTTCTGCAATAGGTGGATTGAATGCTGGCGCCATCTGTGACGAAGACGATAATTTTAAATGGTGTTCATCTAAACTGAACTTGCGTCCAATCATCGACACAGACGTTGTTATTACTTCGTCCCTTTTCACGTTTTGAAATGACGACATCATTGGTGCCGTTTTTAGGAGTGAGTCGGAATTTCGCGTAATTTCTGTTGAGTATACTTCAGAGCTCGATATATTCCTCGGCATCGACGACGCCTTTTTCAATGTGCCTTGATTAGATTTAGCAAACGTCTCGGCAGCACTAATGGGGCTGTCTCTGTCGCTGCCATCCTGTGGCGAGGAAGAATCTGACCCCTCTGGGAGGTCAAGCACCAAGTCTGGAGTATGTTTAGATGCAGCTTTTGATTTTTGCAACGGTAAACTCATTCGTTTATCAGAAGACTGCTGCAATTCCAATGATCTCACATCGGACATAATTTCCGCTAAAACAGTATCCATACTCGTTATATCATCTGATGCACTTGAGCGATTTGACGACGATCTTTCGGGGCTAGATTTTTGCCGTCTTAGAAGTTCAACTCCTTGGCCGAGATTATATCTTGGTCCCTGGTCACTTTTTGTACTCGATCTACTATCAGTCATTCTACTGCTATCTGTAAACATTGACTGACTCATTATATGTCCGGAATTTGTAACGTTCGCGATCGTCGCTGTCTCTACATGCTCCTCGATCACTGTTTCTTTTATCTCTGTCTCAAGGAGCAGTGTTTTTGCAGATGGTGAAGATTTGCTTCCTATCTGGTCGCTGGATTTCGATGTAAGGGAGAGAAGCGAAGAGGACGACGTACTTTTTGAGTCTTCTGATGAAATACTCTTCTTGTCTTCAGGTCTGAAACGATCGCAACAATTCCTTGAACAATATTCATTACACTACTTCCATATATTTACAGATAATACAATCATGAAAGCTGCATTCCTCATGGTCACACATATTTACACATAGTCACACATATTTACACATAGTCACACATATTTACACATAGTCACACATATTTACACACAGTCACACATAGTCACACATATTTATACACAGTCACACATATTTATACAAAGTCACACATATTTCCACACAGTCACACATAGTCACACATATTTACACAAAGTCACACATATTTCCACACAGTCACACATATTTATACACAGTCACACATATTTATACACAGTCACACATATTTACACAAAGTCACACATATTTACACACAGTCACACATATTTATACACAGTCACACATATTTATACACAGTCACACATATTTACACAGTCACACATATTTACACACAGTCACACATATTTACACAAAGTCACACATATTTCCACACAGTCACACATAGTCACACATATTTATACACAGTCACACATATTTACACATAGTCACACATATTTACACATAGTCACACATATTTACACACAGTCACACATATTTACACATAGTCACACATATTTACACACAGTCACACATATTTACACAAAGTCACACATATTTACACACAGTCACACATAGTCACACATATTTATACACAGTCACACATATTTATACAAAGTCACACATATTTCCACACAGTCACACATAGTCACACATATTTACACAAAGTCACACATATTTCCACACAGTCACACATATTTATACACAGTCACACATATTTATACACAGTCACACATATTTACACAAAGTCACACATATTTACACACAGTCACACATATTTATACACAGTCACACATATTTATACACAGTCACACATATTTACACAGTCACACATATTTACACACAGTCACACATATTTACACAAAGTCACACATATTTCCACACAGTCACACATAGTCACACATATTTATACACAGTCACACATATTTAGTTTTTCCACAGTCACACATAGTCACACATATTTACACAAAGTCACACATATTTCCACACAGTCACACATATTTACACAAAGTCACACATATTTACACACAGTCTCACATATTTATACACAGTCACACATATTTATACACAGTCACACATATTTACACATAGTCACACATATTTACACACAGTCACACATATTTATACACAGTCACACATATTTCCACACAGTCACACATATTTATACACAGTCACACATATTTATACACAGTCACACATATTTACACATAGTCACACATATTTACACAAAGTCACACATATTTCCACACAGTCACACATAGTCACACATATTTATACACAGTCACCCATATTTATACACAGTCACACATATTTACACATATTTACACATAGTCACACATATTTACACACAGTCACACATATTTACACAAAGTCACACATATTTACACACAGTCACACATATTTACACAGTCACACATATTTACACAGTCACACATATTTACACAAAGTCACACATATTTCCACACAGACACACATATTTATACACAGTCACACATATTTACACAAAGTCACACATATTTCCACACAGTCACACATATTTACACACAGTCACACATATTTACACACAGTCACACATATTTACACAAAGTCACACATATTTACACACAGTCACACATATTTATACACAGTCACACATATTTACACACAGTCACACATATTTATACACAGTCACACATATTTATAAACAGTCACACATATTTACACGCAGTCACACATATTTATTCACAGTCACACATATTTATACACAGTCGCACATATTTATACACAGTCTCACACATATTTACATGCAGTCACACATATTTATACACAGTCACACATATTTATACACAGTCTCACACATATTTACACGCAGTCACACATATTTACACACAGTCACACATATTTATACACAGTCACACATATTTATACACAGTCACACATATTTATACACAGTCTCACACATATTTACATGCAGTCACACATATTTACACACAGTCACATATTTATACACAGTCACACATATTTATACACAGTCACACATATTTATACACAGTCACACATATTTACACAAAGTCACACAGATTTACACGCAGTCACATATATTTACACGCAGTCACACATATTTCCACACAGTCACACATATTTATACACAGTCACACATATTTATACACAGTCACACATATTTATACACAGTCACACATATTTACATGCAGTCACACATATTTCCACACAGTCACACATATTTTCACATATTTACATGCAGTCACACATATTTCCACACAGTCACACATATTTTCACGCAGTCACACATATTTACATGCAGTCACATATATTTCCACACAGTCACACATATTTTCACATATTTCCACACAGTCACACATATTTCCACGCAGTCACACATATTTACACAGTCACAGTCACACATATTTATACACAGTCACACATATTTATACACAGTCACACATATTTACACATAGTCACACATATTTACACAAAGTCACACATATTTCCACACAGTCACACATAGTCACACATATTTATACACAGTCACC
Source organism: Archivesica marissinica (assembly GCA_014843695.1). Classification (NCBI taxonomy): domain Eukaryota; kingdom Metazoa; phylum Mollusca; class Bivalvia; order Venerida; family Vesicomyidae; genus Archivesica; species Archivesica marissinica. Next base: position 48,988,671 of record CM026398.1, on the reverse strand, counting down.
CATATTTATACACAGTCACACATATTTACACATATTTACACATAGTCACACATATTTACACACAGTCACACATATTTACACAAAGTCACACATATTTACACACAGTCACACATATTTACACAGTCACACATATTTACACAGTCACACATATTTACACAAAGTCACACATATTTCCACACAGACACACATATTTATACACAGTCACACATATTTACACAAAGTCACACATATTTCCACACAGTCACACATATTTACACACAGTCACACATATTTACACACAGTCACACATATTTACACAAAGTCACACATATTTACACACAGTCACACATATTTATACACAGTCACACATATTTACACACAGTCACACATATTTATACACAGTCACACATATTTATAAACAGTCACACATATTTACACGCAGTCACACATATTTACACAAAGTCACACATATTTCCACGCAGTCACACATATTTACATGCAGTCACACATATTTACACGCAGTCACACATATTTCCACACAGTCACACATATTTTCACATATTTACACGCAGTCACACATATTTCCACAGTCACACATATTTACACAAAGTCACACATATTTCCATGCAGTCACACATATTTCCATGCAGTCACACATATTTACACACAGTCACACATATTTCCATGCAGTCACACATATTTACACACAGTTACACATATTTCCATGCAGTCACACATATTTACACAAAGTCACACATATTTCCACACAGTCACACATATTTACACAAAGTCACACATATTTCCATGCAGTCACACATATTTCCATGCAGTCACACAAATTTACACACAGTCACACATATTTCCACACAGTCACACATATTTTCACATATTTACACGCAGTCACACATATTTCCACACAGTCACACATATTTACACAAAGTCACACATATTTCCATGCAGTCACACATATTTACATGCAGTCACACATATTTACACGCAGTCACACATATTTCCACACAGTCACACATATTTACACAGTCACACATATTTACATGCAGTCACACATATTTACACGCAGTCACACATATTTCCACACAGTCACACATATTTTCACATATTTACACGCAGTCACACATATTTCCACACAGTCACACATATTTACACAAAGTCACACATATTTACACGCAGTCACACATATTTACATGCAGTCACACATATTTCCACGCAGTCACACATATTTACACGCAGTCACACATATTTACACAAAGTCACACATATTTCCATGCAGTCACACATATTTACATGCAGTCACACATATTTACACGCAGTCACACATATTTACACGCAGTCACACATTTACGACGGTTGTTTCTTACCAAAAACCAGCTCCCTATACCAGCCAATTCCATTACCTTCCACAGCCGACTGTTGTAGAGGACCGACTGTTATAGAGGGCCGACTGTTATAGAGGGCCGACTGCTATAGAGGGCTGAATGTTATAGAGGACCAACTGTTATAGAGGGCCGACTGTTATAGAGGGCCGACTGCAATAGAGGGCCGAATGTCATAGAGGGCCAACTGTTATAGAGGGCCGACTGCTATAGAGGGCCAACTGTTATAGAGGGCCGACTGTTATAGAGGGCCAACTGTTATAGATGGGCCAACTGTTATAGAGGGTCGACTGTTATAGAGGGCCGACTGTTATAGAGGGCCAACTGTTATAGAGGGCCGACTGCTATAGATGGGCCAACTGTTATAGAGGGCCGACTGCTATAGAGGGCTGAATGTTATAGAGGGCCGACTGTTATAGAGGGCCGACTGTTATAGAGGGTCGACTGTTATAGAGGGCCAACTGTTATAGAGGGCCGACTGCTATAGAGGGCCAACTGTTATAGAGGGCCGACTGCTATAGAGGGCCACTGTTATAGAGGGCCGACTGTTATAGAGGGCCGACTGTTATAGAGGGCCAACTGTTATAGAGGGTCGACTGTTATAGAGGGCCGACTGTTATAGAGGGCCAACTGTTATAGAGGGCCGACTGCTATAGATGGGCCAACTGTTATAGAGGGCCGACTGCTATAGAGGGCTGAATGTTATAGAGGGCCGACTGTTATAGAGGGCTGACTGTTATAGAGGGCCAACTGTTATAGAGGGTCGACTGTTATAGAGGGCCAACTGTTATAGAGGGCCGACTGCTATAGAGGGCCAACTGTTATAGAGGGCCGACTGCTATAGAGGGCCAACTGTTATAGAGGGCTGACTGTTATAGAGGGCCGACTGTTATAGAGGGCCAACTGTTATAGAGGGTCGACTGTTATAGAGGGCCAACTGTTATAGAGGGCCAACTGCTATAGAGGGCCAACTGGTATAGAGGGCCGACTGTTATAGAGGGCCGAATGTTATTGAGGGCCAACTGTTATAGAGGGTCGACTGTTATAGAGGGTCGACTGCTATAGAGGGCCAACTGTTATAGAGGGCCAACTGTTATAGAGGGCCAACTGTTATAGAGGGCCGACTGCTATAGAGGGCCAACTGTTATAGAGGGCCGACTGTTATAGAGGGCCGACTGTTATAGAGGGCCAACTGTTATAGAGGGCCGACTGCTATAGAGGGCCAACTGTTATAGAGAACCGACTGCTATAGAGGGCCGAATGTTATAGAGGGCCGACTGCTATAGAGGGCCAACTGCTATAGAGGGCCGAATGTTATAGAGGGCCGACTGTTATAGAGGGCCAACTGTTATAGAGGGTCGACTGTTATAGAGGGCCGACTGTTATAGAGGGCCAACTGTTATAGAGGGCCGACTGCTATAGATGGGCCAACTGTTATAGAGGGCCGACTGCTATAGAGGGCTGAATGTTATAGAGGGCCGACTGTTATAGAGGGCTGACTGTTATAGAGGGCCAACTGTTATAGAGGGTCGACTGTTATAGAGGGCCAACTGTTATAGAGGGCCGACTGCTATAGAGGGCCAACTGTTATAGAGGGCCGACTGCTATAGAGGGCCAACTGTTATAGAGGGCTGACTGTTATAGAGGGCCGACTGTTATAGAGGGCCAACTGTTATAGAGGGTCGACTGTTATAGAGGGCCAACTGTTATAGAGGGCCAACTGCTATAGAGGGCCAACTGGTATAGAGGGCCGACTGTTATAGAGGGCCGAATGTTATTGAGGGCCAACTGTTATAGAGGGTCGACTGTTATAGAGGGTCGACTGTATAGAGGGCCAACTGTTATAGAGGGCCAACTGTTATAGAGGGCCAACTGTTATAGAGGGCCGACTGCTATAGAGGGCCAACTGTTATAGAGGGCTGACTGTTATAGAGGGCCGACTGTTATAGAGGGCCAACTGTTATAGAGGGCCGACTGCTATAGAGGGCCAACTGTTATAGAGAACCGACTGCTATAGAGGGCCGAATGTTATAGAGGGCCGACTGCTATAGAGGGCCAACTGCTATAGAGGGCCGAATGTTATAGAGGGCCGACTGCTATAGAGGGCCAACTGTTATAGAGGGCCGACTGTTATAGAGGGCCGACTGCTATAGAGGGCCAACTGCTATAGAGGGCCGAATGTCATAGAGGGCCAACTGTTATAGAGGGCCGAATGTTATAGAGGGTCGACTGTTATAGAGGGCCAACTGTTATAGAGGGTCGACTGTTATAGAGGGCCAACTGTTATAGAGGGAACTGTTATAGAGGGTCGACTGTTATAGAGGGCCAACTGTTATAGAGGGTCGACTGTTATAGAGGGCCAACTGTTATAGAGGGCCGACTGTTATAGTGGGCCAACTGTTATAGAGGGCCAACTGCCATAGAGGGCCAACTGTTATAGAGGGCCGATTGTTATAGAGGGCCAACTGTTATAGAGGGTCGACTGTTATAGAGGGCCGACTGTTATAGAGGGCCAACTGTTATAGAGGGCCGACTGCTATAGAGGGCCAACTGTTATAGAGGGCCGACTGTTATAGAGGGCCAACTGTTATAGAGGGGCCAACTGTTATAGAGGACTGACTGTTATAGAGGGGTTACATAGCACATAAATCTATGAAGTCATGCATTCCATTTTACGCACGTAATAAATGTAACTTACAGATGTTTTATGGCAACGTAGTTTGATGGAATAAGACCCTCATTTCCGGCAAACGCTCCCTCCCACCACTCAGTAGAAGCCTTTGTGTACAGTACAAGAGTGTCGCCCTTCTTGAAAGACAATTCCCGATCGGTGCGACCCTTGAAATCGTACAGCGCCGTGGCTTCGTACACCTCTGTATCTATAGAGTAGCAGAAACAGGACATGGTCAAATACAAACATACAGATATATTCTACATATACATTATAGAAACAAAGGCTTACATATATACGCTGTAGAGTGGGTTATATTTCCATTAGTCAGATTTCCGCACCGCATGTTTCTAGAGAAAACTCGATCGTAAATTAAAAACTCAATTAATCCACCAGCGGATATGTTGATAATTGAAAAACTATTTTTTATTGACGACTTCGTAAACGGTCCCTCAAAATAAATTTGTATAAACTAAAACACGAACGGTACATTATAAACCCTAGCAACCACGATCAATCTCTGTGGTTACTGCGGTATATCTGTATCAATACAATTACATCACTGAACATTCTTAAAAATTGATTTTATTTGTTACACCCAAAGAATGCCAAGAATTATATGAGAAACTAGCAGAAGACACGCCATTGAGAAAGATTGTCAATGGGAGTAAACAACAAAATGTCACCGAGCAGTATTATTGATCTTCTGGTAACAAGAAAATTAAATTAAGTACATTCACAGGCAGCATAGGGAGTTGTGAGGGGCTAGTAATTAACCAAGCAGCAGGTCTCGGACCTCTTGAGTTGCGAGGTGCAAGTAATTAACCATGGAGGCGCCAAGCAACAGGTCTCGGACCTCTTGAGTTGCGAGGTGCAAGTAATTAACCATGGAGGCGCCAAGCAACAGGTCTCAGATCCTGGAGTGCTGAGGGGCAGCTAATTAACAATAGAGGCGCAAAGTACATGCCAAGGGTCCACCGGGTACTCCGGCTTCCTCCCATCTGGACCAACCACATATACACTCTCACCACCGCCATCGAGAGTGATTAATAAAAGTTGTTGAAGCTTGTTTCACAATTGGTGTAATTAAATAAAGCTTCATTAATACAAATTTATTTTAGCTCGATTGCGAAAGTTCTTATAACTTATATTAATCACCCTTGAGACCTCATTCCTGATGGAATCCATCGCCACGAGTGAGAGAAGAGGCAACGTGGAATTTAAATGCCTTGCCTAAGGGCACAATCGTAATGGCTCCAGCGGGGCTCGAACTCCAGGCCTTTCGCACCTGATGCGAACATGCTATCATTGCGATATCACGACTTCCACAAAGCTTAAATTATCTGTTGTCTTTTAGCATTCACAAATAATAAACTAGCTACAATATTTTAAATGCATACATCAATGCAGAGAATGCATGCCTTTTAATAATTAACCCTTTCAACCCCACAGGCCTCTAAATAGGCTTATGAAAAGTGTAGATCCAGATGAGCCGGCTCGTAACGAGCCGTCTCATCAGGATCTGCACTTTTTTGCCAGTAATAATTATTACTATTTTTAGATAAAATTACCCATTTTGATAAATGAACTGGTCCAAATGTAATTTTCTTATTAATTTATTGGTCTAAAAATAGCATGCACCAGTCCATGTCAGTTACTTGGGGTTGAATGGGTTAAAGCACTACTTCAATACACTACTAATGTCTTGGAGATCTAATTCCAAAGTAGTGGCAGGGGTGGCGAATGATCTCCCTGACCTTCATGGCTGGAGCTAGAGGGTGAGTTGGGAGGAATCCTCTCCATGTCCTGCATCACTTCTCCCTGCAGGGCTGGAGCTAGAGGGTGAGTTGGGAGGAATCCTCTCCCTGACCTGCATTACTTCTCACTGCAGGGCTGGAGCTAGAGGGTGAGTTGGGAGGAATCCTCTCCCTGACCTGCATTACTTCTCCCTGCAGGGCTGGAGCTAGAAGGTGAGTTGGGAGGAATCCTCTCCCTGACCTGCATTACTTCTCCCTGCAGGGCTGGAGCTGGAGGGTGAGTTGGGAGGAATCCTCTCCCTGACCTGCATCACTTCTCCCTGCAGGGCTGGAGCTAGAGGGTGAGTTGGAAGGAATCCTCTCCCTGACCTGCATCCCTTCTCCCTTGCAGGGCTGGAGCTAGAGGGTGGGTTGGAAGGAATCCTCTCCATGACCTGCATCACTTCTCCCTGCAGGGCTGGAGCTAGAGGGTGAGTTGGGAGGAATCCTCTCCCTGACCTGCATCACTTCTCCCTGCAGGGCTGGAGCTAGAGGGTGAGTTGGGAGGAATCCTCCTATGATCTGCCTCAATTCTCTGAGCTCGGGAGCGGTTTCTTCAAACAATATGCCAAGGATGACCATTGATTGAGCCAACAAACTCCTCCCTTGTATACCGTAAACTCCTCCCTTGCATACCGTATACTCTTCCCTTGCATACCATAAACTCTTCCCTTGCATACCATAAATGCCTCCCTTGCATACCGTAAACACCTCCCTTGCATACCATAAATGCCTCCCTTGCATATCATAAACTCCTCCCTTGTATATCATAAACTCCTCCCTTGCATACCGTAAATGCCTCCCTTGCATACCATAAACTCCTCCCTTGCATATCATAAACACCTCCCTTGCATACCATAAATGCCTCCCTTGCATACCATAAACTCCTCCCTTGCATATCATAAACTCCTCCCTTGCATACCATAAACACCTCCCTTGCATACCATAAATGCCTCCCTTGCATATCATAAACTCCTCCCTTGCATATCATAAACTCCTCCCTTGCATACCATAAACTCCTCCCTTGTATATCATAAACTCCTCCCTTGCATACCGTAAATGCCTCCCTTGCATACCATAAACTCCTCCCTTGCATATCATAAACTCCTCCCTTGCATACCGTAAACACCTCCCTTGCATACCATAAATGCCTCCCTTGCATATCATAAACTCCTCCCTTGCATATCATAAACTCCTCCCTTGCATACCATAAACTCCTCCCTTGCATATCATAAACTCCTCCCTTGCATATCATAAACTCCTCCCTTGCATACCATAAACTCCTCCCTTGCATACCGTAAATGCCTCCCTTGCATACCATAAACTCCTCCCTTGCATATCATAAACTCCTCCCTTGCATACCATAAACTCCTCCCTTGCATACAGTAAACTCCTCCCTTGCATATCATAAACTCCTCCCTATTTTGAAGGTCTAGCTTAAGTCCCGAGAGGAACTGATTAACTGGAGACGGAGCGCCTGCAGATTAGTTCAAGCATAGCATTCTGTATTTAAAAAGCAATTTATAAATATACTCCTACCGCAACTGATGGAAATAAAGACACTGAACATTAGAGACAAAACATTCTCAGGTAAAAGGTTTGTAAGGCAACCTCAAGACATAAATTTAATTTTAATATCGCCAAAGTATTAACCCGCAAAGTCACGTTTGCAAACAGCATAGAGCCAGATCAAACGGCACAAAATGTGCCATATCATCAGGCTCTATGCTGCTTGCTTTTCAGATAGTGGTGCTAAAACACTCAGCCTGAATAGCAAATAACATAGATCCTGATCAGACGTGGCGCAATGCCGCGGCTAATCTGGATTTATGTTGTTTGTGCATTCCGCCTAATTTATTCAACAGGTTAAAGGTTAATGTGTAATCTGGCTACCCGAGCATATTACATATTTCTCTTACAAAAGGTTAAAGACAAAATGAAATGTGATGTTGTAGATGGTCGTGTAAGCTATGTATCTATAGATACATGATTGGATTCACCGAGATACACCTCGAGGTTGCCTTGTAATCGCTGGATGGGGTTAACGAGACATCGACAATGGAGGAAGTTAAATCTTACCCATGATAGAATCTGATATAATCATATACAAAAATATTACAGAGAAATCTCCGCATATTATTTGCATTCATGCACAGTCTAGTCTGTGTTAGAGATCACCTCTAATTAAGCAGCCAGTCTGTATTATACAGCAAGTTACGATATTCTCAGCAATGTTATTATTTTTATTATTATGCAGCCACTTGTGTTGACTCTTTGCATGCTGGGTAAAATAAAAGGCACAAACAGTTCAAATAATTGTAGCAGACGACAATTCATTAATGGGTTTTTCTTTGAAAACTCTGCAAATATGTTATGGAATTTCCTTAGAATTGTGTCATTATGATACAATTCTAATGAAATTACATGACATATTAGACGGTTATTTTCACCGCTAGTGTGCAGAGAGTGGCAATAACTGGCTGCTTAAAGCAGGTTATATTGAATTATATTCTATTTCTACCCAGAATAATCTGGTATTTTACATCACATATAAAAACAACTTCCTCAATGAAACAACCTACTATCATATAATCATATATAAACAATATTTTCCACAAATCTCTTGTTTAATTCCTTACCTACCATCATATAATCATATATAAACAATATTCTCCACAAATCTCTTGCTTAATTCCTTACCTACCATCATATAATCATATATAAACAATATTCTCCACAAATCTCTTGCTTAATTCCTTACCTACTATCATATAATCATATATAAACAATATTCTCCACAAATCTCTTGTTTAATTCCTTACCTACCATCATATAATCATATATAAACAATATTCTCCACAAATCTCTTGCTTAATTCCTTACCTACTATCATATAATCATATATAAACAATATTCTCCACAAATCTCTTGCTTAATTCCTTACCTACCATCATATAATCATATATAAACAATATTCTCCACAAATCTCTTGCTTAATTCCTTACCTACTATCATATAATCATATATAAACAATATTCTCCACAAATCTCTTGCTTAATTCCTTACCTATGACATAATCTCATATAGTTACACAATTACATATTGTCTTTTATATAGATGTCCTGAATTCTCTGTTCAATTCAAATCCATACTCTGACTAATCAAACTGTGCCCATAACCACATGGGGGGGGGGGGAAATGGAGTCATTTACCTCTAATCTACTTCCGACTCTTGACAAAGATTGAAATTTTCAACTTTTTTAAATTTCTGACTGTTTACAATATCAGTTCTGGTTACGTGCAAGCATGAATTTATGATATTGTGCCGACTTCTCTATTAACTTCCTAGTTGCTAAGGGTAAATGCTGCATACATATACGTATTCTCTGTGTAATTCCTACACATGAGGGACTCTGATCAATCATACAATGAATTCTGCTTATATATTACAGGCTTTCATAAACCACCATATATACTCCCCGATAACACGTGTTTTTAACCACCAGATTATTGCCTCAAAGTGGCTTCCAGTCTTATAAGTGAGCGCGTGTTTAATGGTATTCATAATTATGTTTTAGAAAAGAAAGCACTCTGAGTCAATTTCTTTAACTTGCACTGGCCAAACATGCAATCTATACTTAGTCTGGTGTCCATTACATCAACTCAACCAGTCTTTATGCGAGTGCGTGCCAAAACCCGCTAGGGTGGACATGTTATAGGAGAGTATGGATGGTACACGTCTGGATTCCAAATATATATAATACTTATACGTGTTGATGCTCACTGCAAACTACAGAGTTATAAATATCTCACAGTTCATTATGTGTACTCCAAATGTATGCATGCAATATAGTAATACACACATACATGGAAACTATCTTCCAGAGCCCGCTGTGAATTTAAAATGTTTATATAGAACAATGAAGTAATTTTTGCATTTCTATGAAAACACATTTTAAGCTCATTTCAAAGAAATCTGCAATCCCTTAAGGGGGACACACCCACAATCCCCACCCCCGAAGGGAGATTCTACATGTGTATGTCCTTTTAACTTGAAAGAGTAACAGTGACAAAATAGAAAGTAACACAATATTTAAAATCATATTGTGTTACTAGTTAAATAGTTAAATAAAACATGGTAGATCTAATAGTAATTTCTTTGCTATTATTGTTGACATTTTTCCTTTAAGGATCTGCCGAGAGAGCCAATGGAAAAGAAGAATATCCTAATCAAAATAACGTACATTACAAATGTGTGAGGTTGGATATATTTACTTAACCCTCTTGTGCAATACTGGGTATATACTAGTACAATCACATGATAGCAAACATTTAGAAATTGTGACCGTCAGTTTTGAAATTCAAAATAGAAATGGGGTACATTCTTCAGGCTGTGATATTAGTGACGACACATTAGGCCAAATAGCGACTCTCCCGCTATGACTAGTGGAGGAAGACCCTGGGTGCCCATCCAAGCAGTATTTCAGAACTTCCACGAGCCAGCTGGATAGCTTCCTTACATGGAAAGTATTTGACACCCACATTGGGATTCGAACCTACAGTGGTGAGGGGCAAGCGATTTAAAGTCAACGACCGTAACAACCCCCTTTAACAACTACCCATTGTAGTATATCAAATGCTTAACAAACACATATTTCATTCCACTATATATAATACGATGACATGTAATACATTGGATATTACAGTAACAGGATATTGTGTGACTGCTGCACATCACAGTACCCACACGACATGTACTACATTGGATATTACAGTAACAGGATAGTGTGTGACTGCTGCACATCATAGTACCCACACGACATGTACTACATTGGATATTACAGTAACAGGACATTGTGTGACTGCTGCACATCACAGTACCCACACGACATGTACTACATTGGATATTACAGTAACAGGATAGTGTGTGACTGCTGCACATCATAGTACCCACACGACATGTACTACATTGGATATTACAGTAACAGGACATTGTGTGACTGCTGCACATCACAGTACCCACACGACATGTACTACATTGGATATTACAGTAACAGGATAGTGTGTGACTGCTGCACATCATAGTACCCACACGACATGTACTACATTGGATATTACAGTAACAGGACATTGTGTGACTGCTGCACATCACAGTACCCACACGACATGTACTACATTGGATATTACAGTAACAGGATAGTGTGTGACTGCTGCACATCATAGTACCCACACGACATGTACTACATTGGATATTACAGTAACAGGACATTGTGTGACTGCTGCACATCACAGTACCCACACGACATGTACTACATTGGATATTACAGTAACAGGACATTGTGTGACTGCTGCACATCACAGTACCCACACGACATGTAATACGTTGGATATTACAGTAACAGGATATTGTGTGACTGCTGCACATCACAGTACCCACACGACATGTACTACATTGGATATTACAGTAACAGGATATTGTGTGACTGCTGCACATCACAGTACCCACACGACATGTACTACATTGGATATTACAGTAACAGGACATTGTGTGACTGCTGCACATCACAGTACCCACACGACATGTAATACATTGGATATTACAGTAACAGGATATTGTGTGACTGCTGCACATCACAGTACCCACACGACATGTACTACATTGGATATTACAGTAACAGGATATTGTGTGACTGCTGCACATCACAGTACCCACACGACATGTACTACATTGGATATTACAGTAACAGGATATTGTGTGACTGCTGCACATCACAGTACCCACACAACATGTAATACGTTGGATATTACAGTAACAGGACATTGTGTGACTGCTGCACATCACAGTACCCACATGACGTGTAATACATTGGATATTACAGTAACAGGATATTGTGTGACTGCTGCACATCACAGTACCCACACGACATGTACTACATTGGATATTACAGTAACAGGACATTGTGTGACTGCTGCACATCACGGTACCCACCTTCATCATCATCATCACTCTGCATCGATCTCTCAGCCTCGTCCTCCTCCATACCATCCAACGAATCTTGCCTGAAAAATATACATATATCAATATATTATCCACATCATCATCATCATCATCATCATCACCATCTTCCTCATCAACTTCATCCTCCTCATCATCATCATCACCACCACCATCCTCCTCCTCCTCCTCCTCATCAACTTCATCCTCCTCCTCATCATCATCATCATCAACTGCATCAACTTCATCATCTACATCACCATCATCATCCTCATCATTTCACCCACAACTATCATCATCACCATCATTGACAACACTGGACAGTTTAATGACCACCATCAATTTGGTATGAATATACATAACGCCCGTACGTAATACAATATTAGGAAGTGAAACAACCTTGAAATATTACTTGCAAAAATGATTAGCTGTAATTGTATCCATAGTCTGATTCACTCTATATCAATGATACATTCACTCTATATCAATGATACATTCACTCTATATCAATGATACATTCACTCTATATCAATGATACATTCACTCTATATCAATGATACATTCACTCTATATCAATGATACATTCACTCTATATCAATGATACATTCACTCTATATCAATGATACATCTATCATTCAAGCATGTCTTATATCTACCTCATACCTCATCCTGGATATATATTATATACACTTCTCATACAACTCTCTATTAATTAAGGCAATATATTGTCTTGGCTATGTATTACATAATTATAGTCTAGACATTTAACTTACTCCATATCAACATCTCTCCATCATTCCTAGGGAATACATTGTCACGGTTATGTAAGTCTAGACATTTAACTTACTACATATCAACATCTCTCCACCAATTCCTAGGCAATACATTGTCTCGGCTACATATCGTAGTCTAGACATTCAACTTACCCCATATCAACATCTCTCCACCATTCCTAGCCAATACATTGTCACGGTTACATATCGTACATAGTCTAGACATTCAACTTACCCCATATCAACATCTCTCCACCATTCCTAGGGAATACATTGTCTCGGTTACGTATCGTAGTCTAGACATTCAACTTACCCCATATCAACATCTCTCCACCATTCCTAGGCAATACATTGTCTCGGTTACGTATCATAGTCTAGACATTCAACTTACCCCATATCAACATCTCTCCACCATTCCTAGGCAATACATTGTCTCGGTTACGTATCGTAGTCTAGACATTCAACTTACCCCATATCAACATCTCTCCACCAATTCCTAGGGAATACATTGTCACGGTTACATATCGTACGTAGTCTAGACATTCAACTTACCCCATATCAACATCTCTCCACCATTCCTAGGGAATACCTTGTCACGGTTACATATCGTACGTAGTCTAGACATTCAACTTACCCCATATCAACATCTCTCCACCAATTCCTAGGGAATACATTGTCACTGTTACGTATCGTACGTAGTCTAGACATTCAACTTACCCCATATCAACATCTCTCCACCAATTCCTAGGCAATACATTGTCACGGTTACATATCGTACATAGTCTAGACATTCAACTTACCCCATATCAACATCTCTCCACCACTCCTAGGGAATACATTGTCTCGGTTACGTATCGTAGTCTAGACATTCAACTTACCCCATATCAACATCTCTCCACCAATTCCTAGGCAATACATTGTCACGGTTACATATCGTACATAGTCTAGACATTCAACTTACCCCATATCAACATCTCTCCACCATTCCTAGGGAATACATTGTCTCGGTTACGTATCGTAGTCTAGACATTCAACTTACCCCATATCAACATCTCTCCACCATTCCTAGGCAATACATTGTCTCGGTTACGTATCGTAGTCTAGACATTCAACTTACCCCATATCAACATCTCTCCACCAATTCCTAGGCAATACATTGTCTCGGTTACATATCGTACGTAGTCTAGACATTCAACTTACTACATATCAACATCTCTCCACCAATTCCTAGGCAATACATTGTCTCAGTTACATATCGTACGTAGTCTAGACATTCAACTTACCCCATATCAACGATACATTTCTCGTACTGTTCTCCGGGGTGGCTGTTGGGAAATATCTCGTCCTGATTACGTATGATAGTTTTGATCACTTCATTAACATTGGTCTGGAACGTGACTTGGTCCCTGTCTGGCGGAATAGGGATCAATGTGGGGCCAAAACATATGGCAAGATTGTATGGGTCCATCATATTTTCATCGGAATATTCGGATAAACTGAAACCAAATCATTGTAAATGTACTATTCTTCCATCTAAAGTGATGAAAATGTTCAGTTTAATTGATCAGAGCAGATAGCAGAAAATGTAACGGCATGCCAAAGTTCGCAGATTTGATACCCCATCTAATGCTAATAATTTTAACAGTCTTTCAGATGGGAATTTCAACCAAGGTCTCATGTCGGTGCTTTACACCGTGCACGTAAAAGAACCAGAGGAGACTCTGCAATGTACTATCCTACAAAATCTAACATGGCTAATCTCTTCAGGAGGCGTTGCTCATATGTGGATAATGGTAGCGATGGTAAATAAACATTAAAAACACACAAACACTCCAAGTTTTGATCATACTTTAAACTCTGCGTCACAAATAATTCCTAGAGTCATTTCTAGTGTTTTTGTTTTAAGCTTATTATCGATCATCGTTACAAATACGTTTAATATTTTATTGTTAAAAAAATTTGCAATAAATGCGAGTGTTCCATATTGTTGTACCAGAAAATTGATAAAACATGATAAAAGTGATGTACGCACATTAATTTCATTGCTCTTTTGACTTGTTACGGAGAAATAGCGCCGAAAGAGAAAGACTATCCGAGTCCAAATAAGATTAATGTTTTTCAACAAGGACATTAAAATTGTTAAAACTGATGGATTTCCTTAATGACAACCAGAGCAAGAAGAGGACGGAAAATGTAATAGTTACTTTGAACAGGAATACAGTCAAACCTGTCTTAATCAGCCAATAGGATCACAGAAAGTGGCTGCTTAGCAAGGTTTGCTGCTTAATAGAGGTCAAATGTATAATAAACCAACATATTGGGAACCTGGCTGCTTAATACAGAGGTTACCAGGGTTCATTCTAGGTCAGAATGTTTGGGAGAAGTGAGAAAGCGCGTAATCGCTTCTTTAAATGGTGTTCTTTAATATACTTCTGCAAAATAGGGTTAAAATGCACAGTACAACCATTAAATACAACATTTGAATAGAAGGAGTGCTTTATAATGGGCCAGTGTATCTTACTAGACACAAATTTGTTTGGAAATCGTAAAAACCCATTTTTTTTTTAAATTTTTTTTTTTTAGGGAGCACTGGCGAAGTCAGGGTCCCTAGGGCAACTATTTCGCCCACATCGCCCTCTAGAATGATCCCTGGGATACCACTAACATAGGTTTGACTGTGTATGAAGAGAACATGGTGTCACTTACTGATTAAGGAATGCAAATAGATATCTCATCACGGTGATAATCTGGCGTGTAAGCGATGCCAACAGTTCTTTAATCTTATCTATCTTTGCTTGTTCATCCAACACTGCAATACACAATGCATCATTTATACAACAAGTAATCTACATCCAACACTGCAATACACAATACATCATTTATACTACAAGTAATCTACATCCAACACTGCAATACACAATGCATCATTTATACCACAAGTAATCTACATCCAACACTGCAATACACAATGCATCATTTATACCACAAGTAATCTACATCCAACACTGCAATACACAATGCATCATTTATACCACAAGTAATCTACATCCAACACTGCAATACACAATGCATCATTTATACCACAAGTAATCTACATCCAACACTGCAATACACAATGCATCATTTATACCACAAGTAATCTACATCCAACACTGCAATACACAATGCATCATTTATACCACAAGTAATCTACATCCAACACTGCAATACACAATGCATCATTTATACCACAAGTAATCTACATCCAACACTGCAATACACAATGCATCATTTATACCAGTAATCTACATCCAACACTGCAATACACAATGCATCATTTATACACAAGTAATCTACATCCAACACTGCAATACACAATGCATCATTTATACCACAAGTAATCTACATCCAACACTGCAATACACAATGCATCATTTATACCACAAGTAATCTACATCCAACACTGCAATACACAATGCATCATTTATACCTTGAGTAATCTACATCCAACACTGCAATACATACTGCATCATTTATAGCTTGAGTATTCTACATCCAACACTGCAATACACAATGCATCATTTATAGCTTGAGTAATCTACATACAACACTGCAATACACAATGCATCATTTATAGCTTGAGTAATCTACATCCAACACTGCAATACACAATGCATCATTTATAGCTTGAGTAATCTACATACAACACTGCAATACACAATGCATCATTATAGCTTGAGTAATCTACATCCAACACTGCAATACACAATGCATCATTATACCACAAGTAATCTACATCCAACACTGCAATACACAATGCATCATTATACCACAAGTAATCTACATCCAACACTGCAATACACAATGCATCATTTATACCACAAGTAATCTACATCCAACACTGCAATACACAATGCATCATTTATACCACAAGTAATCTACATCCAACACTGCAATACAGGAGAATTGACAATAACCCCCTTCTATATACGTCTGAAATCAATACTTACTACTGCACGCTATAAGTTCATCAAACAGAGGCAGAGGAAACAGCGGTGGTTTCAGTTCGCGGAAGAACATTTTGAGTACTCCCGCAGCCGAGTTGATCTTCTCGCACGCATCCTCCTCGTCTGCTAACGGGTCATCACCTACAGATTACAGACAAATATTATTATTATTCGATGGTGGGCTGTTTTACCAAACACATTTCCTGGGCAGGCTCCAGCGGTTAACCAGTACATGGTGCACCAGCCTCCGTAAGAAACTGCCAACTTTTTCATATAAATAAACACAGCCTGACCAGCGCTCGAACCTGTGATCTTCAGTGATGATTGGTTACAGTGGTATACAAGTCGGCAACCGTAACCACTCGACCACGGAGGCGGCTGTTTACATTTTAAATATACCATTATATTATAATCTTAGTTGTGCTTCTTATAAGATGAGATTTGTAGGTGTATCTTTTGACAATTACAACAAGCACTTGAATCAGTTTTGCAAAACATTTTTTTGGAGGTTGTGGCATTCGATCGATAGAGCAGTCAGAATTATTATTACTAGGCTATGTTGCCATGGCGATGCAGGTTCAAAATCTGGGTTATGTCTATGCATGTAAATTAATTTGCATTTTTACAGGTAGACATGTCTGACATGGATTGCATACAACATTCACATTTCGGTCAGCAAATACATGTACATGTATATACATATCCACAAGCAGAAATGAACAGTCATGTGGAAGTCGTGATAGCTTCAGGTGCGAACGGTCCGGAGTTCGAGCCCCGCTGGAGCCGTTACGATTGTGCCCTTAGGCAAGGCATTTAAATTCCACGTTGCCTCTTCTCTCTCCCTCGTGGCGATCAGGAAAGAGGTCTCGAGAGTGATTAATATAAGTTGAAATAACTTGTTTCGCAATCGAGCTAAAATAAATGTGTATAAACTAATAGTCATTCCCAGGTTAGATGCTACGTGTACAGATCTGGTGCACTGACTGGCAACAATGAAGTGGACTTAGAGTCAGTCTCGACTTTCTACACACAGTTGCTAAGCAGCAGACGGAACTGGTTACCTTTCTCGAATGCATTTTTGAGGTCATTGATCTCGACCTGTGAACCTGGAATCCTGAAGACTCCCTGATGGTGCATGCCGTATAGGTTCAACACTCGTATACAACTCTTGATTACCGTCGGGATCTCCAAACCTGTTGCCTGAAATTGTATCATAAATGCTTTCAACTTCCATTTGTTAATCGGGTATAATTATGATATTTCTGTATCATTATGGTATAATTATGATATTTCTGTATAATTATGGTATAATTATGATATTTCTGTATAATTATGATATTTCTGTATAATTATGGTATAATTATGATATTTCTGTATCATTATGGTATAATTATGATATTTCTGTATAATTATGACATTTCTGTATAATTATGGTATAACTATGATATTTCTGTATAATTATGGTATAATTATGATATTTCTGTATCATTATGGTATAATTATGATATTTCTGTATCTGTAAGTTTTATGGTATAATTATGATATTTCTGTATCATTATGGTATAATTATGATATTTCTGTATCAATGTAAGTTTTTTAATTACTTTTAGATTTTATTATTGGTGTGAAGTGTAGCACAAACGGTATGGATTAGCAGTAAGTACTGATAGGCGATACAATATGAGAAACATTTACACGGGAATATACATATAATGTATGGAACCAAAACTCTATTAGAATCTGTCCAACCTATCCGTGGTAAATCATGCAAAATCACAATATTGTCAGTTTATACATGGATCATAAAGTAAAGCCACATATTGCATTACCTACGATCCATGGTAAAAAGAATAACATTGTCATTTTTGACTTCCAAATGAGATTAATTGAAGGTCACACTCATTCCTAAATGCAATGCTTTGGTTCACACAGCAACACAGATCTCAATGTCTCAGGACACACAGCAACACAGATCTCAATGTCTCAGGACACACAGCAACACAGATCTCAATGTCTCAGGACACACAGTAACACAGATCTCAATGTCTCAGGACACACAGCAACACAGATCTCAATGTCTCAGGACACACAGCAACACAGATCTCAATGTCTCAGGACACACAGCAACACAGATCTCAATGTCTCAGGACACACAGTAGTAACACAGATCTCAATGTCTCAGGACACACAGTAACACAGATCTCAATGTCTCAGGACACACAGTAACACAGGTCTCAGGACACACAGCAACACAGATCTCAATGTCTCAGGACACACAGTAACACAGACCTCAATACCTCAGGACACATAGCAACACATACCTCAATGCCTCAGGACACATATCAACACAGACCTCAACACCTCAGGACACACAGCAACACATACCTCAATGTCTCAGGACACACATCAACACATATCTCAATGTCTCAGGACACACAGTAACACATATCTCAATGTCTCAGGACACACAGTAACACAGATCTCAATGTCTCAGGACACACAGCAACACAGATCTCAATGTCTCAGGACACACAGCAACGCAGATCTCAATGTCTCAGGACACACAGTAACGCAGATCTCAATGTCTCAGGACACACAGCAACACAGATCTCAATGTCTCAGGACACACAGCAACACAGATCTCAATGTCTCAGGACACACAGCAACACAGATCACAATGTCTCAGGACACACAGTAACACAGATCTCAATGTCTCAGGACACACAGTAGTAACACATATCTCAATGTCTCAGGACACACAGTAACACAGATCTCAATGTCTCAGGACACACAGTAACACAGGTCTCAGGACACACAGCAACACAGATCTCAATGTCTCAGGACACACAGTAACACAGACCTCAATACCTCAGGACACATAGCAACACATACCTCAATGCCTCAGGACACATATCAACACAGACCTCAACACCTCAGGACACACAGCAACACATACCTCAATGTCTCAGGACACACATCAACACATATCTCAATGTCTCAGGACACACAGTAACACATATCTCAATGTCTCAGGACACACAGTAACACAGATCTCAATGTCTCAGGACACACAGCAACACAGATTTCAATGTCTCAGGACACACAGCAACAACACAGATCTCAATGTCTCAGGACACACAGTAACACATATCTCAATGTCTCAGGACACACAGTAACACAGATCTCAATGTCTCAGGACATACAGCAACACAGATCTCAATGTCTCAGGACACACAGTAACACAGATCTCAATGTCTCAGGACACACAGTAACACAGATCTTAATGTCTCAGGACACACAGTAACACAGATCTCAATGTCTCAGGACACACAGCAACACAGATCTCAATGTCTCAGGACACACAGTAACATAGACCTCAATACCTCAGGACACACAGCAACACATACCTCAATGCCTCAGGACACACATCAACACAGACCTCAATACCTCAGGACACACAGCAACACAGACCTCAATGTCTCAGGACACACAGCAACACATATCTCAATGTCTCAGGACACACAGTAACACAGATCTCAATGTCTCAGGACACACAGCAACACAGATTTCAATGTCTCAGGACACACAGCAACACAGATCTCAATGTCTCAGGACACACAGTAACACATATCTCAATGTCTCAGGACACACAGTAACACAGATCTCAATGTCTCAGGACATACAGCAACACATATCTCAATGTCTCAGGACACACCGTAACACAGATCTCAATGTCTCAGGACACACAGTAACACAGATCTAAATGTCTCAGGACACACAGTAACACAGATCACAATGTCTCAGGACACACAGCAACATAGATCTCAATGTCTCAGGATACACAGTAACACATATATCAATGTCTCAGGACACACATATCTCAATTTCTCAGGACACACAGTAACACAGATCTCAATGTCTCAGGACACACAGCAACATAGATCTCAATGTCTCAGGACACACAGTAACACATATCTCAATGTCTCAGGACACACAGTAACACAGGTCTCAGGACACACAGCAACACAGATCTCAATGTCTCAGGACACACAGTAACACATACCTCAATGTCTCAGGACACACAGTAACATAGATCTCAATGTCTCAGGACACACAGTAACACAGATCTCAATGTCTCAGGACACACAGTAACACAGATCTCAATGTCTCAGGACACACAGTAACACAGATCTCAATGTCTCAGGACACACAGTAACACAGACCTCGATACCTCAGGACACACAGCTACACATATCTCAATGTCTCAGGACACACAGTAACACATACCTCGATACCTCAGGACACACAGTAACACAGATCTCAATGTCTCAGGACACACAGTAACACAGACCTCAATACCTCAGGACACACAGCTCTCAATGTCTCAGGACACACAGTAACACAGACCTCGATACCTCAGGACACACAGCAACACAGACCTCAATGCCTCAGGACACACAGCAACACAGACCTTAATGTCTCAGGACACACAGTAACACAGATCTCAATGTCTCAGGACACACAGTAACACAGATCTCAATACTTCAGGACACACAGTAACACAGATCTCAATGTCTCAGGACACAAAGTAACACAGATCACAATGTCTCGGAACACACAGCAACACAGATCTCAATGTCTCAGGACACACAGCAACGCAGACCACAATGTCTCAGGACATACAGCAATGCAGACCACAATGTCTCGGGACACACAGTAACACAAACTGCAATGTCTCAGGACACACAGTAACACGAACTGTAATGTTTCAGGACACACAGCAACACAGATCGCAATGTCTCGGGACACACAGCAACGCAGACCACAATGTCTCGGGACACACAGCAACGCAGATCACAATGTCTCAGGACACACAGCAACACAGATCGCAATGTCTCAGGACACACAGTAACACAGATCGCAATGTCTCAGGACACACAGCAACACAGATCACAATGTCTCAGGACACAAAGCAACGCAGACCACAATGTCTCGGGACACAAAGCAACGCAGACCACAATGTCTTGGGACACACAGCAACGCAGACCACAATGTCTCGGGACACACAGCAACACAGACCGCAATGTCAATAACAATTACATACATACCTCAATATATTCTTCCAAATTCCCACCAAACAGCTTAGGTTGACCAATTTGTGGATTTCTGCCGATCCTTCGCTTCTTTGGTTTGGGAGGTAGAGACGGTGGTCTGTAACATATTTATTGTTCAATTAATTCTTCATTTCAATCAGTCAACTGTAATTAAATCTTTCTATTTTACTATATCTGAATAGAAGCGAATAAAACGAAGGTGTAAAATTATTCTTATACAGGGTGTGTGGAATGTTTGTTCCAATTAAGAAGCAAACCAATGTTCCATGCAACTGTGAATAGGAAACGAAAAAAATCACCGAGGGTTTATTGCGAGACTAATATATTTACAATAGTTTTCGCGATGAACCCACTGTATGAAAGTTTTCTTCTGAAAGCGTTACTCACTTTCATGTAAATAAGTGCGTGTGTTTGAATAAATAAATATTGCTTAGGGTAAATAATAAAAACTTGTCCATTTTGTGACAGAAATCCACATTCTACTATTACATATTTCTAGACTATTCTTATATTAGAATGTTATATTGAAATAGTGATGTAAGGGAGACAATCCTATTTCTATTAGAGTATGCTAACGTAGGATTGTGATAAGAGTTTGTGTCGGCAGAGTTGATAAATATCTATGCTGATGATACAGCAAAGCCTCAATGCAACCCGGGTTCGATCCTCGGACCGTTAAGTATGTGAGATGGTACGGTGGTCACCAGATCGGACAGGTGGGTTTTCTCCGGGTACTCCGGTTTCCTCCCACACGAATGACTACATATACGCTTTCATCCGCGCCAACGAGAGGGATTAATATAAGTTGTTAGAACTTGCTTCGCAATCGTTCATAACAAAACTGGAAATAAATGTACAAACATTTTTGGAACGAAATTCTATGAAGCACAGAGGTGTAGAGTGACTAAATTTTGTATTGTTATTGTGTACAAACAGTACTTAAAGAGGACTTTATCTTCTATACAAGAGGTGTAGAGTGACTAAATCTTGTATTGTTATTGTGTACAAACAGTACTTAGAGAGGACTTTATCTTCTATACAAGATTACTATACTTTCTAACATTGTTTTTATGCCTTCTCATACTGTACATAGACTATTTTATCACATGAACCAGATTCTATCTGAATCGATATAGCCATCATGAATTTCATTATACCGTAACACACTTGTAATCTAAGAAAATGAATCGTGTGACCTGTGGTTCACGCTGCGTGCTAACAAAAAAACATGGCCGAAAGCGATTTTCCAGTAGATGTGATTCACATGTCCTCAATTTGAAGACTAACATTTATTTACTTTTTAAGTTTTTCATGAATAATTATTAAATCGAAATAAAATGGTATCTTTATTTAGAACTAGAATACAGTGTATATACACGCATGAGTGTGTTGTTAGGTTAATGAATCTGATGAGACCATGCGAAAATCTTTTAAAATTGTAAAAGGCTGTTGATCATGTGATAAAGACAATTTGTGTCTCGTTTTCATTTCATTTAAACTTTTATTAAAACTTGCATAAAATCAATATTTTTAAGCTAGTCAGTGGCTCGCTTAACCCATTTCATTCTGGATACATTTAATGGTTTTTGCAAACAACATAGATCCAGACCAGCCACAGTGTGACGCTGCATGCAGATCAGGATCTATGTTGTTTGCTACATAGCCAAGTGTCTTAGCAAGATCATCTGAACAGCAAACAGCATAGAGCCTGATCAGACAGAACGTTCCGTGGTGGCTGATCTGGCTATTATGTGTTCTTTGCAAATACTGTTTGAACGGTATCCAGAATCAAATGGGTTAACCCTTTCAACATCACAGACCTCTCAATAGGCTTACAAAAAGTGTAGATCCAGATGAGCCGGCTCGTGACGAGCCGTCTCATCAGGATCTGCACTTTTTGCCAGTAATAATACTATTTTTAGACAAAAATTACCCATTTTGATAAATGAACTGGTCCAAATGTAATTTTCTTATTAATTTATTGGTCTGACAATATGATGCACCAGTCCATGTCAGTTACTTGGTGTTGAATGGGTTAATAATACTTCTTCCAAACTTGTTTTTCTAAAAGTTTCTATGAAATGAAAACTCGTCATAAATTCTCTACTATTAATGGTTATCATGCAAGTTTCAAACGATCAAGGTTGTGCTAGTTCTTAGATAGTATAAACTAATGCATACAGTTCTTCATATTTCAAATGAAAATAAAATACACTGTAAGAAAATTGTGTATAACTTTATCTTGTTCATGCTATCTTGTGTATACATGTATTTGACAGGAAAATAAATACAACGCTTTATTGATGAAAGAAAGACATGTGGATTAAATATGAGGCCAAGTTCCATGCACGTGTAGCGTTTATTGTCGCAAGATGCATTGCAGATATATTTTTGAAATTATTTTTAACATTCAAAGACTGAATCAAAAGCGGTGAAGAAATGTACAGAAATGTATATATGTGTGTGAACGGCAATGTGCATGGTCATGTGTATATGTGCGAATGGCAATGTGTAGGTCATGTGTATATGTGCGAATGGCAATGTGTAGGTCATGTGTTTATGTGCTAATGGTAATGTGTATATGTGCACGGTCACATGTATATGTGCAAACAGTATTGTATATAATATGTGCAGCACATTTTGACATAATAGTTACAGATGACGCAAATCTTCGCGACTGGAATTCATTTGAGTGCATAATGCAACTGTTAGGCTCGAAAATTTCAATGCAAGGTACTCTATGCCCTCGACCATAAACTTGTGTACAGTACAGGTATAATGCTTGTTTATTGAGAACGAGTGATAACTGGCATGTGTTGGTATGTGTATGGTACAGGTATATCGAATGTTTATTGAGCATTAGTTATAAATGACATATGTTGGTATGTGTATGGTACAGGTATATCGAATGTTTATTGAGAATTAGTTATAAATGACATATGTTGGTATGTGTATGGTACAGGTATATCGAATGTTTATTGAGAATTAGTTATAAATGGCATGTGTTGGTATGTGTATGGTACAGGTATATCGAATGTTTATTGAGAATCAGTTATAAATGACATATGTTGGTATGTGTACGGTACAGGTATATCGACTGTTTATTGAGAATGAGTTATAAATGGCATGTGTTGGTATGTGTATGGTACAGGTATATCGAATGTTTATTGAGAATGAGTGATAAATGGCATATGTTGGTATGTGTATGGTACAGGTATATCGAATGTTTATTGAGAACGAGTGATAAATGACATATGTTGGTATGTGTATGGTACAGGTATATCAAATGTTTATTGAGAACGAGTGATAAATGGCATGTGTTGGTATGTGTATGGTACAGGTATATCGAATGTTTATTGAGAATTAGTTATAAATGGCATGTGTTGGTATGTGTATGGTACAGGTATATCGAATGTTTATTGAGAACGAGTGATAAATGACATATGTTGGTATGTGTATGGTACAGGTATATCAAATGTTTATTGAGAATTAGTTATAAATGGCATGTGTTGGTATGTGTATGGTACAGGTATATCGAATGTTTATTGAGAACGAGTGATAAATGAGATATGTTGGTAGGTGTACGGTACAGGTATATCGATTGTTTATTGAGAACGAGTGATAAATGACATATGTTGGTAGGTGTACGGTACAGGTATATCGATTGTTTATTGAGAACGAGTGATAAATGACATATGTTGGTAGGTGTACGGTACAGGTATATCGAATGTTTATTGAGAATTAGTTATAAATGGCATGTGTTGGTATGTGTACGGTACAGGTATATCGATTGTTTATTGAGAACGAGTGATAAATGACATATGTTGGTAGGTGTACGGTACAGGTATATCGAATGTTTATTGAGAATTAGTTATAAATGGCATATGTTGGTATGTGTATGGTACAGGTATATCGATTGTTTATTGAGAATGAGTTATAAATGACATATGTTGGTATGTGTACGGTACAGGTATATCGACTGTTTATTGAGAATTAGTTATAAATGGCATATGTTGGTATGTGTATGGTACAGGTATATCGATTGTTTATTGAGAATGAGTTATAAATGACATATGTTGGTATGTGTACGGTACAGGTATATCGACTGTTAATTGAGAATTAATTATAAATGACATATGTTGGTATGTGTACGGTACAGGTATATCGACTGTTTATTGAGAATTAGTTATAAATGGCATATGTTGGTATGTGTATGGTACAGGTATATCGATTGTTTATTGAGAATGAGCTATAAATGACATATGTTGGTATGTGTATGGTACAGGTATATCGATTGTTTATTGAGAATGAGCTATAAATGACATATGTTGGTATGTGTATGGTACAGGTATATCGATTGTTTATTGAGAATGAGCTATAAATGACATATGTTGGTATGTGTATGGTACAGGTATATCGATTGTTTATTGAGAATGAGCTATAAATGACATATGTTGGTATGTGTATGGTACAGGTATATCGATTGTTTATTGAGAATGAGCTATAAATGACATATGTTGGTATGTGTATGGTACAGGTATATCGATTGTTTATTGAGAATGAGCTATAAATGACATATGTTGGTATGTGTATGGTACAGGTATATCGATTGTTTATTGAGAATGAGTTATAAATGACATATGTTGGTATGTGTATGGTACAGGTATATCGATTGTTTATTGAGAATGAGTTATAAATGACATATGTTGGTATGTGTATGGTACAGGTATATCGAATGTTTATTGAGAATGAGTTATAAATGACATATGTTGGTATGTGTACGGTACAGGTATATCGATTGTTTATTGAGAATGAGTTATAAATGACATATGTTGGTATGTGTACGGTACAGGTATATCGAATGTTTATTGAGAATGAGTTATAAATGACATATGTTGGTAGGTGTATGGTACAGGTATATCGAATGTTTATTGAGAATGAGTTATAAATGCATATGTTGGTATGTGTACGGTACAGGTATATCGAATGTTTATTGAGAATGAGTTATAAATGACATATGTTGGTATGTGTACGGTACAGGTATATCGACTGTTAATTGAGAATTAATTATAAATGACATATGTTGGTATGTGTACGGTACAGGTATATCGACTGTTTATTGAGAATTAGTTATAAATGGCATATGTTGGTATGTGTACGGTACAGGTATATCGAATGTTTATTGAGAATTAGTTATAAATGACATATGTTGGTATGTGTATGGTACAGGTATATCGAATGTTTATTGAGAATTAGTTATAAATGGCATATGTTGGTATGTGTATGGTACAGGTATATCGATTGTTTATTGAGAATGAGCTATAAATGACATATGTTGGTATGTGTATGGTACAGGTATATCGATTGTTTATTGAGAATGAGCTATAAATGACATATGTTGGTATGTGTATGGTACAGGTATATCGATTGTTTATTGAGAATGAGTTATAAATGACATATGTTGGTATGTGTACAGTACAGGTATATCGAATGTTTATTGAGAATGAGTTATAAATGACATATGTTGGTATGTGTACGGTACAGGTATATCGAATGTTTATTGAGAATGAGTTATAAATGACATATGTTGGTATGTGTACGGTACAGGTATATCGAATGTTTATTGAGAATGAGTTATAAATGACATATGTTGGTAGGTGTATGGTACAGGTATATCGAATGTTTATTGAGAATGAGTTATAAATGACATATGTTGGTATGTGTATGGTACAGGTATATCGATTGTTTATTGAGAATGAGTTATAAATGACATATGTTGGTATGTGTACGGTACAGGTATATCGAATGTTTATTGAGAATGAGTTATAAATGACATATGTTGGTATGTGTACGGTACAGGTATATCGAATGTTTATTGAGAATGAGTTATAAATGACATATGTTGGTAGGTGTATGGTACAGGTATATCGAATGTTTATTGAGAATGAGTTATAAATGACATATGTTGGTATGTGTATGGTACAGGTATATCGATTGTTTATTGAGAATGAGTTATAAATGACATATGTTGGTATGTGTACGGTACAGGTATATCGAATGTTTATTGAGAATGAGTTATAAATGACATATGTTGGTAGGTGTGTACGGTACAGGTATATATATCGCTCATTTATCTGGATGCGGTGTTTTACATATTTCTTAAAATGGACACTCAATGAATATATTTCTGCAAGGTATGATGGGAAATGTGTTAACATGTTTTCAGATCTATGGTGACAAGAAATGAGTATAGGTTTGAGAAAAGGTCTATGCGCAGTAATGTGTTTATTATTTCGATGCATTTCTCTTCTTGTGGCTACCTGCAAAGTAGAAACCGGGTAGATAATTCTAACACTACTGACTGTTCAGAGCCTTTCCTGAAAATACGAGTATTTATAATAACATCGATTGATACAATCTGTTCATAATAACATCGATTGATACAATCCGTTCATAATAACATCATTTGATACAATCCGTTCATAATAACATCATTTGATACAATCCGTTCATAATAACATCGATTGATACAATCCGTTCATAATAACATCGATTGATACAATCCGTTCATAATAACAGCGATTGATACAATCCGTTCATAATAACAGCGATTGATACAATCCGTTCATAATAACAGCGATTGATACAATCCATTCATAATAACAGCGATTGATACAATCCGTTCATAATAACAGCGATTGATACAATCCGTTCATAATAAATCCGTTCATAATAACATCGATTGATACAATCCGTTCATAATAACATCGATTGATACAATCCGTTCATAATAACAGCGATTGATACAATCCGTTCATAATAACAGCGATTGATACAATCCGTTCATAATAACAGCGATTGATACAATCCATTCATAATAACAGCGATTGATACAATCCGTTCATAATAACAGCGATTGATACAATCCGTTCATAATAAATCCGTTCATAATAACATCGATTGATACAATCCGTTCATAATAACATCGATTGATACAATCCGTTCATAATAACAGCGATTGATACAATCCGTTCATAATAACAGCGATTGATACAATCCGTTCATAATAACAGCGATTGATACAATCTGTTCATAATAAC
>CM026398.1:48870609-48958866 GCA_014843695.1 Archivesica marissinica | reverse complement strand
GTTTATTGAGAATTAGTTATAAATGGCATGTGTTGGTATGTGTATGGTACAGGTATATCGATTGTTTATTGAGAATGAGCTATAAATGACATATGTTGGTATGTGTATGGTACAGGTATATCGATTGTTTATTGAGAATGAGCTATAAATGACATATGTTGGTATGTGTATGGTACAGGTATATCGATTGTTTATTGAGAATGAGCTATAAATGACATATGTTGGTATGTGTATGGTACAGGTATATCGATTGTTTATTGAGAATGAGCTATAAATGACATATGTTGGTATGTGTATGGTACAGGTATATCGATTGTTTATTGAGAATGAGCTATAAATGACATATGTTGGTATGTGTATGGTACAGGTATATCGATTGTTTATTGAGAATGAGCTATAAATGACATATGTTGGTATGTGTATGGTACAGGTATATCGATTGTTTATTGAGAATGAGCTATAAATGACATATGTTGGTATGTGTATGGTACAGGTATATCGATTGTTTATTGAGAATGAGTTATAAATGACATATGTTGGTATGTGTATGGTACAGGTATATCGAATGTTTATTGAGAATGAGTTATAAATGACATATGTTGGTATGTGTACGGTACAGGTATATCGATTGTTTATTGAGAATGAGTTATAAATGACATATGTTGGTATGTGTACAGTACAGGTATATCGATTGTTTATTGAGAATGAGTTATAAATGACATATGTTGGTATGTGTACGGTACAGGTATATCGAATGTTTATTGAGAATGAGTTATAAATGACATATGTTGGTAGGTGTATGGTACAGGTATATCGAATGTTTATTGAGAATGAGTTATAAATGACATATGTTGGTATGTGTATGGTACAGGTATATCGATTGTTTATTGAGAATGAGTTATAAATGACATATGTTGGTATGTGTACGGTACAGGTATATCGAATGTTTATTGAGAATGAGTTATAAATGACATATGTTGGTAGGTGTGTACGGTACAGGTATATATATCGCTCATTTATCTGGATGCGGTGTTTTACATATTTCTTAAAATGGACACTCAATGAATATATTTCTGCAAGGTATGATGGGAAATGTGTTAACATGTTTTCAGATTTATGGTGACAAGAAATGAGTATAGGTTTGAGAAAAGGTCTATGCGCAGTAATGTGTTTATTATTTCGATGCATTTCTCTTCTTGTGGCTACCTGCAAAGTAGAAACCGGGTAGATAATTCTAACACTACTGACTGTTCAGAGCCTTTCCTGAAAATACGAGTATTTATAATAACAGCGATTGATACAATCCGTTCATAATAACAGCGATTGATACAATCCATTCATAATAACAGCGATTGATACAATCCGTTCATAATAACAGCGATTGATACAATCCGTTCATAATAAATCCGTTCATAATAACATCGATTGATACAATCCGTTCATAATAACATCGATTGATACAATCCGTTCATAATAACAGCGATTGATACAATCCGTTCATAATAACAGCGATTGATACAATCCGTTCATAATAACAGCGATTGATACAATCCATTCATAATAACAGCGATTGATACAATCCGTTCATAATAACAGCGATTGATACAATCCGTTCATAATAAATCCGTTCATAATAACATCGATTGATACAATCCGTTCATAATAACATCGATTGATACAATCCGTTCATAATAACAGCGATTGATACAATCCGTTCATAATAACAGCGATTGATACAATCCGTTCATAATAACAGCGATTGATACAATCTGTTCATAATAACATTGATTGATACAATCCGTTCATAATAACATCGATTGATACAATCCGTTCATAATAACATTGATTGATACAATCCATTCATAATAACATCGATTGATACAATCCGTTCATAATAACAGCGATTGATACAATCTGTTCATAATAACAGCGATTGATACAATCTGTTCTTCTGGTTGCGCTTCACTTATTTCATTAGTTCATACAAATTTATCTTAGCTCAATTGCGAAACAAGTTCTTACAACTTATATTAATCACTCTCGAGACCTCATTCCTGATGGAATCCATCGTCACGAGGGAGAGAGAAGAGGCAACGTGGAATATAAATGCCTTGCCTAAGGGCACAATCGTAATGGCTCCAGCTGGGCTCATACTCCAGACATTTCGCACATGAAGCAAACGCGCTAAAACTGCGCTATCACGACTTCTGCTAAATTCCACTTATTTCTTTGGTACTATTATTCCATGATTAACATTGGAACCGGTGTAACCAAAAATCCCCCCTCCTCCAAGGACCATATTCTCCTCACCTGGACATTTTACAAGTAGGCTGACCTTTCCTATAACATTGGTAATGATAGATGTATTCTACAAGACGGACAAACATCTGCAATGCAGTTGAATTGCATAAATTGGGCAAGCAAATATTTACAGGTTATGCGATTTCTTGTACATTGTATTTGGTTTTCCTAGTGTGAATCATATATAGATACCTGGCCTGGATGACTTGCCTGCTACAGGACACATTGTGTGCCCATGATTATAGTGTGTACAAAGTCCACGGCAAGTCAAGTGCCAGTTAACCTGTTGTCTGCTGAGTAAATAAAATCACATTTGCAAATAACATAGATCCAGATCAGCCGCGGCGTAATGCTGCGTCTGATCAGGATCTACTTTGTTTGCTATTCAGGCAAGTGTTTTAGCTCCACTATGAGAATAGCAAACAGCATAGAGCCTGATCTGTGCCATCTGATCTGGCTCTATGCTGTTTGCAAAAGTGATTTTATCTGCCGCTAGCGTGCACAGAACACTGGCAACTATAATATTGCTCAAACGTTTATCAAATTTCACCTGCATACATATCTGACATTTTGAAATATCTAACAATAAATGACTCGGTAGCTGCAATCAATATAGAGTTACCGTATGGTAAAATGCACAAGATATAATATATTTACCAGTACGTATAATACACCAAAATGCACCGCACCTCCTACAATCTATCTGCAAAACAAATACGGGCAACTTTCCCATGAACTTGGCCTAGACATCATTTTCAGTCAAGCTATGCCTCTGTATTTACTGATAAATCTAGGACAGCTGTATAGTCTATCTCACAAAGAACCCAAAGAATGACAAACTCCCAAAAGAATGACAAACTCCAGCACAAAACAAGCTTCAACAGAATGGCATATATTCTGCATTACACTTGGAATTTTGCCCAGAACATGATGGCAATTACCTGACTCTCGCGCCTGTAGACGACGCATCCTCCCCAAGGGCTTTCTGGATTGCACTGAACTTGGCTTGTAATCTGGATATACGATTGTTACTCAAAGTATACGACCGGAATTTCTGCAAAGCCAAATAAAAAAATTCAGTAATGTGATAATGTGATATGATAAAAATTTAAAATTGTCAATTTAAGCAAGACTATCGATTTAAATTAAGTCTCTGATTGTTATTATGGTAATGTTATTATGGTTATGTTATTATGGTAATGTTATTATGGTAATGTTATTAAGGTTATGTTATTATGGTAATGTTATTATGGTAATGTTATTATGGTAATGTCATTATGACAATGTCATTATGGTAATGTTATTATGGTAATGTCATTATAGTAATGTCAGTATGGTAATGTTATTATGACAATGTCATTATGGTAATGTTATTATGGTAATGTCATTATAGTAATGTTATTATGGTAATGTTATTAAGGTTATGTTATTAAGGTTATGTTATTATGGTAATGTTATTATGGTAATGTTATTATGGTAATGTTATTATGGTATTGTTATTATGGTAATGTTATTATGGTAATGTCATTATAGTAATGTTATTATGGTAATGTTATTAAGGTTATGTTATTATGGTAATGTTA
This sequence comes from Archivesica marissinica, assembly GCA_014843695.1. Lineage (NCBI taxonomy): Eukaryota > Metazoa > Mollusca > Bivalvia > Venerida > Vesicomyidae > Archivesica > Archivesica marissinica. Next base: position 48,954,982 of record CM026398.1, on the reverse strand, counting down.
TTATGGTAATGTCATTATAGTAATGTTATTATGGTAATGTTATTAAGGTTATGTTATTATGGTAATGTTATTATGGTAATGTTATTATGGTAATGTTATTATGGTAATGTCATTATGTTAGTAATGTTATTATGTTAGTAATGTTATTATGGTAATGTTATTAAGGTAATGTTATTATGGTAATGTTATTATGGTATTGTTATTATGGTAATGTTATTATGGTAATGTCATTATAGTAATGTTATTATGGTAATGTTATTAAGGTTATGTTATTATGGTAATGTTATTATGGTAATGTCATTATAGTAATGTTATTATGGTAATGTTATTAAGGTTATGTTATTATGGTAATGTTATTATGGTAATGTTATTATGGTAATGTTATTATGGTAATGTCATTATGTTAGTAATGTTATTATGTTAGTAATGTTATTATGGTAATGTTATTAAGGTAATGTTATTATGGTAATGTTATTATGGTATTGTTATTATGGTAATGTTATTATGGTAATGTCATTATAGTAATGTTATTATGGTAATGTTATTAAGGTTATGTTATTATGGTAATGTTATTATGGTAATGTCATTATAGTAATGTTATTATGGTAATGTTATTAAGGTTATGTTATTATGGTAATGTTATTATGGTAATGTTATTATGGTAATGTTATTATGGTAATGTTATTATGGTAATGTCATTATGTTAGTAATGTTATTATGGTAATGTTATTAAGGTAATGTTATTATGTTAGTAATGTTATTATGGTAATGTTATTAAGGTAATGTTATTATGTTAGTAATGTTATTATGGTAATGTTATTAAGGTAATGTTATTATGTTAGTAATGTTATTAAGGTAATGTTATTAAGGTAATGTTATTATGTTAGTAATGTTATTATGGTAATGTTATTATGATATTGTCATTATGGTAATGTTATTATGGTAATGTCATTATAGTAATGTCATTATGGTAATGTCATTATAGTAATGTCATTATGGTAATGTTATTATAGTAATGTCATTATGGTAATGTTATTATGGTAATGTCATTATGACAATGTCAGTATGGTAATGTTATTATGACAATGTCATTATGGTAATGTTATTATGGTTATGTTATTATGACAATGTTATTATGATATTGTTATTATGGTATTATTGTATTGTTATTATCGATCCTCGGACTGGGAAGTATGTGATATGGCATGATGGTCACTCGCAACAGGTGGGTTTTCTCCACGTATTCCACTTTCCTCCAACACAGATGACCACATATCCTAAAACGTGTTAGTTTTCACTGGAAAAGTAGGGACATGCCTCAAGTATGGGTGTCTTGTAGAGGAGTATATGGCATAATGTTTATATCACAAACAATCATTACAAGCGAAGACTAAATAAACGAGGTATGAAATGTCAGTTATTTACACCTAATTTGCATCAGTTTTTATGTAAATTAGGTGTAAATAACTGACATTTCATCTTTTTATACCTCAAAGAACATTCAATTGTTACAATTACAATGAATATTTTACAAATTACAAAACAAGTTGTTTTTCTGATTCGTCACACCATACAAAAAGTAGCCTGTTGTGAATATTAATGAGACTAAAATAATTTTGCAATTCGTTGGGTTATGAACGGCGATCACATGGGCTGAATCAGCCAATTAGAATCACGATATTGCAAGAAGTTGTAATGATTACTGGAATGAACATACATGTAAATAATATCCCTCTGTTTCCAGCCTCTGTGATCGTTTCTTGTCAGTCTCATGTGGCGATCTAGGTGGCGTGTTTTCATCCATGAACAGACTGGTCACGTCTACGTCTTTCCTGTTAATCAGTTCTGTCAGAGACTTCTCTGTTGCCTCGAGAGACTTCCATGTCTGAAGCAGACGACATATAAAAGTTCTTATAAAATTTCTTATCAAAATTGAGGCGGATGGTGATATTTTATTTTTGCTTTGTTTGTAATTTTAGTGTAATATTTTACTCAATAGAATGGTGGGGTAACGTTCACAGTGCAACAGTGACGAGAGTCTGATATTTACCATACTAACCTCATATAGCTGCACAATTATGATAGATTTCATTGAAAGTTTGTATTTCCAGTATTACAACATATAATTCATCGGCACGCGTTTATCGGAATTTGGGTCTTTTAAAATCGGGCAAACTAACGCTTTACGCCATATTGAGGGTATCCGACTGCAATCAAAAATTAGCTGAAATAGTTTATGCAATGTTACGGTTATGGCTGGGTTCTTTAATACGTCATATGGTATTGCATCTACTCCACAGGCTGATCCATTTTTTGACCTTTGGATACATATTACATATATGAGCCTCGAACAAGCATAGATAATTAGTCAAATGAAATGTTTCTTACGAATAATGAATACATCTAACGAGTAATGAATATGAATGACAAGTAATGAATGCTTCTAAATAGTAATGAATACTTGATTAATGAATTTTCTAAGAAATCCAGAATTTTTAAAATATCTATTTTATGAATGATGAATGAATGAGTTACTAGTGATCATTAATCTTACCTCATCGTTATCAAGCTTGAGCTGTTCTAGAACTTTCTGTGAGGATTTGTAACTCTGTAGCAACTGGTCCTGCACAGGTTTCTGGGCACTAATCTGTCGTACCTTCATACACAATATAAACATGCATAAGTATCTATTAAATACATTATTTAGGCAGTAAAGTACATCGGATAGATCATCAACTATATTACATGACAGAAACGGTAAGAATACACAAACATTCCAGGGAATGATTGAAATTGCGCTAACTGTTTCATGAATGTAATTGAAAACGAATACCACTTTCTACTTTTTTATGTCTGAAATATAGATAATTAAGCAGATTTTCTGAATTGCACTTTTTTTGCAGATGGCAAAATACATAGCAATTGAGTGATCACCAAAATTATTTCGGAACACAATTGCAATAATACATATATATATATATATATATATATATATATATCTAGCCCTGTAGCCTAGTGGTTAAGGCGTCCACCTACAATCCCCTACATCAGCTGGTTATATCTAGCCCTGTAGCCTAGTGGTTAAGGCATCCACATACAATCTCCTAAATCAGCTGGTTAATGAAATACGGTACATCAATCGGTTAATCAATTACATTATCTGAGAAATAAATTACATTATCTTTGAAATAAATTACATGATCTGAGAAATAAATTACATCATTTAGATTCATTTAATCAATTACATCATTTCCAGGGTTAATTAATTACACAACAATGATTTGCTTAACCAAATATGTTATTTGATTACATTAACCCTTTGCCTGCTGGGTAAATAAAATCACTATTGCAAACAACAGTCTGATCAGGTTCTATATTGTTTGCTATTCAACATAATGTCATTAATGACAATTTGCTATTCAGTCAAGTGTTTTACCTCCACTATCCGAATAGCACGTATCTGATCAGGCTCTATACTGTTTGCAAAAGTGATTTTATCTGCCGCTAGCGTGCAATGGGTTAAGAAGTATATTGTCTCACCTCATCACCTCTGCAAGGCTGGAATTCAAACTTTTTTGGCAACATAAAAGCCTGGTTATTGATCTCTAGAAATCTTTGTTTGTCTGTCAGGGGATCCATGTGGGATATGACATCATTAAGGGAGTCTACAGCTGCATTGTGGGAGTTCCTCATGTTACAGTGAGCTGTCTGGTAGATCATCACTGTACCGCGGATAGAGTTATGAAAACCAAAATCCATACACTGAAAATAACCAACACATACACTGGTGAAATAAAAAGTTTAAACTTGATTTATTTTACGATGGCGAAGCAAGTTTTAACAACTTTTATATTAATCACTCTCGGTGTAAATGTGGTCATTAGTGTGGGAGGAAACCGGAGTACCCGGAGAACACCACCTGTCCGATCTGGCGACCACCAGAAAAAGTAGTAGTAACAAGCAAATCTGGCTCTGGGACGACACATATCATATATACATATATTAACCCATTCAACACCAAGTAACTGATATAGACTGATCCATGATATTTTTAGACCAATAAATTAATAAGAAAATTACATTTTTTTTTAAAAATATTAAATTTACTTGCAAAAAGTGCAGATCCTGATGAGACGGCTCGTTACGAGCCGGCTCATCTGGATCTACACTTTTTGTGGACGAATGGGAATTTATGTGATAGGAATCACTGCTATGTATTCGTATTGTAGATATTAAAATTGTCCAATTGTTTTCAGGGAACTAGTTCCAAGTTTTCACTCTTGTGCGCATAGAAATACAGGCTTAACCCATTCAACACCAAGTAACTGACATGGACTGGTCCATGATATTCTTAAACCAATAAATGAATCAGAAAATCACATTTGGACAAGTTCAGTTATCAAAATGGGTAATTTTTGTCTAGAAATAGTTGAAAAAAGTGCAGATCCTGATGAGACGAGCCGGCTCATCTGGATCTACACTTTTTTGTAAGCCTATTTAGAGGTCTGTGGTGTTGAAAGGGTTAAAGGGCAATAACTCACGATGATACATAATTCTGTTAAGTTTCATAGAAATCCCACCAATTAGTTATCATCCATACTTGCCTGTAAGACAACATTTTTACCACAAGATTATGGCCTCAAAGTGGCTTCCCGTCTTATAAGTAAGTACTAAACAAACAAAAAAAGGATCTGTAGCTCAGTGGTAACATGCTGGACTGGTAATCCAGGGATCGCAGGTTCGATCCCCCGTCTGATCCTAATAAAATTAACAGTCTTTCAGATGGGACGTTAAACCGAGGTCTCGTGTTGGTGCTTTACGCCGTGCACGTAAAAGAACCAGAGGAGACTCTGGAATGGGTCTCTGTCTGTATCATTGCACTATCCTCCAAATATCTAAAATTACTAATCTCTTCAGGAGGCGTCGCTCATATGGGCAACCGGTAGCGACGATAAATAAACATAAAACACACAAAAAAAGGTTTTTAATTTTAACAGATCAATAACTATCATTATATGCCCGCTATACTTACATCCATTAGATCGGAGACGTCGTCGGAGAAGTATTTATTGATGGCAGCATTGGCAACCTCTATGTTCAGTAAATACTCGTTTCTTGCATGTAATGCTTTTAATTTGTTCACTGAGTATTTGTCTTGTTTCTGAAAACAAATAAAATGCTATATAGATAGATAGGTTTATTTTCAAATAAAATGCTATATAGATAGATAGTTTTATTTTCAAATAAAATGCTATATAGATAGATAGGTTTATTTTCAAATAAAATGCTATATAGATAGATAGTTTTATTTTCAAATAAAATGCTATATAGATAGATAGTTTTATTTTCAAATAAAATGCTATATAGATAGATAGTTTTATTTTCAAATAAAATGCTATATAGATAGATAGTTTTATTTTCAAATAAAATGCTATATAGATAGATAGGTTTATTTTCAAATAAAATGCTATATAGATAGATAGTTTTATTTTCAAATAAAATGCTATATAGATAGATAGGTTTATTTTCAAATAAAATGCTATATAGATAGATAGGTTTATTTTCAAATTCAGTAAGTCAGAGGCCCATGTGAAAATACAACAAACATAAACATGGATGTAATACAATGACGCAACAAGAAGGCAATGAAATACACACAATACAATCAAGGTCATTAATGTGTGTAATGGCTATATAGATAATCATTCAAGAACCTGCTGTCATGAATTTTGATTCAGAAAGAATGTCATGAGAAATCATTTTTAAATAAGCATAGCATATGTTTCGTGACTTGGTTATAGATAGATAGATAGTTTATTTTCAAATTCGGTAAGCAAGAGGTCCATGTGAAAATACAACAAACATAAACATAGATGTAATACAATTATTATATATTTATGTTATATTTCGGGTTTTACGCCAGCATCAGCACCATTTCGGGCTATATCGCCGGTGGGCAGTTTACTTAACAACACCTTTCCTGGGCAGGCTCTAGCGGTTAACCAGTACTTGGGTGCACCAACCTCCGTAAGAAACTGACAACTTTTTCATATAAATGAGACACGGCCTGAGCGGGGCTGGAACCCGTGACCATCAGTGATGATAGGTTACAGTGGTATACAAGTCAGCGACCGTAACCACTCGACCACGGAGGCAGACTGTAATACAATGACGCAACAAGAAGACAATGAAATAAACACAAGGAATACAATATACATTCAATCATAAATCAAGCTATATATATATATATATATATATATATATAGTCATGTACATTCTATATAGATGTGTTGTATTTTAGAACATACTTGGGATAATCACATTCTTTAACATTACAAGAGGACAATGTTCAACAAAGCGAATCATTTGCCACACGAGTCTGTGACTGTGCCAGGGTAAGTGAACCATTTGCCACACGAGTCTGTGACTGTGTCAGGGTAAGTGAACCATTTGCCACACTAGTCTGTGACTGTGCCAGGGTAAATGGTCTGGCACTAAGCTGTTAACACTGAAAATGCTGAATATATTGGAAGAAATGTGCAAACAACATAGATCCAGATCAGCCGCGACATAACGTTTGCTATTCAGACAAGTGTAAAGTTTAAATAAATTTGTGGATACATGTAGTTGTCTATGTCTATTTTAGAAAACTCTTTAGACGCAAATATTGTCACCTTATGGCCAAGCATATATAGCATGTGTTATTGGCATTCTCTTGTTTGGCCCGCTTGACTTCATTACCATTTCACATACATTACAGTTATTTTGCTATGAATGCCAACGTTTCCTTGTAGTTATTTTGCTATGAATGCCAACGTTTCCTTACAGTTATTTTGCTATGAATGCCAACATTTCCTTGTAGTTATTTTGCTATGAATGCCAACGTTTCCTTGTAGTTATTTTGCTATGAATGCCAACATTTCCTTGTAGTTATTTTGCTATGAATGCCAACGTTTCCTTACAGTTATTTTGCTATGAATGCCAACGTTTCCTTACAGTTATTTTGCTATGAATGCCAACGTTTCCTTACAGTTATTTTGCTATGAATGCCAACATTTCCTTACAGTTATTTTGCTATGAATGCCAACGTTTCCGTACAGTTATTTTGCTATGAATGCCAACGTTTCCTTACAGTTATTTTGCTACGAATGACAACGTTTCCTTACAGTTATTTTGCTATGAATGCCAACGTTTCCTTACAGTTATTTTGCTATGAATGCCAACGTTTCCTTACAGTTAATTTGCTATGAATGCCAACGTTTCCTTGTAGTTATTTTGCTATGAATGCCAACGTTTCCTTGTAGTTATTTTGCTATGAATGCCAACGTTTCCTTGTAGTTATTTTGCTATGAATGCCAACATTTCCTTGTAGTTATTTTGCTATGAATGCCAACGTTTCCTTACAGTTATTTTGCTATGAATGCCAACATTTCCTTACAGTTATTTTGCTATGAATGCCAACGTTTCCTTACAGTTATTTTGCTATGAATGCCAACGTTTCCTTACAGTTATTTTGCTATGAATGCCAACGTTTCCTTGTAGTTATTTTGCTATGAATGCCAACATTTCCTTGTAGTTATTTTGCTATGAATGCCAACATTTCCTTGTAGTTATTTTGCTATGAATGCCAACGTTTCCTTACAGTTATTTTGCTATGAATGCCAACGTTTCCTTACAGTTATTTTGCTATGAATGCCAACGTTTCCTTACAGTTATTTTGCTATGAATGCCAACGTTTCCGTGTAGTTATTTTGCTACGAATGCCAACGTTTCCTTACAGTTATTTTGCTATGAATGCCAACGTTTCCTTACAGTTATTTTGCTATGAATGCCAACGTTTCCTTACAGTTATTTTGCTATGAATGCCAACGTTTCCTTGTAGTTATTTTGCTATGAATGCCAACGTTTCCTTACAGTTATTTTGCTATGAATGCCAACATTTCCTTGTAGTTATTTTGCTATGAATGCCAACGTTTCCTTACAGTTATTTTGCTACGAATGCCAACGTTTCCTTACAGTTATTTTGCTATGAATGCCAACGTTTCCTTACAGTTATTTTGCTATGAATGCCAACGTTTCCTTACAGTTATTTTGCTATGAATGCCAACGTTTCCTTACAGTTATTTTGCTATGAATGCCAACGTTTCCTTACAGTTATTTTGCTATGAATGCCAACGTTTCCTTACAGTTATTTTGCTATGAATGCCAACGTTTCCTTACAGTTATTTTGCTATGAATGCCAACGTTTCCTTACAGTTATTTTGCTATGAATGCCAACGTTTCCTTACAGTTATTTTGCTATGAATGCCAACGTTTCCTTACAGTTATTTTGCTACGAATGCCAACGTTTCCTTACAGTTATTTTGCTATGAATGCCAACGTTTCCTTACAGTTATTTTGCTACGAATGCCAACGTTTCCTTACAGTTATTTTGCTATGAATGCCAACGTTTCCTTACAGTTATTTTGCTATGAATGCCAACGTTTCCTTACAGTTATTTTGCTATGAATGCCAACGTTTCCTTACAGTTATTTTGCTATGAATGCCAACGTTTCCTTACAGTTATTTTGCTATGAATGCCAACGTTTCCTTACAGTTATTTTGCTATGAATGCCAACGTTTCCTTACAGTTATTTTGCTACGAATGCCAACGTTTCCTTACAGTTATTTTGCTATGAATGCCAACGTTTCCTTACAGTTATTTTGCTACGAATGCCAACGTTTCCTTACAGTTATTTTGCTATGAATGCCAACGTTTCCTTACAGTTATTTTGCTATGAATGCCAACGTTTCCTTACAGTTATTTTGCTATGAATGCCAACGTTTCCTTACAGTTATTTTGCTATGAATGCCAACGTTTCCTTGTAGTTATTTTGCTACGAATGCCAATGCTTACAAAATGTCAAAGAAATTCGCCTGACATTTCCTTTTTCTTAGCAGATGTTGACTTCACAACACTATTTATAGCAAGAGATGCAGTTAACCCTTTCAACCCCAAGTAACTGACATGGACTAGTCCATGATATTTTTAGACCAATAAATTAATAACAAAATTACATTTGGATCAGTTCATTTATCAAAATGGGTAATTTTATCTAAAAATAGTAATAATTATTACTGGCAAAAAAGTGCAGATCCTGATGAGACGGCTCGTTACGAGCCGGCTCATCTGGATCTACACTTTTTATAAGCCTATTTAGAGGCCTGTGGGGTTGAAAGGGTTAATCTGTCCCAGCTAATTCAATATATAGTTACCTCATCTTCTAATTTCTCGATTTTCTTGAATTTTCGACTTCCTGATAATGATTTCCCCGACAACTGCTGTTCAACCTTTGCTTTCTGTGATTGTACCTTCTTCAGGGCCTCCTCTGCCTGCTTACTGTCCGTCTGATGCTGGTGATACGTCTTCATGGCCTGAATAAATATATACAGTATTAATGTAATATCTATACCCTAAACCCCTGGAAGTCGTGATAGCGCAGTGGTTGCGCATTCGCTTCAGGTGAGAAAGGCTCGGAGTTTGAGCCCCGATGGAGTTATTACGATTGTGCACTAATACCACATGGCTTCTTCTCTCTCCCTCATGGCGATGGATTCCATCAGGAATGAGTGATTAACATAAGTTGTAAGAACTTGTTTTACAATCAAGCTAAAATAAATTTGTATAAACTAAACCCTCTTGGCAGGGCCTTCTAGGATTGTGTACATCTAGGATTGTGTACATCTAGGATTGTGTACATCTAGGATTGTGTACATCTAGGATTGTGTATATCTAGGATTGTGTACTTCTAGGATTGTGTACTTCTAGGATTGTGTACATCTAGGATTGTGTACATCTAGGATTGTGTACATCTAGGATTGTGTACTTCTAGGATTGTGTACAGCTAGGATTGTGTACATCTAGGATTGTATTGTGTACAGCTAGGATTGTGTACTTCTAGGATTGTGTACATCTAGGAGTGTGTACATCTAGGATTGTGTACTTCTAGGATTGTGTACATCTAGGATTGTGTACATCTAGGAGTGTGTACTTCTTGTGTACATTTAGGATTGTGTACTTCTAGGATTGTGTACTTCTAGGATTGTGTACTTCTAGGATTGTGTACATCTAGGATTGTGTACATCTAGGATTGTGTACATCTAGGATTGTGTACTTCTAGGATTGTGTACCTCTAGGATTGTGTACATCTAAGAGTGTGTACATCTAGGATTGTGTACATCTAGGATTGTGTACTTCTAGGATTGTGTACATCTAGGATTGTGTACATCTAGGATTGTGTACTTCTAGGATTGTATTGTGTACATCTAGGAGTGTGTACATCTAGGATTGTGTACTAGGATTGTGTACATCTAGGATTGTGTACATCTAGGATTGTGTACATCTAGGATTGTGTACATCTGGGATTGTGTACATCTAGGATTGTGTACATCTAGGATTGTGTACATCTAGGATTGTGTACATCTAGGATTGTGTACAACTAGGATTGTGTACATCTAGGATTGTGTACTTCTAGGATTGCATTGTGTACATCTAGGATTGTACTGTGTACATCTAGGATTGTGTACATCTAGGATTGTGTATATCTAGGATTGTACTGTGTACATCTAGGATTGTGTACATCTAGGATTGTGTACATCTAGGATTGTGTACTTCTAGGATTGTGTACATCTATGATTGTGTACATCTATGATTGTGTACATCTAGGAGTGTGTACTTCTAGGAGTGTGTACATCTAGGATTGTGTACTTCTAGGATTGTGTACATCTAGGATTGTGTACATCTAGGATTGTGTACTTCTAGGATTGTGTACATCTAGGATTGTGTACTTCTAGGATTGTGTACTTCTAGGATTGTGTACATCTAGGATTGTGTACATCTAGGAGTATTTACATCTAGGAGTATTTACATCTAGGATTGTGTACATCTAGGATTGTGTACATCTAGTATTGTGTACATCTAGGATTGTGTACATCTAGGATTGTGTATATCTAGGATTGTACTGTGTACATCTAGGATTGTGTACATCTAGGATTGTGTACATCTAGGATTGTGTACTTCTAGGATTGTGTACATCTATGATTGTGTACATCTATGATTGTGTACATCTAGGAGTGTGTACTTCTAGGAGTGTGTACATCTAGGATTGTGTACTTCTAGGATTGTGTACATCTAGGATTGTGTACATCTAGGATTGTGTACTTCTAGGATTGTGTACATCTAGGATTGTGTACTTCTAGGATTGTGTACTTCTAGGATTGTGTACATCTAGGATTGTGTACATCTAGGAGTATTTACATCTAGGAGTATTTACATCTAGGATTGTGTACATCTAGGATTGTGTACATCTAGTATTGTGTACATCTAGGATTGTGTACATCTAGGATTGTGTACTTCTAGGATTGTGTACAGCTAGGATTGTGTACATCTAGGATTGTATTGTGTACAGCTAGGATTGTGTACATCTAGGATTGTGTACTTCTAGGATTGTGTACATCTAGGATTGTGTACATCTAGGATTGTGTACTTCTAGGATTGTGTACATCTAGGATTGTGTACATCTAGGATTGTGTACTTCTTGTGTACATCTAGGATTGTGTACATCTAGGATTGTGTACTTCTAGGATTGTGTACATCTAGGATTGTGTACATCTAAGAGTGTGTACATCTAGGATTGTGTACATCTAGGATTGTGTACTTCTAGGATTGTGTACATCTAGGATTGTGTACATCTAGGATTGTGTACTTCTAGGATTGTATTGTGTACATCTAGGAGTGTGTACATCTAGGATTGTGTACTAGGATTGTGTACATCTAGGATTGTGTACATCTAGGATTGTGTACATCTGGGATTGTGTACATCTAGGATTGTGTACATCTAGGATTGTGTACATCTAGGATTGTGTACATCTAGGATTGTGTACAACTAGGATTGTGTACATCTAGGATTGTGTACTTCTAGGATTGTATTGTGTACATCTAGGAGTGTGTACATCTAGGATTGTGTACTAGGATTGTGTACATCTAGGATTGTGTACATCTAGGATTGTGTACATCTGGGATTGTGTACATCTAGGATTGTGTACATCTAGGATTGTGTACATCTAGGATTGTGTACATCTAGGATTGTGTACAACTAGGATTGTGTACATCTAGGATTGTGTACTTCTAGGATTGCATTGTGTACATCTAGGATTGTGTATATCTAGGATTGTACTGTGTACATCTAGGATTGTGTACATCTAGGATTGTGTATATCTAGGATTGTACTGTGTACATCTAGGATTGTGTACATCTAGGATTGTGTACATCTAGGATTGTGTACATCTATGATTGTGTACATCTGTGATTGTGTACATCTAGGAGTGTGTACTTCTAGGAGTGTGTACATCTAGGATTGTGTACTTCTAGGATTGTGTACATCTATGATTGTGTATATCTAGGATTGTGTACTTCTAGGATTGTGTACATCTAGGATTGTGTACTTCTAGGATTGTGTACTTCTAGGATTGTGTACAGCTAGGATTGTGTACATCTAGGATTGTATTGTGTACAGCTAGGATTGTGTACATCTAGGATTGTGTACATCTAGGATTGTGTACATCTATGATTGTGTACATCTGTGATTGTGTACATCTAGGAGTGTGTACTTCTAGGAGTGTGTACATCTAGGATTGTGTACTTCTAGGATTGTGTACATCTATGATTGTGTATATCTAGGATTGTGTACTTCTAGGATTGTGTACATCTAGGATTGTGTACTTCTAGGATTGTGTACTTCTAGGATTGTGTACAGCTAGGATTGTGTACATCTAGGATTGTATTGTGTACAGCTAGGATTGTGTACATCTAGGATTGTGTACTTCTAGGATTGTGTACATCTAGGATTGTGTACATCTAGGATTGTGTACTTCTAGGATTGTGTACATCTAGGATTGTGTACATCTAGGATTGTGTACTTCTTGTGTACATTTAGGATTGTGTACTTCTAGGATTGTGTACTTCTAGGATTGTGTACATCTAGGATTGTGTACATCTAGGATTGTGTACATCTAAGAGTGTGTACTTCTAGGATTGTGTACATCTAGGATTGTGTACATCTAGGATTGTGTACTTCTAGGAGTGTGTACATCTAGGATTGTGTACATCTAGGATTGTGTACTTCTAGGATTGTATTGTGTACATCTAGGATTGTGTACATCTAGGATTGTGTACATCTAGGATTGTGTACATCTAGGATTGTGTACATCTAGGATTGTGTACATCTGGGATTGTGTACATCTAGGATTGTGTACATCTAGGATTGTGTACATCTAGGATTGTGTACAACTAGGATTGTGTACATCTAGGATTGTGTACTTCTAGGATTGCATTGTGTACATCTAGGATTGTGTACATCTAGGATTGTGTACTTCTCATCACATCAGGATCTGCACTTTTTGCCAGTAATATTACTATTTCTAGACAAAAATTACCCATTTTGATAAATGAACAGTTCCAAATGTAATTTTCTTATTAATTTATATGTCTGAAAATGCACCAGTTCATGTCAGTTACTTGGTGTTGAACGGGTTAATACAAATAAGGGATAAGAATTCAAAACAAAATACAACATTTAACTCTCCAACTAATTTTATTTTAATTTATAACAGTAAACTATAGAGGGGAAAGTTATCATAGACAACTATAGAGGGGAAAGTTATCATAGACAACTATAGAGGGGGAAGTTATCATAGACAACAATAGAGGGGGAAGTTATCATAGACAACTATAGAGGGGAAAGTTATCATAGACAACTATAGAGGGGGAAGTTATCATAGACAACTATAGAGGGGAAAGTTATCATAGACAACTATAGAGGGGGAAGTTATCATAGACAACTATAGAGGGGGAAGTTATCATAGACAACTATAGAGGGGAAAGTTATCATAGACAACAATAGAGGGGGAAGTTATCATAGACAACTATAGAGGGGAAAGTTATCATAGACAACTATAGAGGGGAAAGTTATCATAGACAACAATAGAGGGGAAAGTTATCATAGACAACTATAGAGGGGAAAGTTATCATAGACAACTATAGAGGGGAAAGTTATCATAGACAACTATAGAGGGGAAAGTTATCATAGACAACAATAGAGGGGAAAGTTATCATAGACATCAATAGAGGGGAAAGTTATCATAGACAACTATAGAGGGGAAATTATCATAGAAAACTATAGAGGGGAAGTTATCATAGACAACTATAGAGGGGAAAGTTACCATAGTGATAGACAACTATAGAGGGAAAATTATCGTAGACAATTATAGAGGGGAAAGTTATCATAGACAACTATAGAGGGGAAAGTTATCATAGACAACTATAGAGGGGAAAGTTATCATAGACAACTATAGAGGGGAGAGTTATCATAGACAACTATAGAGGGGGAAATTATCATAGACAACTATAGAGGGGAAAGTTATCATAGACAACTATAGAGGGGGAAAACATAATTATGACAGCATGGCAACAATTCATCTCTAGGTGTGACCTTGACCGTAGAGCAACTGACCTAATTACTGAATAATATTATGACATATTGTCTTGCTATGGTAACCAATTCTGGTAAATTATATCAAAATCCCTCCCTCCAAGTAATGTTCCTGATTCATTGTCTTGATATGGCGACCATTTGTGGCAAGTTAATCACTCAATGTGAAAGTGAAAAACTATAAGCGAAAATGATGGTGTAATGGACTTCGGACGAATGGTGTAATGGACTTCGGACGAATGGTGTAATGGACTTCGGACGGATGGTGTAATGGACTTCGGACGGATGGTGTAATGGACTTCGGACGGATGGTGTAATGGACTTCGGACAGATGGTGTAATGGACTTCGGACGGATGGTGTAATGGACTTCGGACGGATGGTGTAATGGACTTCGGATGAATGGTGTAATGGACTTCGGACGGATGGTGTAATGGACTTGGATGGATGGTGTAATGGACTTTGGACAAATGGTGTAATGGATTTCAGACGGATGGTGTAATGGACTTTGGACGGATGGTGTAACAGACTTTGGATGGATGGTGTAACAGACTTTGGATGGATGGTGTAACAGACTTTGGATGGATGGTGTAACAGACTTTGGACGGATGGTGTAACAGACTTCGGACGGATGGTGTAACAGACTTTGGACGGATGGTGTAATGGACTTTGGACGGATGGTGTAATGGACTTTGGACGGATGGTGTAACAGACTTTGGACGGATGGTGTAACAGACTTTGGACGGATGGTGTAATGGACTTTGGATGGATGGTGTAACAGACTTTGGACGGATGGTGTAACAGACTTTGGACGGATGGTGTAATGGACTTTGGATGGATGGTGTAATGGACTTTGGACGGATGGTGTAACAGACTTTGGATGGATGGTGTAACAGACTTTGGACGGATGGTGTAACAGACTTTGGACGGATGGTGTAATGGACTTTGGATGGATGGTGTAACAGACTTTGGACGGATGGTGTAATGGACTTTGGATGGATGGTGTAACAGACTTTGGACGGATGGTGTAACAGACTTTGGACGGATGGTGTAATGGACTTTGGATGGATGGTGTAACAGACTTTGGACGGATGGTGTAACAGACTTTGGACAGATGGTGTAATGGACTTTGGATGGATGGTGTAACAGACTTTGGATGGATGGTGTAACGGACATTCTCATAAATGGTAACTACCCCATTGTTCTCTCATTTGTTCTTTTAGCCAAGTAATAGCCTTTACAGCATTCCCACCATTAATGGCCTGTCAAATTCAATGACTTTCAAGGACCTTTATTCCAAAATTCAAGGACCAATATTAGCAAAATAGACATGGTTTATTTTGTCTGTGTATAGATGTTATCAGTTGGCAATAATACACAATAAGTGTCATTTCCTGGAATGTCTGAACATGTATTAACAATAGCTGTCATTTTACATTTGCAAAACTTCAAGAAAAAGAGAAAAACACCAATTCATGGATCTTACCTTTTGTAGTTCATACAAAATCTTGAGCATATCTTCATGACTTTCCGATCCAATCTCTCTACACTGTAAGAGAATATGTATACAATGTTAGAGACCTAGCATAACGTAGGTTCACTCCATATGGTAACCATAAAACATTACTCATCCCCTCCATGTTCTATGCCATGATTAGAGGTCACACACCCAGCCTCTCCATGGAGGTCACACACCCAGCCCCTCCATGTTACATGGCATTGCTGGAGGTCACACACACAGCCCCTCCATGTTCCATGCCATGGTTGGAGGTCACACACCCAGCCCCTCCATGGAGGTCACACACCCAGCCCCTCCATGTTCATGCCATGGTTGGTGGTCACACACCCAGCCCCTCCATGGAGGTCACACACCCAGCCCCTCCATGTTCCATGCCATGGTTGGAGATCACACACCCAGCCCCTCCATGTTACATGCCATGGTTGGAGGTCATACACCCAGCCCCTCCATGTTCTATGCCATGGTTGGAGGTCACACACCTAGCCCCTCCATGATCTATGCCACGGTTGGAGGTCACACACCTAGCCCCTCCATGTTCCATGCCATGGTTGGAGGTCACACACCCAGCCCCTCCATGTTCCATGCCATGGTTGGAGGTCACACACACCTAGCCCCTCCATGTTACATGCCATGGTTGGAGGTCACACACCCAGCCCCTCCATGTTCCATGCCATTGCTGGAGGTCACACACTCAGCCCCTCCATGTTCTATGCCATGGTTGGAGGTCACACACCCAGCCCCTCCATGTTCCATGCCATAGTTGGAGGTCACACACCTAGCCCCTCCATGTTCTATGCCATGGTTGGAGGTCACCACACCTAGCCCCTCCATGTTCTATGCCATGGTTGGAGGTCACACACCTAGCCCCTCCATGTTCTATGCCACGGTTGGAGGTCACACACCTAGCCCCGCCATGTTCTATGCCATGGTTGGAGGTCACACACCTAGCCCCTCCATGTTCTATGCCACGGTTGGAGGTCACACACCTAGCCCCTCCATGTTCTATGCCACGGTTGAGGGTCACACACCCAGCCCCTCCATGTTCCATGGCACGGTTGGAGGTCACACACCTAGCCCCTCCATGTTCCATGCCATGGTTGGAGGTCACACACCCAGCCCCTCCATGTTCCATGCCATGGTTGGAGGTCACATACTCATGTCCTACATGCTCACCCATGTCCCCCATGTTCCAGACCGTTGCTGAAGGTCACACATCTACAACCTCCATGTTCCCGACCATTGCTGAAGGTCACACACCCATGTCCCCCCATGTTCCAGACCGTTGCTGGAGGGCATTTATCTACACCCTCCATGTTCAAGGCCATGGCTGGAGGTCACACACCCATGTCCCCCCATGTTCCAGACCGTTGCTGGAGGGCATTTATCTACACCCTCCATGTTCAAGGCCATGGCTGGAGGTCACACAACCATGTCCCCCATGTTCAAGGCCATGGCTGGAGGTCACACACCCATGTCCCCCCATGTTCCAGACCGTTGCTGGAGGGCACACATCTACAACCTCCATGTTCAAGGCCATGGCTGGACGTCACAACACCCATGTCCCCCATGTTCCAGACCGTGCTGGAGGCACACATCTACAACCTCCATGTCAAGGCCATGGCTGGACGTCACAACACCCATGTCCTCCATGTTCCAGACCGTTGCTGGAGGGCACACATCTACAACCTCCATGTTCAAGGCCATGGCTGGACGTCACAACACCCATGTCCCCCATGTTCCAGACCATTGCTGGAGGGCACACATCTACAACCTCCATGTTCAAGGCCATGGCTGGACGTCACAACACCCATGTCCCCCATGTTCCAGACCGTTGCTGGAGGGCACACATCTACAACCTCCATGTTCAAGGCCATGGCTGGAGGTCACAACATATAATATACAGCATCTCACTTCTATGTATCAGAAATCGATACAACTAGATGTGGATATGTCAAGTTGTATGTGTTATTCTCCCTGTGCATTTATCGGATGGTCTAATTTGTTCTGTATTACATAAAACCATAATTACAAGAACCTCTGATATTTCCAAAGCACCACTTCACCTCATTCTGGGACCAATTCATCATTTTCCCTCGCCATTTTTTCCTATATATATACAGACAAGCTGAAACAATCATTAATACGAGATACAGGCTGGTTCTCGCCTCTGACATACCAGTCATTTATAAGCCTACATTGACAACATCAATATCCATGTATAACATAGAAAAGGAAGCCAGCCTTTGACAAATAGATCAATACCTGTCAGACAGTTCTTATAATTTCTGAGGATATTCTTGGAAATGTCTGTCAAATTATTCCAGTTTTAACTGGGGATAGTTTTTAGGATATATTGGAGGAATGTCTGTGAAGTTATGACAACATTAGTAACTGGAGCATTTCCGTCCCAGTTTCCTGGAAAAAATTCCATAAAGTGAAAAACAAGCACCGATTAAAATTTATTATTTTAATTAATAAAATTTATTATGTTTTGGTTTGTCTTTTTCAAAATTATATAAATAAACAATTACATATTATGTATGTCATTGTATGTTATATGCGATTTATGTTTTGTAATAAATACTGTTTAAACAAATTAGAGTCTATATAATTGATGATATTTTGTCATCTATTTAAGGATGGATGGAAATGCCAGAAACCAAGCATGAACAATCTAGGGAAATATTAACCCAAATATTGTATTGTATTATATCAACAACAATATCTTTATTGCATTAAACATTCATACAATGTCTATAGCCAGTACATGTATACATATAGGTAACGACATGGATTTATATATATATATACCAGTGGTTGCAACATTAGATGTTCAAACTTATCAAAAACCCATTCATATTACAATCAAACTTATCAAAACCCATTCATATTACAATGAAACTGATCAAAACCCATTCATATTACAATGAACTGATCAAAACCCATTCATATTACAATCAAACTGATTAAAAACCCTTCATATTACAATCAAACTGATCAAAACCCATTCATATTACAATCAAACTGATCAAAAACCCTTCATATTACAATCAAACTGATCAAAAACCATTCATATTACAATCAAACTGATCAAAACCCATTCATATTACAATCAAACTGATCAAAAACCATTCATATTACAATCAAACTGACCAAAACCCATTCATATTACAATCAAATTTATCAAAACCCATTCATATTACAATCAAACTATCAAAACCCATTCATATTACAATCAAACTATCAAAAACCATTCATATTACAATCAAACTTATCAAAACCCATTCATATTACAATCAAACTTATCATAAACCATTCATATTACAATCAAACTTATCAAAACCCATTCATATTACAATGAAACTGATCAAAACCCATTCATATTACAATCACACTGATCAAAACCCATTCATATTACAATCAAACTATCAAAACCCATTCATATTACAATCAAACTTATCAAAACCCATTCATATTACAATCAAACTTATCATAAACCATTCATATTACAATCAAACTGATCAAAAACCCATTCATATTACAATCAAACTATCAAAACCCATTCATATTACAATCAAACTGATCAAAAACCCATTCATATTACAATCAAATTATCAAAACCCATTCATATTACAATCAAACTATCAAAACCCATTCATATTACAATCAAACTGATCAAAACCCATTCATATTACAATCAAACTATTATAAACCATTCATATTACAATCAAACTGACCAAAACCCATTCATATTACAATCAAACTATCAAAAACCCATTCATATTACAATCAAACTGATCAAAAACCCATTCATATTACAATCAAACTGATCAAAACCCATTCATATTACAATCAAACTGACCAAAACCCATTCATATTACAATCAAATTTATCAAAACCCATTCATATTACAATAGTTCTGAAAATGAATGTGAAGTGTGTTTTCTTGTTGACGTTTAGCGCAGTTAGTAAATAAGTATGCATGTCGATATATTCCGAGCGCATGACCTGTCAAAAATCAATTATTTACACTGCAATGAGCGAATTAACATGTCTTTTCATGACTAATTGCATAACTTTGAACAAGCATACCATTCATAATTAACATATGCTTTAACTCTCTGCACGTGGTGAAAATAACAGTCAAATATGTCATGTACAGTCAAACCTGTGTTAGTGGTCACCTCTATTAAACAGCCAACCTGTATTAAGCAGCCACTTTCCAGATTCCCAATTTGTTGTTTTACTATATATTTGAACTCTATTAAGCAGCCACCTGTGCTAAGCAGCCACTTTCTGTGATTCCTTTGGCTGGCTGCTTAAGACAGGTTTGACTGTAATTTCAATCGAATTGTGCTGTAACGGTACAATACGAATGAATTCCATGGCATATTACCTATTGTAACAGAGTTTTCAGCTACAATAAAGGAAAACACATTAAATGAATTGTCATCTGCTACAATTATTCGAACTATTTATAGATATTATTTTACCCAGCATGCAAAGAGTTAAAAGGCATTTGCTTGTTTTTCAAAATGAAAAATAAAGGAAATTATGATTCATCTGCAAATTGATCATATAATAGTGTTTAAATTGATAAAGCCATCGTATACAAAGTTCTTGAACATTTAATGAATTTGGAGTCAAATAGTGGTTAAAAACAGAGATTGTAAATTTTAGAAGACCTGCTTGAGAGTGACCATATGGAACAGCTGTCATAAAGTACAGAATAAAATCTCAATACAATTCATGTTCTTATGGTGTTTGTAACCTATTCTCACAAACTGACAGTTGATGAGACGGGGGACAGACGGACGGAACATGATCATAATACACGACACAATTTAAAATACAGCGGCATAATTTAATAGCTGTGGTTGGAATGTAGCTGAGGGACTATATCTCCAGAGCTATTGACCCCCAAGAGAGGAATATTTGCTCCCCGAGCCTTTTTACCTTTTTGAATATTCGTTGTGAATTATCCTGTATTTCGGAGAGCCTGTTGAACACGTGTGATCCACAGATCTCTGCCAATATCCCATGATCGTGGCTCTGTTTACGTGTAATCTCAAGCAGTTGTGACCAACAGTTGAACGTGCTGAATTTGTCCCAGTGTTCACGTCTGAAAACAAACCAAACATTATGTTATGATGTGGCTAGTTTGTGCTAGGGGTTTGAAGTTACACCAACAGCTTCGGGCATATGACTCTCCGGCTATTATTGGTGGAACAAGACTCTGGGTAGTACTCTGAGAAGTATTTGGGGCATGGCCGGGCACCCGAGTAGAATCACCGGCCTTCCGCAAGCCAGCTGGATAGTTTCCTGGTCATGGTGGGATTCGAACCTACAGTGGTGGGAAGAGGAGTGATTCGAAGCCAGCGACTGCTTTATGTGCTATTCAACCTACATGGTAAATATTTTCATATATAGTTATGTTGCCAAATTAATCCAGATACAATATAAACATGACACAATCAAATCTTATTGTAAGCCTCCATGGTGCAAAGGATATAGTGTCCGTCTCATGAGGGGTTACAAGTTTGAACAGTGTCAGAACCATGCTGGAGCTGTCCTCAGACAACTCTACATTGCCTCGTTTCTTTTCATCATGGTGACTGGATTCAATCAGTAATGAGGTCTCGAGAGCAATTAGACACATGTCGTATGAGCTTGTTTCACAATCGGGATAAGAGAAATTTGCATAAATATAAAAAAAATTATTACAACAAATTTGCAGCATGATACAAAGACAAAAGTAAGATATTTAAAATTTGTTTTTTTCAAACAACGCATGAACTGTACAAAGACATCAGTGGTATAGGTACATTTTGCTATGTTCGCCACATATTTACAGTCAAATCTGTCATAAGCAGCCAGCCAAGGGAATCACACAAAGTGGCTGCTTAGCACATGTGGCTGCTTAATAGGGGTCAAATGTATAATAAAACAGCATACTGGAAACTGGCTGCTTAACCCTTTCCCTCATAGAAGCACCCCTTGACGCCATTACCAATACGACATACATTGATAATGTAGTAGCCAGGCCAATTTTAATTATAAAGGCCAGACTCTCATGTAGTCCCAGTAATATCTATGGAGGTGTGATAGATATGGCCACTACTTATCCACTGCATGATAGCTAAATGGCTGTTGTTTGTATGGATATATAATAGTATATTAACCTAAATCTCTATGTAGTCCCAGTAATATCTATGGAGGAGTGATAGATATGGCCACTACTTATCCACTGCATGATAGCTAAATGGCTGTCGTTTGTATGGATATATAATAGTATATTAACGTAAATCTCTATGAAGGAAAGGGTTAATACAGACTGGCAGCTCAATGGAGGTGACCACTAACACCGGTTTGACTGTATCTATATATATCATGCCAGCAGCATTGAGTTTGGTTAGTAGCAACTGTTGAACAATTCGGCAGACTGGAAGCAGGGGGCATTCTGCTGGTTCCTTGCATTTTTCTGCATCATGTATGCATGGAATGTTCATGACTCTCAAATCATAGAAGGACGAACCAGACTCCGATGTTGCTAGGTTCACACACAAAACACTATTTCCAAGAGACATTATTAATTAAGGAACACTCATATTTTCATTAGCCGAGACAAATTACTGCCGGAGCCACAGCGTACCAACAGACGTGCATGTTGCATATGTTCTAGTTGTTTCCGCGTTCAGCATCTGCTTCCAGTTGTTTCTCGATGGTTTATCAGAGTGCTAGTGCCAGCAATCCGTGACTATCAAAGTAATTTAGCATTTACATACAACCTCGATACACGCACCTGAGCTTAATTTGATGGGGATTTGATTGTCTTTATTGGGTTCATAGGATGCCAATTATGATTAATGGTACATGGATAGCAAGCAATTCCCCTGCTCCTCATTCACCAAAGGCTTGGAAATACAGTCAAACCTGTGGTAGTGGTCACCTCTATTAAGCAGCCAACCTGCATTAAGCAGCAGGCTAACATATTCCCAATTTGATAATAACATTTTAATATTTAGATATACCTATGGACTACAGTCAAACCTGTGTTAGTGGTCACCTCTATTAAGCAACCAACCTGCATTAAGCAGCCAGTTTCCAGATTCCCAATATGTTGTTTTGCTATACATTTGACCTATATTAAGCAGCCACCTGTGCTAAGCAGCCACTTTTTGTGTGATTCCCCCTGCTGGCTGCTTAAGGCAGGTTTGACTGTATTATATTTGAACAAATGAGTAAGAATGATGTCTTGTGGAAGTAATGACACCACATTCTCTGGAGGAGAGGGGATTGGTTTATACAATATATCGATTTATGGTTTAAAACAGTTTAAACTTTATTTAGTTTACAACGATTGCGAAGCAAGTTTTAGCAACTGATAATAATCACTCTCGTTGGCGCGGATGAAAGAGTATATGTGGTCATTCATGTGGGAGGAAACCGGAGTACCCGGAGAAAACCCACCTGTCCAATTTGGCGACCACCATACCATCTCACATACTTCCCGGTCCGTGGATGGAACCCGTTTTAGATTAATTTGTTTAGTTTTGTTTCAAGATTTTATTATAGTGTCTTGGTTAAGGACACCCCTAAGGTATTGAAAGGGCTCAAACTTGAAACCTTTTAGTTTACAAGGCGGTCACACCATATCCATTACACAACGGTGGGAGGCCCACAATGTGAGGAGGTTGGAGACGCATGGTATTTAAATACAGTCAAACCTATGTTAGCGGTCACCTCTATTAAGCAGCCAACCATTAAGCAGCCAGTTTCCAGATTTCAAATATGTTGTTTTAGTATATATTTGACCTTTATTAAGCAGCTACCTGTGCTAAGCAGCCACTATCTGTGATTCCCTTGGCTGGCTGCTTAAGACAGGTTTGACTGTATATACAAAGATAGGAGAATGGAGAGAGAATTACTAATGCGTTACCTTTACCTTGAACAATTATATTGCATCATAGATGAAAAAATCAGTGGGCCAAAATATGCTATGAATGGCATCATAATAATAATCTATGACCATACCTTGGCAACGTGGCGAAGGTTTAACCCGTAACCTGCCAATCACAACTAAAGTCAATTTTGCAAACAGCATAGAGCCTGATCAGACGGCACGTTCGCATAGAGCCAGATCAGACGGAATAGAACATGCCATATCAGATGGCACAGAATGTTCCGTCTGATCAGTCTCTATGCTGTTTGTTATTCGGATAGTGTAAGTAAAAAAAACCATTTGTCTGAATAGCAAACAACATAGATCCTGATCAGACGCGGCATTATGCCGCAGCTGATCTGGATCTGTGTTGTTTGCACATTCCATCCAATTTATCTATCAGGCGAAGGCGTTTAATGCAGTAGCGGGCATTCATCTCCCATCCAACAAACTGTACAGTCTGATACATCAAACTCTATGTATTGACCCTCTAATTCTGCACACAGATTCAATTATGTACTTCATTTCCCCTTTGAACCCAACAAACTTGTAAAGTTACATACTTTCACTGTTATAGATAAGTAGGAAAATCCTTGGTTTCTATATATAATTAGTTGTTTTACTGGTTGATGTACTTAATACCAGGAAAATTATCCCAGTCACACAATTAGAGACAAGACTTTGATATAATATATATAATAGTTTTTAGGCCAAATATAATTGTTTCATGTCATGTGTCCCTAATCTTTGTGGGTTATTACTTCAGAACACAAAGGAACATTGAAATGACCTTCCACCACGTTGTGGGCTTAAATTTGGTTTAACATTTATTTATTTAAGTATCATATCATTTGATCCCTTTCTGTATAACGATTACTTGTGCCATCCCCCCATGACTTGGTTTATCAACACAATACTGCCCCATGACATGTTTATCAACACAATACTGCCCCATGACATTGTTTATCAACACAATACTGCCTCCATGACATGTTTATCAACACAATACTGCCCCATGACATTGTTTATCAACACAATATTGCCCCCATAACATTGTTTATCAACACAATATTGCCCCCATGACATGTTTATCAACACAATATGCGCCCCATGACATTGTTTATCAACACAATACTGCCCCATGACATTGTTTATCAACACAATACTGCCCCATGACATTGTTTATCAACACAATACTGCCCCATGACATTGTTTATCAACACAATACTGCCCCATGACATTGTTTATCAACACAATACTGCCCCATGACATTGTTTATCAACACATACGCCCATACATTTTATCAACACAATACTGGCCCCATGACATTGTTTATCAACACAATACTGCCCCATGACATTGTTTATCAACACAATACTGCCCCATGACATGTTTATCAACACAATACTGCCCCATGACATTGTTTATCAACACAATACTGCCCCATGACATTGTTTATCAACACAATACTGCCCCATGACATTGTTTATCAACACAATACTGCCCCATGACTTGGTTTATCAACACAATACTGCCCCATGACATTGTTTATCAACACAATACTGCCCCATGACATTGTTTCAACACAATACTGCCCCATGACATGTTTATCAACACAATACTGCCCCATGACATTTTTATCAACACAATACTGCCCCATGACTTGTTTATCAACACAATATTGCCCCATGACCATGTTTATCAACACAATACTGCCCCATGACATTGTTTATCAACACAATACTGCCCCATGACATTGTTTATCAACACAATACTGCCCCATGACATTGTTTATCAACACAATACTGCCCCATGACATGTTTATCAACACAATACTGCCCCATGACATTGTTTATCAACACAATACTGCCCCATGACATTGTTTATCAACACAATACTGCCCCATGACATTGTTTATCAACACAATATTACCAATGACTTGTTTATCACCATATGCCCCCAAATTGTTTATCAACACAATATTGCCCCCATGACTGTTTATCAACACAATATTGCCCCCCTACATTGTTTATCAACACATACTGCCCCCATGACATTGTTTATCAACACAATACTGCCCCATGACATGTTTATAACACAATATTGCCCCCATAACATTGTTTACAACACAATACTGCCCCCATGACATTGTTTATCAACACAATACTGCCCCATGACATGTTTATCAACACAATATTGCCCC
Organism: Archivesica marissinica; assembly: GCA_014843695.1. Taxonomy (NCBI): domain Eukaryota; kingdom Metazoa; phylum Mollusca; class Bivalvia; order Venerida; family Vesicomyidae; genus Archivesica; species Archivesica marissinica. The sequence continues at coordinate 48,928,792 of CM026398.1, read as the reverse complement.
ATGACATTGTTTATCAACACAATACTGCCTCCATGACATTGTTTATCAACACAATATTGCCTCCATAACATTGTTTATCAACACAATATTGCCCCCCCCCCCCCACGTGACATGTTTATCAACATAATATTGCTTATTGAAGGGAACTGGAGTTCATCAAAATGTACATCATATAAACACAATCTAATCATTTTGCCATCAAGGAACAGCCAGCCCCTCTCATAGTTGTGGTAAATTTATTCTAATTTAGAGCAAAACATCTGCTCATAATATTAACCTTTGTTTATTTGTCAGTTATAGATTGTTATCAGCAATATTTGTCATTTTCATTACTATGGTGATAAACCTGTGATGCTGTGAATGATACATTCTATGTGGGCTGGTGTAAAATATGTGCTATATAAATGCTGGTAGCAAACCTTTTGTTTTTCTTCTTTTTAATCATTTGAAGCCCTGCTTTACTACACTAAATTGACTAATATCAATCACAGTCTGTTAAGCCAAGGTCTTGTGTCGACATTAAGCCGAGGTCTTGTGTCGACATTAAGCCGAGGTCTTGTGTTGACATTAAGCCAAGGTCTTGTGTCGACATTAAGCCAAGGTCTTGTGTCGACATTAAGCCAAGGTCTTGTGTCGACATTAAGCCAAGGTCTTGTGTAAGCCACGGTCTTGTGTCGGTGTTAAATACACCATATGGAAGTCGAGACCGCGCAGTGGTACGCATTAGATTCAGGTGTGAAGCGCCCAGAGTTTGTGCCCCGCTGTAGCTGTTACGATTGTGCCCTTAGGAACTTGCCTTTAAATTCCATGTTACCTCTTCTCTCTCATGGCGATGGATTCCATTAGGAATGAGGTCTCGAGAGTGATTTAAGTTGTAGGAACTTGTTTTGCAATCACGGTAAATTAAATTTTTATGAACTAAATTTTACACATGCAAGTTAAAAGAACCAATGGAGCCTATGGAATATTTGTATCATTGCAATATCCTCCAAACTATGGCGTCCGTGGTCCAGTGGTAGAGCGTCGGATTTGGAATCGAACGGTCCCGGGTTCGATGCTCGGTCAGGTCACGTATGTAGTGTCATTGAGCAAAGCACCTCACACACATTGCTTAGTACTGGTTAATCGCTTAGGTCGGCTGAGCCTGCCCAGGAAAACATGTCTAAGTCCCCGCGAGGGATTTGACATTAAAGGAACATACATACATACTATAAAATTACTAATCTCTTCATGACTTCAATCTCGCTAATGCCGGTGTCATATGAACAATGATTTAATAATGATATATATTCTATATGACACCGTCAACAGTTTAAGCGACAATAGATAAAAGCAAAATCCAAAACACCAGCGCATCAAACGCGGATAATCGAGCCATAATCTTGCCCCGCAGTTGAGAATCAATTGTTTCATATTTAATAAAATAGTTGCATTATGTTCAAACATAAGATCCCCGGGGAGTGGGGGGTCTCCTTGATCAAATGGGTGGGGGTGTGTGTCCTGGCCAACTGGACTACGCTTACAGATCAGGAAAAATCAGTACCCTACTTTAGACAGATCTGGCAAAATCATGATCCCATTTTAAACAGATCGATAAACATTTTTATTTTATAATTTATATTTCGGGTTTTACGCCTGCATCAGCACCATTTTGGGCTATATCGCCGGCGGGCAGTTTACCTAACAGCACCTTTCCTGGAATCGATAAAAAAAAAAACAACCTCGGAAATCATCACATGAGTTATATGTGGACAGAATTTAATAACTATAATCACACATTTTCACTTTAATAATACTGATAGTTTCAGGATGGCGGCTCACTTATGGTACACACCAAACACCACTCTAGTCTAGAAAGATCTACCAAAGAATCAATCATCTCTCTAAATTAAAATGGTGAAAAACAGAGCCCACGGGACTGCACACATCACTAACAGTAGCCATTACTGAAGAAGAAGCCCCCCTCCCCTGGGAGGATCCAAATTTTCTTATAATGGGCTGGATGTTTTCAACAAGATACAAAACGTCACACCTGAGAACACTCCACGTTTCGTTCTTTGTTCTGTATAACTATTTTTAATGTCCCACTAATTCACCCAGAATCGGGATTAGCCTGGTAGTGGTATTACGCCTTCATTCATTTGTGAATCGGGATTGGCTTGGTAGTGGTATTACGCCTTCATTCATTTGTGAATCGGGATTAGTCTGGTAGTGGTATTACGCCTTCATTCATTTGTGAATCGGGATTAGCTTGGTAGTGGTATTACGCCTTCATTCATTTGTGAATCGGGATTGGCTTGGTAGTGGTATTACGCCTTCATTCATTTGTGAATCGGGATTAGCCTGGTAGTGGTATTACGCCTTCATTCATTTGTGATTCTGTGTATCCAGTTCCCACACAGTTATTCGATGGATGTTAAGTGCTGTAGTAATTTGCTACATGGCATTAAGCAGGTTAACATTTAGTACTGTTGCAACACATGCTTGGTATCTCTAATACCATAGACATAATCTACAACCTGATCAAACAAATCGTCTTTATTTAGTGTGAGATTCGTACCTCATTAGGGGTTAATTCTGATATGGTTGGTTGGTAAACAGCCAGCTAATTGACTAATGGTTACCGATCAGCCTAGCGCAGCTGGTTTGCAGAGATAGTATTCGGGGAAGTACTGATGTCCATAATAGGTGTCTCATCAGTCAGAAATGGTTGGCCCTTTCAATATGGGTGACACTATAATAGACCCTTTCAATAGGGGTGACACTATAATAGACCCTTTCAATAGGAGTGACACTATAATAGACCCTTTCAATAGGGGTGACACTATAACAGACCCTTTCAATAGGGGTGACACTATAACAGACCCTTTCAATAGGGGTGACACTATAATAAACCCTTTCAATAGGGGTGACACTATAATAGACCCTTTCAATAGGGGTGACACTATAACAGACCCTTTCAATAGGGGTGACACTATAATAAACCCTTTCAATAGGGGTGACACTATAATAGACCCTTTCAATAGGGGTGACACTATAATAGATCCTTTCATAGGGGTGACACTATAATAGACCCTTTCAATAGGGGTGACACTATAATAGACCCTTTCAATAGGGGTGACACTATAACAGACCCTTTCAATAGGGGTGACACTATAATATACCCTTTCAATAGGGGTGACACTATAATAGACCCTTTCAATAGGGGTGACACTATAATAGACCCTTTCAATAGGGGTGACACTATAATAGACCCTTTCAATAGGGGTGACACTATAATAAACAAAGACTTTATTTATAAATTACTTACTTCTGTTTTTCCTGTTTATGTCGGGCCCAGGTACTTTTTACAAGTTTCTCTAGGTTTCTCGAGTATTCGGCCTCGAGGTCGGCTTTCCGGCGGTAGAATTCCTGGATTTCTTGTACCATGGCCACCTGTATTTCCAGTCGAGACTCCAGACATTTTAACTGCTCCGATAGTTGTTGTCGAATATCTGAAAACATACAATGAGGTATAATTACTGTTAGAAAGCTAAACAAAAAGTTTGATTCGAAGGAAATTAAGAAATCTCCATTTCCGGCTTCTACTTCCTGCTCGAGGTTAATGCTCCTGCGGGCGGGCACAGGGTCACTGGATCTTGGTTACGTAGCCGTTTCACTCAAAGGTAGGCACCGGTGAGTAACAACATGGTCACTGGATCTTGGTTACGTAGCCGTTTCACTCAAAGGTAGGCACCGGTGAGTAACAATGGTCACTGGATCTTGGTTACGTAGACGTTTCACTCAAAGGTAGGCACAGGTGAGTAACATTGTCACTGGATCTTGGTTACGTAGACGTTTCACTCAAAGGTAGGCACCGGTGAGCAACCACATGTTCACGGATCTTGGTAACGTAGCCGTTTCACTCATAGGTAGGCACCGGTGAGCAACCACATGTTCACTGGATCTTGGTAACGTAGCCGTTTCACTCAAAGGTTACAGCACCGGTGAGCAACCACATGTTCACTGGATCTTGGTTATGGTGAGCAACAACATGGTCACTGGATCTTGGTTATGGTGAGCAACAACATGGTCACTGGATCTTGGTTACGGTGAGCAACAACATGGGCACTGGATCTTGGTTATATAGAAGCTTCCCTGTTCAATGATTGGGTAATGTTTGTTTCAGTCAGTGCAGAACATTTCAAGAACAGACAACATTTCCCCCCCTGTCTATCTGTTGCTGCTTACTATAAATGGCCAACATCAAAGATAAAATAATGTCATAAAAACCACCACAAACATTCCACAGAATGCAAATATACAACATTGCTTATTATATAGAGTTTCTCAATATCCATGTTTGTGATATATAAGGGAGAAGTTTATGATATATAAGGGAGACATTTAAGGGAGAAGTTTATGATATATAAGGGAGAAGTTTAAGGGAGAAGTTATGATATATAAGGGAGAAGTTTATGATATATAAGGGAGAAGTTGATCTCCCTTGATGATTTATAAGGGAGAAGTTGATGATTTATAAGGGAGAAGTTTGTTGACAGACAGCCAAGTATCATTTATAATATATGTTCTATAGGAACAAACTTCTACAGTAGTTTAAAATAGGGACACATGAGATAGCTAATGATCACTATTTCTCCAAAATCTCAACAAATATTTTGCACACTGTCACGCATCAATGAGTCTGCTGCAGCCTGCAATGATCATAGCAGCAGTACCATGTCACAATCAAACATGAGTCTAGTTTCATCACAGCATAACTATAGTCAAAATAGAGAGTTGCTATGGTGCCTAAAATAATCTGATTATCAATAATCCAAAAAATTGTGACCAAGATTGAGAGAAAGATTCAATGAGAATTTAAGACTAATGCTACAGTGTGTTCCATTAAGGTATCTGTTGACAGCAGACAACACTGGATCACAATTTAAGACTAATGCTAGCTACAGTGTGTTCCATTAAGGTATCTGTTGACAGCAGACAACACTGGATCACAATTTAAGACTAATGCTAGCTACAGTGTGTTCCATTAAGGTATCTGTTGACAGCAGACAACACTGGATCACAATTTAAGACTAATGCTAGCTACAGTGTGTTCCATTAAGGTATCTGTTGACAGCAGACAACACTGGATCACAAAAGCTCATGCACTTAATTCAAGCTGCCAAAAATATTCAAATTATGTTATCAGCTGTATTCTAAAACCCCATAGTTTTATGCAAATATGGTTTCTAGCCTGGAGGAAGGTGTGAGCAGGAAATATACATTTAAGTTTAAACTACAACGCTGACTCATCAACAATGTGTAAGATGACATGTTACAGCAATGGGCATAATATAACATCTAACCAGTGTTTATGAATTAAGAGTATATAAATGCATCAATTTATTTCAATTTTCACAGATCAAAAGGATGTAGGTTGGTCACAGTGTACCAATTAACTCACTCCTGTCACAGTGTACCAGTTAACTCACTCCTGTCATAATGTACCAGTTAACTCCTGTCACAGTGTACCAGTTAACTCCTGTCACAGTGTACCAATTAACTCACTCCTGTCATAGTGTACCAGTTAACTCACTCCTGTCACAGTGTACCAGTTAACTCTGGTCACAGTGTACCTGTTAACTCCAGTCACAGTGTACCAGTTAACTCCTGTCACAGTGTACCAGTTAACTCCGGTCACAGTGTACCAGTTAACTCCTGTCATAGTGTACCAGTTAACTCCGGTCACAGTGTACCAGTTAACTCCTGTCACAGTGTACCAGTTAACTCCTGTCACAGTGTACCAGTTAACTCTGGTCACAGTGTACCAGTTAACTCCTGTCACAGTGTACCAGTTAACTCCTGTCACAGTGTACCAGTTAACTCCAGTCACAGTGTACCAGTTAACTCCTGTCACAGTGTACCAGTTAACTCCGGTCACAGTGTACCAGTTAACTCCGTCACAGTGTACCAGTTAACTCCGGTCACAGTGTACCAGTTAACTCCGGTCACAGTGTACCAGTTAACTCCGGTCACAGTGTACCAGTTAACTCCGGTCACAGTGTACCAGTTAACCCAGTTAACTCCAGTCAGTGTACCAGTTAACTCACTCCTGTCACAGTGTACCAGTTAACTCCAGTCACAGTGTACCAGTTAACTCCGGTCAGTGTACCAGTTAACTCCGGTCAGTGTACCAGTTAACTCCAGTCAGTGTACCAGTAAACTCACTCCTGTCACAGTGTACCAGTTAACCCAGTTAACTCCAGTCAGTGTACCAGTTAACTCACTCCTGTCACAGTGTACCAGTTAACTCCAGTCACAGTGTACCAGTTAACTCCAGTCAGTGTACCAGTTAACTCACTCCTGTCACAGTGTACCAGTTAACCCAGTCACAGTGTACCAGTTAACTCACTCCTGTCACAGTGTACCATTTAACTCCTGTCACAGTGTACCAGTTAACTCATGTCGTTCATATCAAACTACAGATGGTTTCATTTCATGAACAGCCAACATCGTATATTGGCTTACAATATATCACTTACTCCCACACACAATGTATATATCACTTACTCCCACACACAATGCATATGTCACTTACTCCCATACACAGCATATATCACTTATTCCCAACAGCATATATCACTTACCAACAGCATATATCACTTACTCCCACACCAATGCATATATCACTTACATCACTTACCAACATCATATATCACTTACCAACATCATATATCACTTACTCCCACACACAATGCATATATCACTTACTCACTTACCAAAGCATATATCACTTACTCCCACACACAATGTATATATCACTTACTCCCAAACACTATGTATATATCACTTACCAACCACATGCATATATCACTTACTCCCACACACAATGCATATATCACTTACACACACAATGCATATATCACTTACCCCACACAAGCATATATCACTTACTCCCACACACAGCATATATCACTTACTCCCACCAAGCATATATCACTTACTCCCACACACTATCATATATCACTACCCCACACACTATGCATATATCACTTACCAACATCATATATCACTTACCAACAAGCATATATCACTTACTCCCACACACTATGCATATATCACTTACTCCCACACACTATGCATATATCACTTACTCCCACACACTATGCATATATCACTTACTCCCACACACTATGCATATATCACTTACTCCCACACACTAGCATATATCACTTACTCCCACACACTATGCATATATCACTTACTCCCACACACTATGTATTATTGTCAACACAAGGTCGATACTAACATTGTTATCCATGATTTTATCTATCATAAATATTTACATCAACAATGTTATTGATCCTCTCTCCCCAGTTCAACATATTTCTTGATAATTCTTGATATTTCTTGGTTTGTCTGGCCCTCCCCACATGGGCTATAAAACTGACATATACGGAAGCTTCCAAAAAGTCCAGAAGCAGCAGGAAATTCATTATTTTCCTACCATTCCTCACAATCGAAAATAAGGGGATATTCACAAATAATAGCATTTAGCATATCAGCCCCCCCCCTACTAGAGTACACATTTATAAGTGCTGTAACATGCTGCTCTATGGTCTCACACATACCATCACAGAGATTCCCCCACAACTCTGGCAGAATAAAGGACTGACTTGGGGGGGGGGGACTAATTAATGTAGGGGGGGGGGCTAATTAATGTAGGGGGGGCTAATCAATGTAGGGGTGGGCTAATTAATGTATATAATTACAATGTATATGCATTGCCTCAATAAATTCAACACTATTTTTTATTCTTCCATTTTATAATAAGGAAGGAATCCTCCACTGCCAGCTGTACAAGGGGGTGGAATGATAAATTAATATACTGTACAATGATGATTGCTACAAAGCAGTCAGCAGGGGTTTAGTTTTTAGTCTTTTCTAGATTTCTTATCAACTTCTAAGCCAACTTTACTTTCCACTTTTATCTCTATATTAGATATAATGCCACAGATAAACGTTTTTAATGAATATTTACCTTTCCCCAACTGTGCCAACAAAAACACTGGCTTAACATTAGCAACATTAATACCCTAAAAACTCTAGAAACCCTAATTGCCTTGAACCCAAATTGCCATCAAAACCAAATCCTTGTTTAAACTGATCATCACTGCAATGTTGAGTGAGGCAGTGAGAAAGACATTTGATTCTTGTTGGAGATTGTTTTACACAAGCAAACAATGGCAGTATGATGTGGGAAGTCAGTGAAACATCTGTGCTCCTGGAGAGAGAACATGCTACAAGGGTCTCATAGGAAACCAAAGAACTGGGGGGCATTTCAAAAGTATTTATTTGCAAGATGTTAAGAACAATAACAAGAAAAACGATTACATATAAAATATGTAATAGAAGGACGATTGAAAACTCACTCTGTATAATACACACTGGTAGTGTATTGAGTGAATGTATATAAATTATAAAGTGCATAATTAATGCAAATATGTTGACAATAACATTAAAACCCTGTCCAGCATAATAGTATATACCACATCCCTGCTGGAACATCCGCGAATCCTATGGGAACCAATTATTTGATGGAGAATTTCAACTACATAAATAGATTGACCTGGCCATTTCTGGATTCCAGCTTAACCCTTTCAACACCACAGACCTCTAAATAGGCTTACAAAAAGTGTAGATCCAGATGAGCCGGCTCGTCTCATCAGGATCTGCACTTTTTTCAAGTAATATAACTATTTCTAGACAAAAATTACCCATTTTGATAACTGAACTTGTCCAAATGTGATTTTCTGATTCATTTATTGGTTTAAGAATATCATGGACCAGTCCATGTCAGTTACTTGGTGTTGAATGGGTTAAGCCTGTATTTCTATGCGCACAACAGTGAAAACTTGGAACTAGTTCCCTGAAAACAATTGGACAATTTTAATATCTACAATACGAATACATAGCAGTGATTCCTATCACATAAATTCCCATTCGTCCAGAAAAACATTTTCAGCAACAATATAGTCCCAAACTGCCACTTTGGTTTGGAGAATGCAGTCATTTATGATATATGGGTTTATGACCTTTTGTTCAATAAAATCTATCTATCTATCTATCTATCTATCTATCTATCTATCTATCTATCTATCTATCTATCTATCTATCTATCTATCTATCTATCTATCTATCTATCTATCTATCTATCATCTATCTATCTATCTATCTATCTATCTATCTATCTATCCTATCTATCTATCTATCTATCTATTCTATCTATCTATCTATCTATCTATCTATCTATCTATCTATCTATCTATCTATCTATCTATCTATCTATCTATCTATCTATATGCAAATGGAAAGGTCAACAAAGTGTGGACTGGTAATCCAGGGATCACAGGTTCGATCCCCCGTCTGACCCTAATAAAATTAACAGTCTTTCAGATGGGACGTTAAACCGAGGTCTCGTGTCGGTGCTTTACACAGTGCACGTAAAAGAACCAGAGAAGACTCTGTAATGGGTCTCTGTCTGTATCATTGCACTATCCTCCAAAAATCTAAAATGACTAATCTCTTCAGGAGGCGTCGCTCATATGGGCAACCGGTAGCGACGATAAATAAACGTAAAACACACAAATGTTCTCTTTGTAGGTAATGTTATAGAACATAATACATAATGTACATAATGTTCTCTTTCAGGGTTCAACTTAGATCCAAAATTTAGGGGCAACTCACTTCCCCATTCCAGGCAATTTAGGGAGAAGTGGAAGAAAATCAGGGGAAAGCGTGCATTTCACCTACACATTTGACTTTAAATCTACAGTCAGACTTAGAAGTAAGGGTAATGCCATTTGCCAAACTCATCTTCCTGATTCAAACCAATCAAAATAATTAAATTCTTCACTTTTGAAACAGACCTACCATGTGACAATATACGTTTTGGGCCACATATAATTGTCAGTGTAGATAACTTCTTTAACCCTTTCAACACCACAGGCCTCTAAATAGGCTTACAAAAGGTGTAGATCCAGATGAGCCGGCTCGTGACGAGCCGTCTCATCAGGATCTGCACTTTTTGCCAGTAATATTACTATTTTCATACAAAAATTACCCATTTTGATAAATGAACTGGTCCAAATGTAATTTTCTTATTAATTTATTGGTCTAAAAATATCATGCACCAGTCCATGTCAGTTACCGTATTTAGTTGTGTATAGTGCGCACATTTCTTACTGAAATCCTCATCCATTTTATCTACTGCGCATTATACACCAGTACACACATCAGGACATTTTTTTCCGGACCAAAATTTCATGAAAAAACTGAAATTCGACCCGAACGGCCCACAGTCATTCTATAAGTTGTTACATTCGACAATCGTTATAAACTAGCTATTAAAACCAGTTGCCGATAGTCTATATAAATAAATCAAATGAATAAGACCACAAAATTAGCATATATTTCGTTTATTTTGGCAAACTTTGAAGAATTTAATTGAAATTAGTAAATGCATAAAAAATGGCGATTTGATAACATCACGTGGTTTTATCGTATGTAATATTTCCCGTACTTTTCGCGTACTTCGCCGTACAATGTACAATGCATTGCATAAAAAAAAAACTTTTTTGGCTGCAGTATTTCAATTGATTGTAGCGATAATTAATTTCGACAAACCTTTCACAATGGGTCCCAGTTAATTAGGTAGGCTTCACGTGTTGAGAAGTTTGAGCATCTGCTGACATGTTTGAGAACGTGTTGAGATGTTTGAGAACGTGTCGAGAAATTGGAGCAGGTGTGCCTGAGTGCGTTACCGTTACTCGATGAGGTATATCTCGAGTGATTAATATAAGTTGTAAAAATCACGGAGCACAATTTTTAGTGATTCTTGAGAAATGTTAAATTTTGACTTGGAAAATTGCGTTTTTCACGTGCGCAGTATACATCGGAACTCAGTTTTTCCGCCGATTTTCATGCCAGATCGTGGGTGCGCACTATACACGGTAGCGCACTATACACAGCTAAATATGGTACTTGGGGTTGAATGGGTTAAAGCATATTTATCATATTTATAACTTTCCCGAATCTTTGACTTTAATTACCCTCTCCCCCATCCAAAGCAGATGAATTCAAAATTAATCATTGAATGTAGCATGCACACAAAATCATTTACACGCTGCACAGTATAAACATTCTTATTTTTATATCTCTGAAAATATCGAAATTTGAATGTAAATTTAAATGTGTCGGAATGAACCATTGACATCCTTTGGTGCTCAATTTATCAGTCAGGCATACAAAGTAAAAATGTCTAGCTACACCCCTGATATCTACGAACATAGGCTTCTCTGATCATTGGCACTCAACTGTAACACATTAAAGAGACATTTGAAAGAGAGTACATTAAACCTAATAATTTTTAAAGTGTTTAGATTATCTATAGTCCAAATATTGAATTTGACGCTGGTTTTTTTTTTACCCATTTTCTAGGCGAAGTCGACCTTGCTGATCTAACCAACGTGATGACGATATGGCCGGAAATAAAATGTGACACTTTCGCACACTTTGCCTCCAATGTTGAACCCCGCTCTTGTTGTAATGATCTCTTTGCACGGAATGTTCTCTTAATACATAATGATCTCTTTGCACGGAATGTTCTCTTAATACATAATGATCTCTTTGTACGGAATGGTCTCTTAATACATAATGATCTCTTTGCACATAATGTTCTCTTAATACATAATGATCTCTTTGCATGTCATGTTCTCATAATACATAATGATATCTTTGCATGGAATGTTCTTTGTGTCCTCAATGTTCTTTCTCTTAGTACGAAATGATCTCTTCGTTCTCAATATTTCTTAGAAACTTCCTTTCATGATGCCCTCTTGATCAGCATGGTGTAATATTTGAATTCTGATTTTCCAATCTCCTTAGCACTTTTTTTCTGGCACCTGATTTGCCATTTTTGTGCACCAAGACTCATCAGTGTGTTTGTTTTTCTACGCTATTTTCAGCTTATTGAAGGAATTAGTGAGAAGAGGCTGGCAGGACAAGATATGAATGATAATACAGACGTACAACATCTGTTACATTATAGTCAACCCACCAAAAATAGCTCAACACTCACTCTGCCAAAATCATGAAAACTTGCACGGAATTATGTAAGTAATAAACATCCTTCCTTCATGACTTTTGTATGCAAACAATTATTGCATTATGTAAAGTGATAGCTAATAAAATGGTTACCATGACTGACTGTTTACATAACAATGGTGTATTCTCAACAAGTGACCTATATTATTATTGAACTGTCCCATTTAGCTTTGCATATGATACAAGTTTGTCTTTTTTATCGGTAATTAAGATTACAAGAGTAGCACACAAACTGCAAACTCTAAAATACATGAAATCAGTACAGCAATAACAGCCTGGTACTCTCTCCCCCTGCATTCCTGTACCGTATCCCAGTACTCTCTCCCCCCGCATTCCTGCACCGTGTCCCGGTACTCTCTCCCCCCGCATTCCTCTACCATGTCCCGTACTCTCTCCCCCCGCATTCCTCTACCATGTCCCGTACTCTCTCCCCCTGCATTCCTGTACCGTGTCCCAGTACTCTCTCCCCCCACATTCCTGTACCGTGTCCCGGTACTCTCTCCCCCCGCATTCCTCTACCATGTCCCGTACTCTCTCCCCCCGCATTCATCTACCATGTCCCGTACTCTCTCCCCCCGCATTCCTGTACCGTGTCCCGTACTCTCTCCCCCAGCATTCCTGTACCGTGTCCCAGTACTCACTCCCCCCGCATTCCTGTACCGTGTCCCGTACTCTCTCCCCCCGCATTCCTCTACCATGTCCCGTACTCTCTCCCCCCGCATTCCTCTACCGTGTCCCATACTCTCTCCCCCCGCATTCCTCTACCATGTCCCGTACTCTCTCCCCCAGCATTCCTCTACCATGTCCCGTACTCTCTCCCCCAGCATTCCTCTACCGTGTCCCGTACTCTCTCCCCCGCATTCCTCTACCATGTCCCGTACTCGCTCCCCCCGCATTCCTCTACCATGTCCCGTACTCTCTTCCCCCGCATTCCTCTACCATGTCCCGTACTCTCTCCCCCCACATTCCTCTACCATGTCCCATACTCTCTCCCCCCGCATTCCTCTACCGTGTCCCGTACTCTCTCCCCCCGCATTCCTCTACCATGTCCCGTACTCTCTCCCCCCGCATTCCTCTACCGTGTCCCGTACTCTCTCCCCCCGCATTCCTCTACCATGTCCCGTACTCTCTCCCCCCGCATTCCTCTACCATGTCCCGTACTCTCTCCCCCGCATTCCTCTACCGTGTCCCGTGTCCTGACCTTCTGGGATTTGTTTTATGTTCTGGACATGAAGAAGCCCAGGAGGATGTGTTTCTGTGCCCTGGCTCTGTGGGATGTGGTATTGTGTCCTGGCTCTGTGGGATGTGGTTTTGTGCCCTGGCTCTGTGGGATGTGGTTTTGGGCCCCAGCCCAGGAGGATGTGTTTATGTGTCCTGGCTCTGTGGGATGTGGTATTGTGTCCTGGCTCTGTGGGATGTGGTTTTGTGCCTTAGCCCAGTAGGATGTGTTTATGTGCCCTGGCTCTGTGGGATGTGGTTTTGTGTCCCAGCCCAGGAGGATGTGTTTATGTGCCCTGGCTATGTGGGATGTGGTTTTGTGTCTCGGCCCAGGAGGATGTGTTTATGTGTCCTGGCTCTGTGGGATGTGGTATTGTGTCCTGGCTCTGTGGGATGTGGTTTTGTGTCCCAGCCCAGGAGGGTGTGTTTCTGTGTCCTGGCCAAGCAGGATGTGTGTCTGTGTCCTGGCTCTGTTGGATGAGGTTTTGTGTCCCAGCCCATTAGGATGTGCTTATGTGCCCTGGCCTCGAGATTATAAAAATGTTCTCCTATCTCAAACTCAGTCTCAAGCTTCTGATTGGTTCAGCTGGCATTAAACCTCAGAATCAACCAATCAAATCATTTGAGCTCGAGTTTGAGATCTGAGAAAAGTGGTATAACCTCGGGCAATGGCTCCGTGGTATGTGGTTTTGTGTCCTGGCCCAGCATCATATGTTTATTTGTCCTCAAGCTGGTCCTGCAGCATATGTTTAACAAATGATCAGGTTTGTAGATTGTCTGACAGATGTGAGTGACCCAAACAGCTAGTCCCATATTGCAGCAGCGGCTACACAAACTATTAAAAGCTTTCAATGCTTCCATTCAGTACTAAATATTGTTCAGATGGAAATTTTATTGATTTAAGAATTATGGTTGATTATTTGGATGGCATATCACATCTCGTATCAAACAAAAGCTGAGCATCTAACAACAGGGGCATGCTTGCTGCAGTTGTAGAGATGAGTAATCAATGGTACACTCGCCAGCACTTTACAAGTGAGAGGCACTCTAAATGTGTAATAATGGCGACAGACTACAACTAAATATACAAGACTACGTTATTCTTTAACCCAGTTTTCTTTATCTAATGCCAGTGGATTATGTTAAACCTACCTCCTTCCCACATGGCTGAGATTTCAATCCTTTTACCAACTCGGGTTATCATTATGTTCAATGGTGGAGGGAGAATGCATGTGCCCCTTCGGGCAGAATTTCAAGGCACTGGAGTCGCACTGGTTGAACCACTGAGCTTCAGCTGGACAGCTGGATAGTGTCCGCTCATGAATGAATTCAACACTCCTGGTGTGATTTGAACCTACAGTGATGAAGGGCAAGCGGCTTAAACGGCAATGATTGTGAGCCACTCAGCCATGTGCCGGGAAAGTGTGGGCGAAATTAAATCTTATCTCAGCAGAGCCCTAAAGGTACGTTGGTAAAGCCCTTAGGGGTAGGTGACTGCCCAGCTCTAAGCGGAGTGTATGCTGGTTATGACCCCATGCAGTGACTGCTCAGCTAGAAGGGGAGTGTATGCTGGTAATGGTCCTGGTGACTGCCCAACTCTAAGGGGAGTGTATGCTGGTAATGGTGCCGGTGACTGCCCAGCTCTAAGGGGAGTGTATGCAGGTAATGGTCCTGGTGACTGCCCAGCTCTAAGGGGAGTGTATGCTGGTAATGGTGCCGGTGACTACCCAGCTCTAAGGGGAGTGTATACTGGTAATGGTGCCGGTGACTGCCCAGCTCTAAGGGGAGTGTATGCTGGTAATGGTCCCGGTGACTGCCCAGCTCTAAGGGGAGTGTATGCTGGTAATGGTGCCGGTGACTGCCCAGCTCTAAGGGGAGTGTATGCTGGTAATGGTCCCGGTGACTGCCCAGCTCTAAGGGGAGTGTATGCTGGTAATGGTGCCGGTGACTGCCCAGCTCTAAGGGGAGTGTATGCTGGTAATGGTGCCGGTGACTGCCCAGCTCTAAGGGGAGTGTATGCTAGTAATGGTGCCGGTGACTGCCCAGCTCTAAGGGGAGTGTATGCTGGTAATGGTCCCGGTGACTGCCCAGCTCTAAGGGGAGTGTATGCTGGTAATGGTCCCGGTGACTGCCCAGCTCTAAGGGGAGTGTATGCTGGTAATGGTCCTGGTGACTGCCCAGCTCTAAGGGGCTTGTAATGACCCTGATGACTGCCCAGCTCTAAGCCTAAGGGGATGGTATACTGATAATATAAGTCCTGGTGACTGCCCAGTCCTTAGGGAGTCAGGTCAGAAATGATTGGTCGATTTATGTGAAAGTATTTATTGATCATATGAATTGGAGTTGCAAATGTATGAATAACTGTGTTGTGCCAATACAAGTATTGAACGAAGAAATTATCAAGTGGAATGAAATGAAGCACCCACTGTAATAAGCATCAAATTCATTATCATTATAAATGACTTTGACCTAGCTTCAATACACAATCTTCAAACAGACTAGGTATCTGTGAAAAAATTGAATTTAAACCAACATGTACACTATAACACTGCCTAAGGGGGTAAGCATGAACTATTAGTCGATACTGGATAGACCTACTACATACCGTAAATCATTAAAAAATCAATCGTACTTTAAATTGTAATGTAAACAATTAAAATAATTTACCGATGTATCTATTCTTCTTCCTCGACTCGGATTTATTAGATTTAAGAATAGAATCCATCATACTGCATCTCCACTAGTTTAAATCCATGATTTGTATTTTCCCTATAGCTTGTAACACCATCAACACACTGAATGAGACATACACAAACTATCAGTGAGGGTCGATCAATGAGTAACGATGCTAGTAATACTGCAAATTGGTTGCAGCTGATCAACGAGTCATGGTAATCTATTTATAGTTCTTTTGTGGTGGACGTTTCTCTGAACTTCACGTTAATAAAATTGGTGGCAGCTGATCAACGAGTCATTGTAATCTATTTATAGTTCTTTGTGGTGGACGTTTCTGTAAACACTTCATGTTAAGAAAATTAAACAATCACTGTTTACTGAGGTACATTGACATAAATATAGATACAGGGATAAATGGTTTCTTAATCAGCATTACGATTATTCGAATGTGTGTGTTTTATGTTTATTTATCGTCGCTACCGGTTGCCCATATGAGCGACGCCTCCTGAAGAGATTAGTCATTTTAGATTGTTGGAGGATAGTGCAATGATACAGACAGAGACCCACTCCAGAGTCAGTTAGTCAGTGCCTAATAAACCTTTCGTGACATCATAACATAATTACGATGCTCTCCCATTGTGGAGGTAATAAAGATATGTATACAGCCTTGTATATTTTCTCCATCTCGCCTAATAAATTAAAATTTATAAGACATTAACCTAATATTCTCTATTCTCTATTTATATCGCACTGTTTTGCACGTCTGGTCGATACATGTTGATATGCTGTGAACGTGAATGTTTTTGGACTCAAGTTGTCAGTGACGTAATGTATGATGTCTCTTATGGCGTCATTTATGGTAGTCGAAAGGCGACGTTCATATGACCCCTTGCATGAATTTGTTTTAATATAATGTTATTAGATCAGAATTCAAAATGCAGATGCAGTCAAACCTGCCTTAACCCTTTCCTTCATAGAGATTTAGGGTAATATACTATTATATCTCCATACAAATGACAGCCATTTAGCTATCATGCAGTGGATAAGTAGTCACCATATCTATCCCACCTCCATAGATATTACTGAGACTACATGAGATTCTGGCCTTTATTATGAACATTAGTTTGGCTACTACCTTGTCAATGTATGTCGTATTGGTAATGGCGTCAAGAGGTGCTTCTATGAGGGAAAGGGTTAAGCAGCCAGCCAAGGGAATCACAGAAAGTGGCTGCTTAGCACAGGTGGCTGCTTAATAGAGGTCAAATATATAATAAAACAACAAATTATGAATCTAGAAACTGGCTGCTTAATACAGGTTGGCTGCTTAATAGAGATGACCACTAACACAGGTTTGACTGTATATATAGAGATGACCACTAACACAGGTTTGACTGTATATATAGAGATGACCACTAATACAGGTTTGACTGTATATATAGAGATGACCACTAACACAGGTTTGACTGTATATAGAGATGACCACTAACACAGGTTTGACTGTATATATAGAGATGACCACTAACACAGGTTTGACTGTATATATAGAGATGACCACTAATACAGGTTTGACTGTATATATAGAGATGACCACTAACACAGGTTTGACTGTATATAGAGATGACCACTAACACAGGTTTGACTGTATATATAGAGATGACCACTAACACAGGTTTGACTGTATATATAGAGATGACCACTAACACAGGTTTGACTGTATATATAGAGATGACCACTAACACAGGTTTGACTGTATATAGAGATGACCACTAACACAGGTTTGACTGTATATATAGAGATGACCACTAACACAGGTTTGACTGTATATATAGAGATGACCACTAACACAGGTTTGACTGTATATATAGAGATGACCACTAACACAGGTTTGACTGTATATATAGAGATGACCACTAACACAGGTTTGACTGTATATATAGAGATGACCACTAACACAGGTTTGACTGTATATATAGAGATGACCACTAACACAGGTTTGACTGTATACCGGTACATGGTTATATAACCCCTTGCAATTGTATTCCAGATACACTATGCTATAAATACTTCTTGTGAAATAATCTAATAGATACTGACAATTACATTTAAATTTAAAAATCTCCAATAAATTAAGTTTATCTCTTCTAGCTATGGCCTGTTTCCTGGATAATAATGATTGATGGAACACGGTTAATGGCTTCCTCTTTAACTGTTTCTAACTTTCTCACCCAGTGATGTATAAGTAATGCAGAGTGTAATGCTGTATTGGTGGTGTATAAGTAATGCAGAGTGTAATGCTATATTGGTGATGTATAAGTAATGTATTGATGATGTATAAGTAATGCAGAGTGTAATGCTGTATTGGTGATGTATAAGTAATGCAGAGTGTAATGCTGTATTGGTGATGTATAAGTAATGCAGAGTGTAATGCTGTATTGGTGATGTATAAGTAATGCAGAGTGTAATGCTGTATTGGTGATGTATAAGTAATGCAGAGTGTAATGCTGTATTGGTGATGTATAAGTAATGCAGAGTGTAATGTTGTATTGGTGATGTATAAGTAATGCTGTATTGGTGATGTTTAAGTAATGCAGAGTGTAATGCTGTATTGGTGATGTATAAGTAATGCAGAGTGTAATGCTGTATTGGTGATGTATAAGTAATGCAGAGTGTAATGCTGTATTGGTGATGTATAAGTAATGCAGAGTGTAATGTTGTATTGGTGATGTATAAGTAATGCTGTATTGGTGATGTATAAGTAATGCAGAGTGTAATGCTGTATTGGTGATGTATAAGTAATGCAGAGTGTAATGCTGTATTGGTGATTTATAAGTAATGTTGTATTGGTGATGTATAAGTAATGTTGTATTGGTGATATATAAGTAATGCAGAGTGTAATGCTGTATTGGTGATGTATAAGCAATGATGTATTGGTGATGTATAAGTAATGCAGAGTGTAATGCTGTATTGGTGATGTATAAGTAATGCAGAGTGTAATGTTGTATTGGTGATGTATAAGTAATGCAGAGTGTAATGCTGTATTGGTGATGTATAAGTAATGCAGAGTGTAATGCTGTATTGGTGATGTATAAGTAATGCTGTATTGGTGATGTATAAGTAATGTTGTATTGGTGATATATAAGTAATGCAGAGTGTAATGCTGTATTGGTGATGTATAAGTAATGTTGTATTGGTGATGTATAAGCAATGATGTATTGGTGATGTATAAGTAATGCAGAGTGTAATGTTGTATTGGTGGTGTATAAGTAATGCTGTATTGGTGATGTATAAGTAATGCAGAGTGTAATGCTGTATTGGTGATGTATAAGTAATGCAGAGTGTAATGCTGTATTGGTGATGTATAAGTAATGCAGAGTGTAATGCTGTATTTGTGATGCATGCCACCTTGTATGTACAACTGGTATATACCCGTCCACCAAGCACACCCCACTTGGCTGACATACAATGGGCATTGTTCAAAGCTCCTTGAAGAACAGGTCAAGTATATTAAGTAGATGTCAAGTACTGTGCTGACGCAAATACAGATTCATTTACCATTTGGTCAAATTATGAGAGAGAAGAGGCAACGTGGAATATAAATGCCTTGCCTAAGGGCACAATCGTAACGGCTCCAGCGGGGCTCGAACTCCGGACCTTTCGCACCTGAAGCGAACGCGCATCCACTGCGCTATCACGACTTCCAATAATGACCGTATGAAGTGACCTAACATTGTGTGATTACCTCCACCAATAATAGCTGGCAGGTTGCTTTCTTCTCAATCGTACATATTATAAATACTTTTTTTTGTTTTTGTATATACTTTATTTATTTTACAACGATTGCGAAGCAAGTTTTAACAACTTATATTAATCACTCTCGTTGGCGCGGATGAAAGCGTATATGTGGTCATTTGCGTGTGAGGAAACCGTAGTACCTGGAGAAATCCCACCTGTCCGATCTGGCGACCACCGTACTATCTCACATACTTCCTGGACCGAGGATCGAACCCGGTTTGCATTGGTGAGAAGCGAGCACACTAGCCACTGTGCTAATCGGACAGCCGATCAAATTAGGCTAATATATATACTTGCAATCTGTAATAACTTTATTGACACAAAAGATTTGAGAAATAATATCAACATTTATTCTAGCTTATATAATGTAATCTGAATTAACTAATTAGCAATTTATCTCAAATGCAAAGTAATCCTAAACAATAAAACAGTCACTCAACACATTGTTGTATTCATGATATGTAAATGATTTACAGCTAACACTGTAGTTTCATTAAATATTGAGGAAAAAGATTTGCAGCTGGTTTCTTTAAATATTGATGTAAATGATTTGCAGCTGGTTTCTTTAAATATTGATGTAAATGATTTGCAGCTGGTTTCTTTAGATATTGTCATGTGGTAAATAATGTGCAGCTGGTTTCGTAAAATATTGATGTAAATGATTTGCAGCTGGTTTCATAAAATATTGAGGTAAATGATTTGCAGCTGGTTTCTTTAAATATTGATGTAAATGATTTGCAGCTGGTTTCTTTAGATATTGTCATGTGGTAATTGATTTGCAGAGGGCTTCATATAATATTGAGATAAATGATTTGCAGAGGGCTTCATATAATATTGAGATAAATGATTTGCAGAGGGCTTCATATAATATTGAGATAATTGATTTGCAGATCATTGATTTTAATCAAATATTCAGAAAAATGACACATACAACATCACATTATAACTATTGTTTCAGTGGCCTGTTGTTGTTGTTGCTTAAATATTAGCAAGTATTCTGTTTAGTTTAATCATATTGCTCGATTCATTTTACATATATATATATATATATATATATATTACAAGACATGACAATTTCAAGAAAAGCAAACGTGTCGGGTCACAAGTTCTAGCAACATTAGTTAAGGGCCTTCCTGGCCCTTCTGTGTAATTAACCCATTCAACACCAAGTAACTGACATGGACTGGTCCATGATATTTTTAGACCAATAAATTAATAACAAAATTACATTTGGATCAGTTCATTTATCAAAATGGGTAATTTTGTTTCTAAAAATAGTTATATTACTTGAAAAAAGTGCAGATCCTGATGAGACGGCTCGTTACGAGCCGGCTCATCTGGATCTACACTTTTTTGTAAGCCAATTTAGAGGTCTGTGGTGTTGAAAGGGTTAAGCATAAAGCATGTATAATGTTTTTGTCTGTACCAGTAGTTAATTAGTGTGTATGAAGTACAAGATATTTAGATAGTCAATTAATTCATGATGAGGATTTCATGTGAGCAGAACATGTCAACTAAATAACAACAAAAGACTTTGTGTCATCACATATGAGCAATTATCATGGAAGACAGGTGTATTTGATTACAATAAACAATGACTGGGAGGTATAAACATTACATGTATATGTGAATAGTTCCCTGGCGAGTATAAATAAATGAATACATCATCCAACAGTTGCCTGTATACCAGACAAACACCAGTCCACACTCCCAGAGGCCATCAAGTCAATTAGGAACCAATTACAGACACCCCTGCTTTCCAGGCTGATAAGTAATTGCAGTTCATGGTCAGGCATTTAAACAGCAAGTCCTGTCTTTTAAGATATAGTGGCAAACAAAACAAAAATGTTTATTTCAGTAGCCAATTTCACATGCAACCAGTAATGGCATGGCATAATCCCTAAGCACCTAAAAGAACCAGAGGAGACTCTGGAATGTGTCTCTGTCTGTATCATTTCACTATCCTCCAAAATATAAAATGACAAATCTCTTCAGGAGGCGTCACTCTCATATGGGTAACCGGTAGCAACGATAAATAAACGTAAAACACACATACTCCCTAATTATGATTTCAGGCTAAATACTGGTATGTCAGTGGTGAATGTTAAACAATGTGTAAAATTTTACAAACAGTATTTGCAAAGAACATAGAGCCAGATCAGCCGCCACAGAATGTTCCGTCTGATCATGCTCTATGCTGTTTGCTATTCAGATGATCTTGCTAAGACACTTGGCTATGTAGCAAACAACACAGATCCTGATCAGCATGCAGCGTCACGCTGCGGCTGATCTGGATCTATGTTGTTTGCAAAAACCTTTAAATGAATCCAGAATGAAATGGGTTAACCACCAGGCCAGATGAACAAACAAACCATTAATTTATATACACAATTTAGGTTTCAATTGTCCTGTATCATTAACCCTTCAGATTGACACATGTAACCTCAGGGGAAACATAAAACTAAAGTACTTAAACCACCCCCCATGCAACCAGGTACAATAAATTACCTTTACTGTGAACAGGCTGAGACAGAACATGAACTATTAGTTATACAAATATTATTTTAGCTCGATTGCGAAACAAGTTCCTACAACTTATATTTAAACAATCTCGATACCTCATTGATGGAATCCATTGCCACGAGAGAGAGGAGATAGAGGAGAGGAGAGGGGAGGGGAGGGGAGAGGAGAGAGAGGAAAGAGAGAGGAAAGAGAGAGGAGAGAGAGATGAGAGAGAGGAGAGAGAGAGGAGAGAGAGAGAAGAGGAAATGTGGAATTTAAATGCCTTGCATAAAGGCACAATCATAACGGCTCCAGCGGGGCTCAAACTCAGGGCCTTTCGCACCTGTGAGCGAACGTGCTACGACTGCGCTATCACGACTACCAAAAAACTCATTGTAGTAACTGAAAATGAGATGCAGTTCTTTTCAATAGCTTTTCATGTTTTGTTATATCAACTTTTCACAATATTATTAACACCATTTGTTTGTTTGTTTTTTGGGGTTTCAAGTGGCACAAAGAGCTTACCTCATATGGCAACTCTCCAGCTTATTACTGGTGGAAGAAGACTCTGGTTGAAAGGCCATTTGTTGTTGTAATATATTGAATGGGGTGAAAAATAAACTTGAAACATACCAAAAATGTGCGGTCCCTCTGTGACAACATCGTCGTTGGCTGGCCGGGTACAAGCGAACAAGGAATAGCGAGAGCCTTGTCTCACATATGCCGGCATGTTTGCAATAAATTAATCTGTCGCTTATGCATAATATTCCAAATCCATTGCCACTTAGTAACCTGTTCCTCGAAGTTTCTTTTTCCAAATGTTATGTTGTACTATTAGGTAAATGTCTAAGTTTTCACTTCTTGGTGAAACAAAAAACACTGAAACTATCGGCAACTGTTTCAACACTCAAAATAAGTAAACTTCAGTCCTATTAATTAAGTATACATTCACAAACTGTCAATTTTCTTTCACAATTGATTGCCTCCAAGGTTCTGTGAATGGGGAATATGTCTGTGTTGCAGAGGCTTCCAGTAATCACCTCCTTCTAACGGTATCACATTACACAAATCATTCCCTTTTTTTTTTCTTTGTTCGCTTTTTTTTCACAAAAATATGTACCGGTATCTCAAAACATTTTCCATAAATATTTCAACATACTATATGTCAAACATGTGTATGTTTTTTCGTTGAGAATTTCTGCTACTGATCACGATTTTATTCCATTTAAAACATCAGCGTTTAGGTCTTATAGAGCTGGTTATTCATTCATCAGAAGATAAAATGATTATCTACGATTGATATAAATATTTACATATATCTTTTCAGATTTTCTTTTGTTTCCTGCTAAATAGATAAGTATGCTATGTTACAAGAAGGGAAGTAACTCCTGCGGTCTTGTACATATAAACTGGATCAATGAATGCTGGGTAAACACAGAGTTATATACCTTTGATTAATAACACTGCAACAATACCACTGATGTAAATCAACATTAACACACAAGTAAAGGAAATGCTGGACCAGAAAGATACAAGGAACTAAATAGTAGTCTTCAAGCAATTGCTTGTGCTTACTAACATAAATATCAACTACCAAGAGAAATGCACATAGCAGAGCTACAGGACACCAGTAACACAAACTGCACAAGCTACATGTGAGACATCCGGGTACTGAAGTTACACAATCTACCCACACCACCAAGCTACCAGGCCACCTTAGTAACACTATCCCAGCTACACTACCCTAGCAACACTACCCCAGCTACACTACCCTAGCAACACTACCCCAGCTACACTACCCTAGCAACACTACCCCAGCTCTACTACCCTAGCAACACTACCCCAGCTATACTACCTTAGCAACACTACCCGAGCGAGCTACATTACTCTAGCAACACTACCCCAGCTACACTACCCTAGCTCTACTACCGTAGCAACACTACCCCAGCTATACTACCTAAGCAACACTACCCGAGCAAGCTATACTACCCCAGCTACAATACACCTGCAACACTACCCCAGCTATACTACCCTAACAACACTACCACAGCTACACTACCCCAGCTATATTACCCTAGCAACACTACCCCAGCTATATTACCCTAGCAACAATACCCCAACTACACTACCCCAGCTATACTACCCTAGCAAGTAACACTACCCCAGCTATACTACCCCAGCTACACTACCCTAGTAACACTACCCTAGCACCACTACCCCAGCTACACTACCCTAGCAACACTACCCCAGCTACACTACCCTAGCAACACTACCCCAGCTACACTACCCCAGCTCTACTACCCTAGCAACACTACCCCAGCTACACTACCCTAGCAACACTACCCCAGCTACACTACCCCAGCTCTACTACCCTAGCAACACTACCCTAGCAACACTACCCGAGCTATACTACCCTAGCAACACTACCCCAGCTCTACTACCCTAGCAACACTACCCCAGCTACACTACCCTAGCAACACTACCCCAGCTATACTACCTTAGCAACACTACCCGAGCGAGCTACATTACTCTAGCAACACTACCCCAGCTACACTACCCTAGCTCTACTACCCTAGCAACACTACCCCAGCTATACTACCTTAGCAACACTACCCGAGCGAACTATACTACCCCAGCTACAATACACCAGCTACAATACACCAGCAACACTACCCCAGCTACACTACCCTAACAACACTAACCCAGCTATATTACCCTAGCAACACTACCCCATTTACACTACCCCAGCTATACTACCTTAGCAACAATACCCCAGCTACACTACCCTAGCTATACTACCCTAGCAAGTAACACTACCCCAGCTATACTACCCTAGCAACACTACCCCAGCTACACTATCCGAGCTAGCTACACAACCCCCACAACACATATTGCGCAAGCTACCCGAGCCACCCAGTTACACAATCTACCCACGCCACCGAGGTACCGAGTCACACTTAAGTTACACTATCGATACAGTCTATCCGATCCATCCATTAGCATAGTACATAGTATATAAATAGATTAGTAATCAAATTACAAAACAATGAACTGAGTGACCATGCACTGAATTATACCAATATTGCACCTGTTTGTAACACTCAAGACCATTTAAGTCGCAACCATTGACTAATTTATCACAAACACAGCAGTCGTATACTCAATGCTACAAATTAAATTTGAAATTAGAATCAACAAGATGACAAACCCCCACCCCTGTACTTCTGAATAGCTTGACACAAAGCAACTAATTGAATAAGTTACCAACTTCAGGCAACATCAATGAAACCTACCTAAACATGAATTCCGATTGTAACAACAAGAAAACAGTGAAATTGGCAGGTGTGAGATGAGAACAATCGACATCTAAACCCAACACAACATTCAACATTTGTATAACAATCCATTCAACACGTAATTTAAATATCATTAGAATATCTCTATTCTCACAGTAAATTAATTATACACTTTTGCAAAGTGCTTATTCTATTTAATTAAAACCCATAGCTGCATCAAAAACAACATCCAACTTTTGTATCATTATTCCATACAACATGTAACTTAGCGACAATGTTGTAAAACTCATTTCACAGTTATTATTGAAAACAATTTTAACGATTTTGTAAATCTGATTATTTTTTGCTACTAATAATCACTAGCGTAGCTAAATATCCAATTCATTTTTAAAGATAATTAACTCACTCCTGTATAGTTTTATTCACAAGAATTCCATAAAATAAGAGCACAGTGTGACAGACTGTTCCAGGCAGATGAGCAAAGAAAGAGATCCAAACAATGCACTAGGCAATTTTCTGCAATATTTATGACATTTCACAATAAAGATCTCCAACTTGTAACACTTGTAATGGAAATTGACCAAGCAACAAAAGTCTAGTAATGAATCCTCTACGTCGGCCCCTCAGGGCACTACTTGTCACAGGTTGTCTAACCTGCATACCTCTGGTTATCTCCCTTTATCAATGCAACCAGTGTGCATCATGACATGACAGGCGGGTCAAGTGTTTATTTAACCCATTCAACCCCAAGTAACTGACATGGACTGGTGCGTGATATTTTCAGACCAATAAATTAATAAGAAAAGTACCTTTGGACCAGTTCATTTATCAAAATGGGTAATTTTATCTAAAAATAGTAATAATTATTACTGGCAAAAAAGTGCAGATCCTGATGAGACGGCTCATCATGAGCCGGCTCATCTGGATCTACACTTTTCATAAGCCTATTTAGAGGCCTGTGGGGTTGAAAGGGTTAATCAATGGAGATATTTATAGATTATCGATAAATAAACAAACCAGGTGCGCTATTATCTTAATACGGTAATTAACTAATTAATAATGTAGATGGAGTTATATATTTACTAGACTCATAAATGATGTTCACAGATTTTATCTATGGCAATCACTTGTAAATGCAGTATGAAAACCAATATTCGGCTTTGAAAACATAGAGCAGAATGTTATGTCTCAAATTGATTACCTCATGAACCAGTGTTCAATCAGTACGTGATTTCCGAATAATTCTCTCAAAATTCTTTCCCAACATGCAGTATCCAAAACCGGGCTTTACAAATTTTGCTTAAATTTCCATAATATTTACAAAAGTACATCTTGACTCGAGGGTTGCATGCCAAAAGCAGCAAATCAACAATGTCTGGTAAATATAACAATGGAATACTGATCATAATATCTATACATGGCAACAAGCCAGTTTATGCAACACAAGGTTGTATTTACGCCCACAATCCCTCATAGTGTCTGGCCCTATGCTTGTATCACCTAATGTCATCACGTCTCCAAGTTTTAGGAATCATAGACATTTCCTGGAATCTTTGTAAGAAAAATGATCATGATCATGAAATGCCATGTCTTGCCAGATTAAACTGTGTTGCCAGATCCAACATGTAATGCCACATCTAACTGCCAGATATAACGGCATTGCCAGATCTAACTGCATTGCCACATCCAACTTGTATTGCTACATCAAACTACATAAAAATGCCACATCCAACTTGTATTGCAAGATCTTATTCTAACCAACAAATCTAACTGTATTGCCAGATCTAATTGTATTGCCAAATCTAGCTACATTACAAGACCCAGCTAGTATTGTCAGATTTAACTACATTGCCAAATCCAACTTGTATGCTTGTATGGGCAGGTCTAACATCAGATCTAACTCTATTGCCAGATCTAACTTATATTGCCAGATTTAACTTGTATCACCAGATCTAACTTATATTGCCAGATCTAACTTATATTGCCAGATCTAATTTATATTAACTTATATTGCCAGATCAAACTTGTATCACCAGATCTAACTTATATTGCCAGATCTAACTTATATTGCCAGATCTAACTTATATTAACTTATATTGCCAGATCTAACTTATATTAACTTATATTGCCAGATCTAACTTATATTGCCAGATCTAACTTATATTACCAGATCTAACTTATATTAACTTATATTGCCAGATCTAACTTATATTAACTTATATTGCCAGATCTAACTTGTATCACCAGATCTAACTTATATTGCCAGATCTAACTTATATTGCCAGATCTAACTTGTATCACCAGATCTAACTTATATTGCCAGATCTAACTTGTATCACCAGATCTAACTTATATTGCCAGATCTAACTTGTATCACCAGATCTAACTTATATTGCCAGATCTAACTTGTATCACCAGATCTAACTTATATTGCCAGATCTAACTTATATTGCCAGATCTAACTTGTATCACCAGATCTAACTTATATTGCCAGATCTAACTTGTATCACCAGATCTAACTTATATTGCCAGATCTAACTTATATTGCCAGATCTAACTTATATTAACTTATATTGCCATATCTAACTTATATTAACTTATATTGCCAGATCTAACTTATAATAACTTATATTGCCAGATCTAACTTCTATTGCCAGATCTAACTTATATTGCCAGATCTAACTTGTATCACCAGATCTAACTTGTATCGCCAGATCTAACTTATATTGCCAGATCTAACTTATATTGCCAGATCTAACTTATATTGCCAGATCTAACTTATATTGCCAGATCTAACTTCTATTGCCAGATCTAACTTATATTGCCAGATCTAACTTGTATCACCAGATCTAACTTGTATCGCCAGATCTAACTTATATTGCCAGATCTAACTTATATTGCCAGATCTAACTTATATTGCCAGATCTAACTTATATTGCCAGATCTAACTTCTATTGCCAGATCTAACTTATATTGCCAGATCTAACTTGTATCACCAGATCTAACTTGTATCGCCAGATCTAACTTATATTGCCAGATCTAACTTATATTGCCAGATCTAACTTATATTGCCAGATCTAACTTATATTGCCAGATCTAACTTCTATTGCCAGATCTAACTTATATTGCCAGATCTAACTTGTATCACCAGATCTAACTTGTATCGCCAGATCTAACTTATATTGCCAGATCTAACTTATATTTGCCAGATCTAACTGTCGCTGGGAGCCGGATATAACTGGTGCTGGGAGCCGGATTTAACTGGTGCTGGGAACCAGATTTAACTGGTGCTGGGAACCAGATTTAACTGGTGCTGGGAACCAGATTTAACTGGTGCTGGGAGCCGGATTTAACTGGTGCTGGGAACCAGATTTAACTGGTGCTGGGAGCCGGATTTAACTGGTACAGGGAACCAGATTTAACTGGTGTTGGGAGCTGTATTTAACTGATGCTAGCTGGGACCCGGATTTGACAGCTATGGAAACTGGATATAATTGATGATGAACAGGACAGAATTGTTGCTTTGTAATATAAGTAAGGACATCAACAAATCAGACATTAGGGAACAGACCCAATCACCAATGAGTGGTCATGTTTCTGTGTGCTACAGTTAGGACAGTTAATGGATTACGGAGAGACCAGGACACTCTCATTATACAGCTAGGACAGTTAATGGATTACGGAGAGACCAGGACACTCTCATTATACAGCTAGGACAGTTAATGGATTAAGGAGAGACCAGGACACTCTCATTATACAGCTAGGACAGTTAATGGATTACGGAGAGACCAGGACACTCTCATTATACAGCTAGGACAGTTAATGGATTACGGAGAGACCAGGACACTCTCATTATACAGCTAGGACAGTTAATGGATTACGGAGAGACCAGGACACTCTCATTATACAGCTAGGACAGTTAATGGATTACGGAGAGACCAGGACACTCTCATTATACAGCTAGGACAGTTAATGGATTACGGAGAGACCAGGACACTCTCATTATACAGCTAGGACAGTTAATGGATTAAGGAGAGACCAGGACATTCATTATTTCACATGACCAACTGCTGGATAATTATTTTACAGTAGAGGAAGCAGATATGCAAGTGATTGATACTACCCATGATACAGTGAGAACCTCTAGATGCCTCCAGTCTCCTGCTGTATGTATCATCTGATCAATAATACAGTTGGAGATGCAGTATCAAGCTATAAATCAAACAACTGCCAACATTCACAGAGCTGCACTATTTCGATATTCATATTAAGTATACATATCAATACAGTCATACACTCTACCGCTAAATTTAAACTCTTTCTTCCCTAGAAGTATACGCATGCCTATAGAATAGTTTCCCCCTACACGTTTAATCCAGCCCAAGCTTTAACCCTTTCCCTCATAGAAGCACCTCTTGACGCCATTACCAATACGACATACATTGACAATGTAGTAGCCAAACCAATGTTCATAATAAAGGCTAGAATCTCATGTAGTCCCAGTAATATCAAAGGAGGTGGGATAGATAGATATGGCGACTACTTATCCACTGCATGATAGCTAAAATGGCTGTCGTTTGTATGTATATATAATAGTATATTAAGGAAAGGAAAGAGTTAAACAGCTTTGTTGAGGGGCTGGATCTCCAAACCTACAATCAATTCTACAATATAGTGTTCTTAATAATAGTCTTGTAGAATGTTTTATCTATATATATAATATTTAATAACTGTTCTATATAATATTTAATAACTGTTCTATATAATATTTAATAACTGTTCCCAGACAACACGCCTGCTAGCCATAATTGCAAACAAGTGTAAGCAGTAAATCATAGGCATAGACATAAAGTCCCCCCCACACAGAATTATAATACAATCTGATACAAAGACACAACCATGTTGATCTCCCATTATGAATGCATTGCAATTAACTATTATAAGAAACCGTTCATCATTTTTGCCATTCCCACCATTGGTCATTATACAGGTTTGTCTGTAAAGTCGTTGTATAAGAGATTGATACATGTACACTGGTGACGCATTGTACAGCGATGGTCAGTAATCTCACATCAGCCAACCATGGTAGTCAGTCGGTGGCATAGTAGAACCCCTTTATAATATCTGCATACAAAACCAGATGAAGCACCTATAGCAGCTCATCCAGTTCATTACAACAAGATGAACACCTGTATGAACAATGAGATGGACACCGTTATGAACAATGAGATGAACACCGGTATGAACAATGAGGTGGACACCGGTATGAACAATGAGATGGACACCGTTATGAACAATGAGATGAACACCGGTATGAACAATGAGGTGGACACCGGTATGAACAATGAGATGGACACCGGTATGAACAATGAGATGGACACCGGTATGAACAATGAGATGAACACTGGTATGAACAATGAGATGAACATGGGTATGAACAATGAGATGAACACTGGTATGAACAATAAAATGAACACCAGTATGAACAATGAGATGAACACTGGTATGAACAATGAAATGAACACCGGTATGAACAATGAAATGAACACCGGTATGAACAATGAGATGAACACCGGTATGAACAATGAGATGAACACCGGTATGAACAACAAGGTGGACACCAGTATGAACAATGAGGTGGACACCAGTATGAACAATGAGGTGGACACCAGTATGAACAATGAGATGAACACTGGTATGCACAATGAGATGAACACCGGTATGAACAATGAGATGGACACCAGTATGAACAATGAGGTGGACACCAGTATGAACAACAAGGTGGACACCAGTATGAACAAGAAGGTGGACACCAGTATGAACAACAAGATGGACAACAGTATGAACAAAACAGTATGAACAAGAAGGTGGACACCAGTATGAACAAGAAGGTGGACACCAGTATGAACAAGAAGATGGACACCAGTATGAACAACAGTATGAACAAAACAGTATGAACAACAAGATGGACAACAAGATGAACAAAACAGTATGAACAACAAGATGGACAACAAGATGAACAAAACAGTATGAACAACAAGATGGACAACAGTATGAACAACAAGATGAACAACAAGATGAACAACAAGATGGACAACAAGATGGACAACAAGATGAACAACAAGATGAACAACAAGATGGACAACAAGATGAACAACAAGATGGACAACAAGATGAACAACAAGATGAACAACAGTATGAACAACAGTATGAACAACAAGATGAACAACAAGATGAACAACAAGATGAACAACAAGATGAACAACAGTATGAACAACAAGATGGACAACAAGATGAACAACAAGATGAACAACAAGATGAACAACAGTATGAACAACAAGATGGACAACAAGATGAACAACCAGATGAACAACAAGATGAACAACAAGATGAACAACAGTATGAACAACAAGATGAACAACAAGATGGACAACAAGATGAACAACAAGATGAACAACAAGATGGACAACAAGATGAACAACAAGATGAACAACAAGATGAACAACACGATGAACAACAAGATGAACAACAAGATGAACAACAAGATGAACAACAAGATGGACAACAAGATGAACAACAAGATGGACAACAAGATGAACAACAAGATGAACAACAAGATGAACAACAAGATGGACAACAAGATGGACAACAAGATGAACAACAAGATGAACAACAAGATGGACAACAAGATGGACAACAAGATGAACAACAAGATGAACAACAAGATGGACAACAAGATGGACAACAAGATGGACAACAAGATGGACAACAAGATGGACAACAATAAGAAATGGAATAATGTTGTTAGGCTGCTGCATACAACACGAAAGAACGCGAAAACAACAACACCTCATCAATTCAAAAGAGTACTGCATACAGCAACAGACTAAGAGAAAGAAATGACAACAACAGCTCAGTAATAATAATTACATACAACAACATATTAACCCATTTCCACCTCGAAACAGCACTAACTGTATGCTTGCATTTGATAATGGGTTAACCCTTTCAACACCACAGACCTCTAAATTGGCTTACAAAAAAGTGTAGATCCAGATGAGCCGGCTCGTGTCGAGCCGTCTCATCAGGATCTGCACTTTCTTCAAGTAATATAGCTAATCTTAGACAAAATTACCCATCTTGATAAATGAACTGGTCCGAATGTAATTTTCTTATTCATTTATTGGTCTAAGAATATCATGGACCAGTCCATGTCAGTTACTTGGTGTTGAATGGGTTAATGCTTACAGCCATTGATATACTTAAATACGTAAATCCCTTCTGCTAATCGGAGACAAATATTCCAACAAAACATAAATCCCACATTGATCAATCCGCAAAATCATTGTGAAGTTAGAATCCACCTCTCCGAATTTTACACAAAAACAACAGAAACTGCTTCCCTACATCACAATAAAATGAAGACATAACATGCAATTACGCTTTGCAGTAGAGCTAAAAGAAATTTGTATAAACTAGAAGCGAATGTAAATAAATATTGAAGGCACCAGTTTTTATATGAAGTAGTGTTAGCTTATCCCGGTAATCTGTAATTAATCCTCGAGCACTGAGGAGATTGTCCAATCACCTGGAATAATACAAATGTAATTTCCAGGGCATGAATAATTAGTCCTTTTATAAAACAGGATTACATGAAATATGGTTGAGCTAAGTTGAAAATTAATTAGGCCACACTTTGATGACCTCATGGTAGGATTCACTTAATTCGTTTAAATGAATTCTCCCATTAAATAAAGTCATTATTATTATTATTATTATTACTCTAGCTATAATATAAACAACATAAGTAACACGATTACACGAAATAGGGTTGAGCTAAGTTGAAAATTAATTAGGCCACACTTTGATGGCCTCATGGTAAATTCACTTAATTCGTTTAAACGAGTTCTCCCATTAAATAAAGTCTATCTTATTATTACTCTAGCCATAATATAAAC
Organism: Archivesica marissinica; assembly: GCA_014843695.1. Lineage (NCBI taxonomy): Eukaryota > Metazoa > Mollusca > Bivalvia > Venerida > Vesicomyidae > Archivesica > Archivesica marissinica. Next base: position 48,895,203 of record CM026398.1, on the reverse strand, counting down.
ACAAATAAAATCAAATTAACATCCACAGTTGTTTTTATCCATACTGTAAATCCACTTTCCATGACTGTGCACACTTCAAGTGCTCAATGTCCAGGCCAAAGGTCCAGCATTGAAGTAAGAAAATCATTGTCCTTCATACTATACCCAGTCTCAACAAACTCATTGAAGAAGTCTGTGAAGCTACTCATTCTGAACCAGATAATCAGAGGAGGATCTCTGATCTAAGCCATGGACTATTTGATACACATTGTAAACACTATCTCCACTGATCTCCTAGTGAATGAACCCTTCACATGCAAGCTAATATATGTAGGCACTAGGGTGTAGTAACTATGATCACCTTTTAAATACAGTGAAATATGATAATCCAATGCAAAACAAAACCCGAAAGAATAACATTTTTAACATTTGCATTAAATAAAGTTTAACGAGTCTAAAAGTCCTAGGCATATCTTAGCTATTTCAAATACTGGTGGATTGTTTTGAGCGGTATTCAGGTGCAGTATCCAGGATTGGCATTAGAGGCGACATGACTTGGCTAGGGGGGTTTGAGAGACATGTTCAGGCAGAAAAAAAGCGTGCAAGCAGTGCGTTTGGTGCATTTTCACGATGTTTTTTGCCAATTGTTGTATCACTCATACAGCTGACAATTGTAGCATCACTCATACAGCTGACAATTGTAGCATCACTCATACAGCTGACAATTGTAGCATCACTCATACAGCTGACAATTGTAGCATCACTCATACAGCTGACAATTGTAGCATCACTCATACAGCTGACAATTGTTGCATCACTCATACAGCTGACAATTGTTGCATCACTCATACAGCTGACAATTGTTGCATCACTCATACAGCTGACAATTGTTGCATCACTCATACAGCTGACAATTGTTGCATCACTCATACAGCTGACAATTGTAGCATCACTCATACAGCTGACAATTGTTGCATCACTCATAATGCTGACAAATGTTGGTTGATTATAATAAATGAGCAAGTCGCGCACAAGCAAATGTGACTCAATTCTAACAATATTATATGATTGCCCTGAGAACGCATAATTATGATCAACGTATCATAGCCCGTATTAACTCTTTGCATGCTGGGTAAATTAAAGGCTATAAATAGTTCAAATTATTGTAGCAGATGACAATTCATATAATATATTTTTCTTATTGAAACTGAAAACTCTATGCAAATATGCAATGGAATTCCATACAATTGTGTCGTTACGACAAAATCCAAATGAAATTCCCTGATATATTTCACTGTTATTTTCACAGCTAGTGCAAATAGTTAAACCAATGCTTCACACAAATTTGAAGACTTTAATGCCCCCATAAAATTTCATTATAAGTTATTTATAACACAGTCCTGGACTCATTAAATACAGGTGTGTTCATTAATTAGTGATTCAGATGCAAGGTGTTCAATTCAATTCTCAAGAGTTGTAAACGAACATGTAACATGCTAATAGCAACTTAAAATCTCTTTTGCAAACATCATAGAGCTAGATCAGACGGCATAGACCATGCACAGAACGTGCAGCCTGATCAGGCTCTATGCTGTTTGCTATTAGAATAGTGGAGCTAAATCACTTGGCTGAATAGCAAATAACATAGATCCTAATCAGCACACATCGTTACGCCACATACGGCTGACCTGGATCTATATTGTTTGTAAATGCAATGTTATTTCTGTGGTGGGCAAATGGTTAACCACGGCCAAAACTGTATTCAAATGAGTCATTAAAAATCCAGTGTCAGATAAAAATAACATATTAATCTCCCTATTCTTTGAATTACAAAAGGGTTAAAACACTGTTGTGACATAATACCGTTGTACTTGCAGTCCATTATTATTAATACTAATTATTATTATTATTAATAATGGACTGCTGTCAAAAGGCCAGAGTATTATATTAACCCTTTCAACACCACAGGCCTCTAAATAGGCTTATGAAAAGTGTAGATCCAGATGAGCCGGCTCGTGACGAGCCGTCTCATCAGGATCTGCACTTTTTGTCAGTAATAATTATTACTATTTTTAGATAAAATTACCCATTTTGATAAATGAACTGGTCCAAATGTAATTTTTTTATTCATTTATTGGTCTAAAAATATCATGCACCAGTCCATGTCAGTTACTTGGGGTTGAATGGGTTAAATCCTACGCTTACATGCCTGAAATGAACAATTTTAATTAGTAGGATCTTGTTATATACCGGTATGTGTGTGTTTTAAGTAAGATATAAGCCTCAAACTGATCCAATATGTAAAATATTGCATATTGGATCGTTTTCGGCTTACATCTTACACTTTTATTATATTTGTTGCTGCAAAAATCCAACCCCAAAGGATCATAAAATGAGTGTAAGATTCTAAGTTTAACTGCACTTGGAGTGTCCTGCTTATCATGTTGAGGATCGGGAACCAGCTACCACGCTCTATACATTTACTGTGTTTTTTGCTTAAATAAAACATCATATCCTTCTTTATTGCTTTTTTTATTATTACATAGTGATAAACATTCAAAATTAGATGAATATTCCAATTAATTGACATTTGGTTATTTGAAGTCCACTGTTTTACTCTTCCGCTTCACACTAAAATTGCTACCTGTTAAACCTTTGCTATATAAAACAAAGATGATTGAATATAGTCAAACCTGTCTTAAGCAGCCAGCCAAGGGAATCACAAAAAGTGGCTGCTTAGCACAGGTGGCTGCTTAATAGAGGTGAAATGTATAACTAAGTAACATATTGGGACTCTGAAAGGTGGCTGCTTAATGCAGGTTGGCTGCTTAATAGAGGTGACCACTAACACAGGATTCACTGTATTCCATCGAAGTAACTGACCTATTGTTTTTAAAGCCAAATTCATTTTATCCTGACATTTCACACAATGGTGAAAATCTGACCAAGCAGCGTGTAAAATATTTTCAGAAATTTCACCAGGATTTATCCAATATTTTCTGGTCTTCATAAAATGGTCACTTTGAATACAGTTTAGTGACCGTTTGAGGTTCTATATTCATTTTAATCAGAACTGAGGCATATGTGTGTATTTTACGTTTATTTATCGTCGCTACCGGTTGCCCATATGAGCGACGCCTCCTGAAGAGATTAGTTATTTTAGATTTTGGAGGATAGTGCATAATACAGACAGAGACCCATTCCAGAATCTCCTCTGGTTCTTTTACGTGCACGATGTAAAGCACCGACATGAGACCTCGGTTTAACATCCCATCTGAAAGACTTAATTTTATTAGGGTCAGACGGGACCTGCGATCCCTGGATTACCAGTCCAGCGTGTTACCACTGGACTACATATCCGTCTGTTATATTATGTGCAGTTTATTCTTATAATGTGCTGTATCCACTCAGTGTTGCTGAGGCAAAAAATTATCACATTTTATAATATATCCACTGTTTGGAATGTAAATACACAATTTCTGTTGACGTTTTCTCCACTATATCTTGTAATTATAACATTAAACCTGGTCCTTACAATTGTATTATATACATCTATGCAATGTGTGTGAAAATGATTTCACATGTTCCAGCAGTTGTCAGCTGTTCAAAGTGCCTCTGGTTTGCAGACATTAATTGAGAGCTAAATATTCTCACAAACTAAAGTCGGTTTATGTGTTGTTTTTTTCTTCATTGAAATGGCAAAATACAAGTATATAATTCATACGCAAATTCATCCCAAGTGTAACCTTGGTAATTAGAAACCTTAATAAACCACCATATACACAAAGTATTTGCAAATAAATATCCATAAAGGGAGATAATTAATTCAGAAATAATTATTTCATAAATTCCAGTTTTTTGTGGGCAGATCTTCAAATTTGTAGTCAACATCTGAATAAATTATTTTTGAAAAAGTGCAAAGTACGTAAAGACACTAATCAGGATTTATAATCGTTATATTAGCTTTAAGAATGTCTGGATGCACGTGCAGCATGTTCCAAGTGTAAGAGACAAAAGAGCTTTACACGTGCATGTTCAACTTACAGACAGATCTGTAGTCCAGTGGTTAACACGCTGGACTGGTAAGGAGGTTCGACCCTAATAAAATTAACAGTCTTTCAGATGGGACTTTAAACCGAGGTCTCATGTCGGTGTTTTACACCGTGCGCGTAAAAGAACCAGAGCTCTGGAATGGGTCTCTATCTGTATCATTGCTCTATCCTCCAAAAATCTAAAATGACTAATCTCTTCAGGAGCTCATATGGGTAACCAGTAGCAACGATAAATAAATGTAAAACACATACCATGTTCAACTTTATATCATCAGTAAATATGTCTCCTAATCAGTAATCAACATGCATCATCACCATGGTAACATGAACAACTGATAAACTCTGATGATACTTGCATTTCTTACAAAATATTACCTAATTCTATCATAATTTTGAAACGATCCAGGTGTTTACTATACAAGAAATCATTATCAGACATGTTGATAAACATAAATAAATAAATGCCAGGATAAAGTCCTGCCAGAACATGACACATCAGCCAGTGTGTGGGTAACTACTGCCATGAAAACCTGCTTCATCCTCCAGTTTCATGCTGCAATAGCTAGCTGTATCATCAGTATCACACTGCTATAGCTAGCTGTGTCATCTGTATCATGCTGCTATTGCTAGCTGTATCATCAGTATCACACTGCTATAGCTAGCTGTGTCATCTGTATCATCTGTATCACACTGCTATAGCTAGCTGTGTCATCTGTATCATGCTGCTATTGCTAGCTGTATCATCAGTATCACACTGCTATAGCTAGCTGTATCATCTGTATCACACTGCTATAGCTAGCTGTATCATCTGTATCACACTGCAATAGCTAGCTGTATCATCTGTATCACACTGATATAGCTAGCTGTGTCATCTGTATCATCTGTATCACACTGCTATAGCTAGCTGTATCATCTGTATTACACTGCTATAGCTAGCTGTATCATCTGTATCACACTGCTATTGCTAGCTGTATCATCTGTATTACACTGCTATAGTTGGCTCAATCATCTGTATCACACTGCTATAGCTAGCTGTATCATCAGTATCATCTGTATCACACTGCTATAGCTAGCTGTATCATCTGTATTACACTGCTATAGCTAGCTATGCCATCAGTATCATCTGTATCACGCTGCTATAGCTAGCTGTATCATCTGTATCACACTGCTATAGCTAGCTATGCCATCAGTATCATCAGTATCACGCTGCTATAGCTAGCTGTATCATCTGTATCACACTGCAATAGCTAGCTGTATCATCTGTATCACACTGCTATAGCTAGCTGTATCATCAGTATCACACTGCTATAGCTAGCTGTATCATCTGTATCACACTGATATAGCTAACTGTGTCATCAGTATCACACTGCTATAGCTAGCTGTGTCATCTGTATCACACTGCTATAGCTAGCTGTATCATCAGTATCACACTGCTATAGCTAGCTGTATCATCAGTATCACACTGCTATAGCTAGCTATGTCATCTGTATCACACTGCTATAGCTAGCTGTATCATCAGTATCACACTGCTATAGCTAGCTGTGTCATCTGTATCACACTGCTATTGCTAGCTGTATCATCTGTATCACACTGCTATAGCTAGCTGTATCATCAGTATCATCTGTATCACACTGCTATAGCTAGCTGTGTCATCTGTATCACACTGCTATAGCTAGCTGTGTCATCTGTATCACACTGCTATAGCTAGCTGTATCATCAGTATCATCTGTATCACATTGCTATAGCTAGCTGTATCATCTGTATCACACTGCTATAGCTAGCTGTGTCATCTGTATCACACTGCTATTGCTAGCTGTATCATCAGTATCATCTGTATCACATTGCTATAGCTAGCTGTATCATCTGTATCACACTGCTATAGCTAGCTGTGTCATCAGTATCATCTGTATCACACTGCTATAGCTAGCTGTGTCATCTGTATCACACTGCTATAGCTAGCTGTGTCATCTGTATATTCCTCAGCTGTTTTCACACAACTGGCAGCATCTATCATCAGCAGGTTTCACACAGCTGGCAGCATCTATCATCAGCAGGTTTCACACAGCTGCCAACATCTATCATCAGCAGATTTCACACAGCTGGCAGCATTTATCATCAGCCGGTTTTCACACAACAGCTGAATCAGCAGCGAGTTTCACACAGTTAACAAAATATCAACACAAGCTGATTCATCAGCGAGTTAAACATAATAAACCAAGTAACAATAGGTTTCACACAGCTAACTAAATACCACGAGGTTTCACATTGCTAGCTGCATGATGATCACGAGGTTTCACACAGCTAACTAAATATCACAAGGTTTCACACCGCTACCTGCATGATGAGCACGAGGTTTCACACAGCTAGCTGAACATCAACTGGTTTCACACAGCTAGTCGAGTCTCCAGCATGCTTCCTGTGGATAGAGCTGATTGATCACTTCCTCGATATTGCACTTGCTGTTGCTTATAGCTATACAGAACAGCAAACGAAAACCAGCAAAACTGTCCACCATATCAATACAATTATAGCTATACAAGTCCAGACCAAATCGAGAAAATAACGAGCAGAGCCGACAAGTCTGCTGCATTAAAGGATATAAAAACGAATAGCAGCTTACTGCGCCCATTAACAGGAGACATTATCGATAAATCATTATTACTTATATGCCATATTTTGTACCGTTATTCCATAAATAATTAAGAAGACAAAATACACGAGCCGGACTGTGTACAATGGAATTATTGCTCTAAGACCTCCACATGTAGAACCAGCTAGAGGCCACAGAGCACAGACCTCCACATGTAGAACTAGCTAGAGGCCACATAGCACATACATGTAGAACCAGCTAGAGGCCACAGAGCACAGATATGTAGAACCAGCTAGAGGCCACAGAGCACAGACATCCACATGTAGAACCAGCTAGAGGCCACATAGCACAGACATCCACATGTATAACCAGCTAGAGGCCACAGAGCACATACATCCGCATGTAGAACCAGCTAGAGGCCACAGAGCACAGACATCCACATGTAGAACCAGCTAGAGGCCACAGAGCACAAACATCCACATGTAGAACCAGCTAGAGGCCACAGAGCACAGACCTCCACATGTAGAACCAGCTAGAGGCCACAGAGCACAGACCTCCACATGTAGAACTAGCTAGAGGCCACAGAGCACAGACATCCACATATAGAACCAGCTAGAGGCCACATAGCACATACTTCCACATGTAGAACTAGCTAGATGCCACAGAGCACAGACCTCCACATGTAGAACCAGCTAGAGGCCACAGAGCACAGACATCCACATATAGAACCAGCTAGAGGCCACAGAGCACAGGCATCCACATGTAGAACTAGCTAGAGGCCACATAGCACAGATTTCCACATGTAGAACCAGCTAGAGGCCACATAGCACAGACATCCACATGTAGATCTAGCTAGAAGCCACAGAGCACAGACATCCACATATAGAACTAGCTAGAGGCCACAGAGCAGATCTCCAAATGTAGAACCAGCTAGAGGCCACGTAGCACATACATCCACATGTAGAACCAGCTAGAGGTCACAGAGCACAGACCTGCACATGTAGAACCAGCTAGAGGTCACAGAGCACAGACATCCACATGTAGAACCAGCTAGAGGCCACAGAGCACAGACCTCCACATGTAGAATCAGCTAGAGGCTACAGAGCACAGACCTCCACATGTAGAACCAGCTAGAGGTCACAGAGCACAGACCTCCACATGTAGAACCAGCTAGAGGTCACAGAGCACAGACATCCACATGTAGAACCAGCTAGAGGCCACAGAGCACATACCTCCACATGTAGAACCAGCTAGAGGTCACAGAGCACAGACCTCCACATGTAGAACCAGCTAGAGGTCACAGAGCACAGACATCCACATGTAGAACTAGCTAGAGGCCACAGAGCATATACATCCACATGTAGAACCAGCTAGAGGCCACAGAGCACAGACCTCCACATGTAGAACCAGCTAGAGGCCACAGTGCATAGACATCCACATGTAGAACCAGTAGCCCCAGAGTAGACCAGTAGCCCCGGAGCAGATCTCCACATGTAGAACCAGTAGCCCCGGAGCAGATCTCCACATGTAGAACCAGTAGCCCCGGAGCAGATCTCCACATGTAGAACCAGTAGCCCCGGAGCAGATCTCCACATGTAGAACCAGTAGCCCCGGAGCAGATCTCCACATGTAGAACCAGTAACCCCAGAGCAGACTTCCACATGTAGAACCAGTAGCCCCGGAGCAGATCTCCACATGTAGAACCAGTAGCCCCGGAGCAGACTTCCACATGTACAACCAGTAGCCCCGGAGCAGACCTCCACATGTACAACCAGTAGCCCCGGAGCAGACCTCCACATGTAGAACCAGTAGCCTCGGAGCAGACCTCCACATGTAGAACCAGTAGCCCCGGAGCAGACTTCCACATGTAGAACCAGTAGCCCCGGAGCAGATCTCCACATGTAGAACCAGTAGCCCCGGAGCAGATCTCCACATGTAGAACCAGAGGTTAGCAACCACTACATCAAACTACATTATATTATAACACACTTAAATATATACAGATACATTTATGACCACATTTGATATTGTTCTTCTCTTGATGTCCAAATCTAACAGCAATGTGATCAATTAATAATAGTATAACTTCTCACAATATCATAGTGAACCTAGGTTTAAACCACAGGTAACCTGATCTACATACACCCCCCCCATCTCACCCTCCACCATGACATTTCTACCTAAATGCTTCTAATAATGTTGATGTCTGTGGTAATTGACAAGTAATTGACAGGTAATTGACAGTATCACATGATTAATTATGTCCTTCATTTACATGAACATTAAACTAGTGGACATTTATGTAACATGAACCTTCTCATTAGGTTAACCCTTTCCACACCAAGTAACTGACATGGACTGGTGCATGATATTTTTAGACCAATAAATTAACAAGAAAATTACATTTGGACAAGTTCATTTATAAAAATGGGTAATTTTGTACATTGTAGTAATATTACTGGCAAAAAGTGCAGATCCTGATGAGACTGCTCTCATCATAAGCCGGCTCATCTGGATTTATACTTTTGTAGGCCTATTTAGGTCTGTGGTGCTGAAAGGGTTAAACTCTACATTCAAATTATCATCTCCATCAACCAGGAGTAATTGCAACTACAGAAAAACAATGGCTATCAAACAGAACTGTCCGATTAGCGCAGTGGTTAGCGCGCTCGCTTCTCACCAATGCAACCCGGGTTCGATCTGCGGACCGGGAAGTATGTGAGATGGTATGGTGATCGGACAGGTGGGTTTTCTCCGGGTACTCCGGATTCCTCCCACACGAATGACCACATTTACGCTTTCATCCGCGCCAACGAGAGTGATTAATATAAGTTGTTAGAACTTGCTTCGCAATCGTTGTAAAATAAATAAAGTTTAAATTTTTTTAAACAGAACAATAGTATTTACTTTTGTAATTTCAAGGTAACTCTCACTCTTGGCTCATAACATATATCCATTTATCACATAACTTTAGCTTGTATTCAATTTCATACTACCATCACATATTTTCTTATATGTACACACGTGTAATAACACCTGGAAGGATTCTGATTGGTAGAGAGAATAATCCTTATAATTTGTAAATTAACTCTGTTGCATGCTAGCAGTGAAAATAACAATAAGATATTTCATGGAATTTCATTAGAATTGGGCCTTAATGACAGAATTCTCATGCAATTCCATCATATCATTTTTCAGAGTTTTCAGTTACAAATAAGAAAGACACATTAACCCATTTCATTCTGGATACCGTTCAAACGGTATGTGCAAAGAACATAGAGCCAGATTAACCGCCACGGAATGTTCCGTCTAATCAGGCTCTATGCTGTTTGCTATTCAGATGATTGTGCTAAGACACTTGGCTATGCAGCAAACAACATAGATCCTGATCAGCACGCAGCGTTACGCTGTGGCTGATCCGGATCTATGTTGTTTGCAAAAGCCTTTAAATGTATCCAGAATGAAAATGGTTAATGAACCAATGCTCATAAGTATTCTTAAACAACTCAAGAACACAACTTCTTGAATTTGTTAACACTCATTACAGTCTTAAAACATTTGAATCTTCCACAAACAAGACATCAAAATAGTTGTCAAAACTCATAATATTTCAATACATCATCGAACAATTAAATAAAATATCCGCATAAAAAAAATGCTTTAGCACAAAAAATGTTTTGAAGGACTTCTTAAAACACTTGAAACTTCCACAACACGACATTATTGCTACACACATGTGCTTCCAGGTTCACAATATGTCATGTGCTTCCAGGTTCGCACACAGTTATTTATTTCTGCCCCCAATTTCATCTCCGGCAAGACAAAGAATGTAGTAATAATTTTCCGCAACAAAACAGATGATACCTTCTAACACAAAGAGAACATTAACAACCTAGCTGATGCTAACAGTGTTGTGCCCGAGCCAGTCGATAATTCAACCATAATACAAGGACAGAATAGCCACATTTTTTCCCATAAAAAAGTACACTTCTAAATAACTCCGAAAATGTCCCATTAAATTGCGAAAGTGTCCGACAATAAAACCTTCAAACAACTTGAATAGCCAGCCCACTGTACATTTAAACTGCTTTATTGTCATCAAATTGATGAATAATTTGACCTTCCAATCTGTCTACTTGAAATCCAGGTACTAATGTATAGGCAAAGATATTGTTGCTACCAGTTACACCAGGGACACACCCTGAAGGGATAATAGGTTTGGGGAGATAGTACAATATACAAACAGAGCCCCATAGCAATGACTCCTCTGGTTGTTTCTATAGGCTTTGTATATTTAAGCACTGCCATTGGATTGGACCTTTAAGTTTATAGTATTTTCTGTTATTGAATTTCGTAATTAATCACAGAGATTTGAACCCTGGATTAACATGTCCAAAAATCTAGCAAGTTAACATACCGGTAATTAGTTTATACAAATTTATTTTAGCTCGATTGCGAAACAAGTTCTTACAACTTACATTAATCACTCTTGAGATCTCATTCCTGATGGAATCCATCACCACAAGGGAGAGATACAATGTAAGAGGCAATGTGGAATTTAAATGCCTTGCCTAAGGGCACAATCGCAACGGTCACAGTTGGGTGCGAACGTGGGGCCTTTCGCACCTGAAGCGAATGCACTATCACGACTTCCAGATCGGTAATTGAAATGGGTGACATTTTATAATTGATTATGCTTAATTTAAAATATTGAATATTCTAGTATCATTGTGGTTTGTTACTTAATTACAAGGTGTTGTTAGGTAAACTGCCCGCCGGCGATATAGCCCAAAATGGTGCTGATGCAGGCGTAAAACCCGAAATATAACATAACATACTTAATTACAAGACACAGCAACACAGCCCCTGAGAATGCAAACTTAATGATGAGAGGTTCATTGTTATCTCCTGGTTTTATGTGATCTTCCCTCATAAATGCCTAATTCAATAAAGGATGGTTGAGCAGATTCTGGGATCGAAACATTAGATGGGGTGTTTTACAGCCTGGTCATAAACCTATTCTCAGACTTTTAAATGCCCAAATTAATAATCGGAAATTGTAATATTTACTTTTATGAAATTGGCATAACTTCTCACTTTCTTGTTTTCAATTCACTGAACTCGACAACCGTAAATGTCATATTGTTAGATCAAATAATAAAGAACAAAGAAACTTTACATTTTGTGATCAACATGAAATCTGTATTTTATCCATAAAACCTCATCATAAAACTGTCATCAATGGCAGAAACACATCATTACATTTCCACCACATTTATTTTTTATTTCACTTTTACAGCACTTTTCCTTTTCCTGAACAATTAACATAGCCATATAATATCATAAAATTAACTACACTCCAAAACTGTACACTTTCATTCAGAAAAATATTTGTCACTGATAAAATTGTCCCAAGTGTCACATACATAATGCTCACAATGCAGTGCAGTCAGCGTCTGGATATAAATAGTAACAGTATTTCAAAGGGCTGCTACCCGTCTCTGTGGTCGAGTGATTACAGTCGCAGGCTTGTATACCACTGTAACCTATCACCACTGATGGTCAAGGGTTCGAACCTCGCTCAGACCGTGTCTCTCTATATGAAAAAGTTGGCAGTTTCTTACGGAGGTTGGTGCACCCAAGTACTGGTTAATCGCTGGAGCCTGCCCATGAAAGGTGTTGTTATGTAAACTTCCTGTCGCTCATATGGGAAACTGGTAACGACGTTAAATAAACTTAACAAAAAAAAAAGAAGATCCGCATGACTGACTTTAATAATAAATTCAATACAGCTGTTTCTGTGAAATGTGTGCTAATTATTATCATTGCACGCTAGCGGCAGATAAAATCACTTTTGCAAACAGCATAGAGCCAGATCAAGATCAGACAGCACAGAACGTGCCGTCTGATCAGGCTCTATGCCGTTTGCTATTAGGATAGTGGAGCTGAAACACTTGGCTGAATAGCAAACAACATAGATCCTGATCAGACGCAGTATTATGCCGCGGCTGATCTGGGTCTATGTTGTTTGCTATTAGGATAGTGGAGCTAAATAACTTGGCTGAATAGCAAACAACATAGATCCTGATCAGACGCAGTATTATGCCGCGGCTGATCTGGGTCTATGTTGTTTGCTATTAGGATAGTGGCGCTAAAACACTTGGCTGAATAGTAAACAACATAGATCCTGATCAGATGCAGTATTATGCCGCGGCTGATCTGGGTCTATGTTGTATTGCTATTAGGATAGTGGCGCTAAAACACTTGGCTGAATAGTAAACAACATAGATCCTGATCAGACGCAGTATTATGCTGTGGCTGATCTGGGTCTATGTTGTTTGCTATTCGGATAGTGAAGCTGAAACACTTGGCCAAATAGCAAACAACATAGATCCTGATCAGACGCAGTATTATGCCGTGGCTGATCTGGGTCTATGTTGTTTGCTATTCGGATAGTGAAGCTGAAACACTTGGCCAAATAGCAAACAACATAGATCCTGATCAGACGCAGTATTATGCCGCGGCTGATCTGGGTCTATGTTGTTTGCACATGTGACTGAGACAAGTGGCACATAAAGCACCAAGCGACATATATATACTCATTATTAACATCAAACTCTATACAGCTGTCTCCACTTAAAACTGTATGTCAATCATAAAAGTTGAAAAGAAAGCCATAAGAACATGATATTCAATAATGTTTATGAGATTTTCCCGGTGACAGATGTCGGCTAATTAAACAGCCTTCCTGTGAGGTGATCGGAGACATCCAAACCAAGCAAGGAACGATCGGAGACATCCAAACCAAGCAAGGAACGGTCGGAGACATCCAAACCAAGCAAAGAACGATCGGAGACATCCAAACCAAGCAAGGAACGATCGGAGACATCCAAACCAAGCAAGGAACGATCGGAGACATCCAAACCAAGCAAGGAACAATCGGAGACATCCAAACCAAGCAAGGAACGATCTGAGACATCCAAACCAAGCAAGGAACGATCCGGAGACATCCAAACCAAGCAAGGAACGATCGGAGACATCCAAACCAAGCAAGGAACGATCGGAGACATCCAAACCAAGCAGGGAACGATCGGAGACATCCAAACCAAGCAAGGAACGATCGGAGACATCCAAACCAAGCAGGGAACGATCGGAGACATCCAAACCAAGCAAGGAACGATCGGAGACATCCAAACCAAGCAAGGAACGATCGGAGACATCCAAACCAAGCAAGGAACGATCGGAGACATCCAAGCAAAGAACGATCGGAGACATCCAAACCAAACAAGGAACGATCGGAGACATCCAAACCAAGCAAGGAACGATCGGAGACATCCAAACCAAGCAAAGAATGATCGGAGACATCCAAACCAAGCAAGGAACGGTCAGAGACATCCAAACCAAGCAAGGAACAATCGGAGACATCCAAACCAAGCAAGAAACGATCGGAGACATCCAAACCAAGCAAGGAACGATCGGAGACATCCAAACCAAGCAAGGAACAATCGGAGACATCCAAACCAAGCAAGGAACGATCGGAGACATCCAAACCAAGCAAGGAACGATCGGAGACATCCAAACCAAGCAAGGAACGATCGGAGACATCCAAACCAAGCAAGGAACGATCGGAGACATCCAAACCAAGCAAGGAACGATCGGAGACATCCAAACCAAGCAAGGAACGATCGGAGACATCCAAACCAAGCAAGGAACGATCTGAGACATCCAAACCAAGCAAGGAACGATCGGAGACATCCAAACCAAGCAAGGAACGATCGGAGACATCCAAACCAAGCAAGGAACGATCGGAGACATCCAAACCAAGCAAGGAACGATCGGAGACATCCAAACCAAGCAAGGAACGATCTGAGACATCCAAACCAAGCAAGGAACTGTCGGAAACATCCAAACCAAGCAAGGAACATTCACACTGAATACTCTCCAATTATTCTTGAACATTCATGGATGCCAAATCAATCACCAGTCAGAATACACAGTTAATTTCACCAGTCAGAATACACAGTTAATTTCACCAGTCAGAATACACAGTTAATTTCACCAGTCAGAATAAACAGTTAATTTCACCAGTCAGAAAAAACAGTTAATTTCACAAGTCAAAATAAACAGTGAATTTCACAAGTCAAAATAAACAGTGAATTTCACAAGTCAAAATAAACAGTGAATTTCACAAGTCAGAATATACAGTGAATTTCATGTGTCAGACTAACTATTTAATTTCACGAGTCAGAATAAACATCTAATTAAAATATAATTTAAGCAATGCATTGATCCAAGCAGCTGAGGGAATCGTTGCAGTGCAGTTATTAAGTGTAATTATATTGCCAGGTCGTGATATGATTATAATCATGGCAAGTGTATGAAGTTATTATAAGAAGTCAACCAAGCCTGACTATTCCAAGTTCTTGTAAAATCATTTACTGCTATATTGAATGTGACAACATGAAAAGTAGATTATTGTCGACCAGAATCTTGTTCCTGCTATGACACGGTTGACTTAGAATCGTTTCTCATTGTGACAGAGTTATGCCTGACGTGCAACACTGAATGGATACAACACATTATAAGAATAAGCTGCACATAATATAACAGACGGATCTGTAGTCCAGTGGTCACACGCTGGACTGGTAATCCAGGGATCGCAGGTTCGATCCCCCGTATGACCCTAATAAAATTAACAGTCTTTCAGATGGGACGTTAAACCAGAGGTCTCGTGTCGGTGCTTTACACCGTGCACGTAAAAGAACCAAAGGAGATTCTGGAATGGGTCTCTGTCTGTATCATGCACTATCCTCCAAAATCTAAAACGACTAATCTCTTTAGGAGGCGTCGCTCATATTGGCAACTGGTAGCGACGATAAATAAACGTAAAACACACACACACATAATATATATCGGAACTAAGTCCCTGGAAATCGTTCTTCAATCAAACCGTGTCTAAATACAAGAACGAGGATTGTTTTGCTAAAATATAGTTAAGATTTATAGAGTTATTAAAACATGATGCAAAGAAATGCAGCATTTTAAGACCTCACCTATTCGCCTTTAAATGATTAAAAACAATTTACAGACACTATAATTTCCTTTAACTCCAATTCCAACACCTACGTGAGTTCACTATCTCCATATATTCCTAGAACAGTCATTAAACTAAACAATTATAATATTATCCCAGATCGAAATTCACCGAGTTTAACAGCAACATTACTCTCAATCATGCAACGAATCTTCACACACATGGAGTTTAAACCATAATAATATTGCTTATTTCCAAAAGTTCGCTGCAAGCAACAATTCCATTCATATGATTCCAGTCATCTTCAATAACTGATCACTGTTATCATATAATCACAACTACAGTAACACTGCATAAATTAATTCATCTGATTTAACATCCATATATGATTTTAATTATACATTCAATTAATGCAAATACAGTAACACTGCATAAATTAATTCATCTGATTTAACATCCATATATGATTTTTATTATACATTCAATTCATGCAAAGATTGTCAATATTTGCCGAGACGAAATCTAAGATCACATAAGTATTTCTGATTCTGCAACCTGATTTATACCATTCTGTGCAGTAAGCTAGTCTCCAAGTATCGTTACATTCATGGTTCTGTACAGTTCTTGTTAAATACGATATGAAACAAAAACAAACATGGTTTGTAAGAATTGTTTATATCTGCGTTGGAAGGTATGTCGGTAGAATTAGATTATGAATGAATCGATACGGTTTGTGTTGATACAGATCGTGCCGTTAAGTGCACAACTGAATGGAACTAGGGTACTGTGTTTGAAGTAGGTACGATTATTATTCAACGACAGTACAATGGTGGGATAATACGCTACCATCATGCCAGTGTAATCAATATCATTATCATCTCAAATTCTGTATACAGTACTTTATATCATTAATAGATTGTAGTAATATGTGGAATGTGTGTCAAGTAAATTTATCTAGGTGTATCAAATTCTGCAGGAAATTAGCAAACTTACAGCATTAATTAGCCCTATAGAGAGAGAACCCACCTAGTCTGCTCATTAACCCATTCAACACCAAGTAACTCACATGGACTGGTCCATGATATTCATAAACCAATAAATGAATCAGAAAATCACATTTGGACAAGTTCATTTATCAAAATGGGTAATTATGTCTAAAAATATTCATATCACTGGCAAAAAGTGCAGATCCTGATGAGACGGCTCGTCATGAGCCGGCTCATCTGGATCTACACTTTTTGTAAGCCTATTTAGAGGTCTGTGGTGTGGAAAGGGTTAACCATTCAACACTACAGACCTCTAAATAGGCTTACAAAAAGAATAGATCCAGATGAGCTGGCTCATGATGAGCCGGCTCATCAGCCGTCTCATCAGGATCTGTACATTTTACCAGTAATATTACTATTTTAATAGTATTTTTAGACAAAATTACCGTACTCATTTTGATAAATGAACTGGTCCAAATTCTTATTAATTTATTGGTCTAACAATATCATGGGCCAGTCTACGTCATTTACTTGGTGTTGAATGGGTTAAAGCCGAATGTATGCACTTACTTATTATGCTAGAATGTGCTGCACGCTGAGAGATATATTGTATGATATTCTGTTGTATCTTAGCTACTTCATAGATCCTCTATACAGTCAAACCTGTGTTAAGCAGCCAGCCAAGGGAATCACAGAAAATATATACAGAAATATAGCACAGGTGGCTGCTTAATAGACATCAAATGTATAATAAAACAACATATTGGGAATCTGGAAACTGGCTGCTTAATATAGGTTGGCTGCTTAATGGAGGTGACCATTAACATGTTTGACTGTATTGTAACATAATTGACAATCCAGGTTCGATCATCTTTCTGAGAGATATGTGACATGCAATGGTAGGGTGGTAGCTAGATCGGACAACAGGTGGGCTTCCTACGGGTACACATTAGTTTTCTCCCATACAAAGGACAATATATACACGTTAATCCGTGCCAACAAGATTGATTAATACAATTTGTTAAAGTTTGTTTCATAATTGTTGCAAAATAAATAAATAAAGTTAAATTAAATTTAATCACTTTCGAGACCCATCTGAATCAATTTAGCTGCTATCACCATGAGGGAGAGAGAAGAGGCAATGTGGATTAAAGTGTCTTGCCTAGAGGACTACTACTACCACCCAGGGCTCATTCTAGAGGGCGAAATGGGCGAAGTAGTCACCCTTGGGACCATGACTTCGCCCCCTGGGGGCACCACTTTTCCCTAAAAATATTAATTTTTTTAAAAATATTACAAAATATTGTCCAGTAAGATACACTGGGCATTGTAAAACACTCCTTCTATTCAAATATTGTATTTAATGGTCATATTGTGTATTTTGACCCTATTATGTTGAAATTTATTAAATGATACCATTAGATGACACATCGCGCGTTCTCACTTCTCACAACAATTTGGGTCTAGCTTGAACCTGGCTGCCGCCGTGGTTTATTTATGATCTTATAATGGCATAGCATAGGCCTGAAAACCTAATTGCATCATGTTGTAGGCTTTAACAGTATTAGCTGGGAACCTATTAGTGTTCTTGCTGGAAACTACATTACATCAACAGAAACTGTACAATGGCTTTTTGAACTATAGATGGCCTCTATAGAATCAACAGCCTTTGGAGACATGTGAGTCACAACAATTGATAGTAGGCGCAAATATATAATTATCAGATTCAAATGTAGATATGGAAATTAATATAATAAAACTAATATTTTACATTTAACATTGAATGAACATAATTATGCAATGATCAACATGAAGATTTTTATGTTGTTTTTGAATATTGATTTAGTGTTGTTTAATTATTATTGATTGGTTGTAGTGACTATTGATTTAGTGTTGTTTAATTATCATTGATTGGTTGTAGTGACTATTGATTTAGTGTTGTTTAATTATTATTGATTGGTTGTAGTGACTATTGATTTAGTGTTGTTTAATTATCATTGATTGGTTGTAGTGACTATTGATTTAGTGTTGTTTAATTATTATTGATTGGTTGTAGTGACTATTGATTTAGTGTTGTTTAATTATCATTGATTGGTTGTAGTGACTATTGATTTAGTGTTGTTTAATTATTATTGATTGGTTGTAGTGACTATTGATTTAGTGTTGTTTAATTATCATTGATTGGTTGTAGTGACTATTGATTTAGTGTTGTTTAATTATTATTGATTGGTTGTAGTGACTATGACACATTATTTAAGCCAGTGCAAAATTAATAGTCACTACAATATCAATATAAATAATTTGCACCATTACACAGGCGTAAACCATTTATGACATTACACAGGCTTAAACCATTTATGACATTACACATGCTTAAACCATTTATGACAATACACAAGCTTAAACCATTTATGACATTACACAGGCTTAAACCATTAATGACATTACACAGGCGTAAACCATTTATGACATTACACAGGCTTAAACCATTTATGATCGAGCCCCACTGGAGCCGTTACGATTGTGCCCTTAGGCAAGGCATTTAAATTCCACATTGCCTCTTCTCTCTCCCTCGTGGCGATGGATTCCATCAGTAATGAGGTCTCGAGAGTGATTTATATAAGTCGAAATAACTTGTTTCGCAATCGAGCTAAAATAAATTTGTATAAACTAAAACCATTTATGACATTACACAGGCGTAAACCATTTATGACATTACCATGACTTAAACCATTTATGACATTACCATGACTTAAACCATTTATGACATTACACAGGCTTAAACCATTTATGACATTACACATGCCTAAACCATTTATGACATTACTATGACTTAAACCATTTATGACATTACACAGGCTTAAACCATTGATGACATTACACAGGCTTAAACCATTTATGACATTACACAGGCTTAAACCATTTATGACATTACACAGGCTTAAACCGTTTGTGACATTACACAGGCTTAAACCATTTATGACATAACACAGGCTTAAACCATTTATGACATTACATAGGCTTAAACCATTTATGACATTACACAGGCTTAAACCGTTTGTGACATTACACATGCTTAAACCATTTGTGACATTACACAGGCTTAAACCATTTATGACATAACACAGGCTTAAACCATTTATGACATTACATAGGCTTAAACCATTTATGACATAACACAGGCTTAAACCATTTATGACATTACATAGGCTTAAACCATTTATGACATTACATAGGCTTAAACCATTTATGGCATTACCATGACTTAAACCATTTATGACATTACACAGGCTTAAACCATTTATGACAATGCAGTGACATTTATGCTAATTAAGACATTTGTATCCTTGAACAATCAGAGACAATCACTGGTCAAGGCAATCACTGGTCAAGGCAATCACTGCACTGGTCAAGGCAATCACTGGTCAAGGCAATCACTAGGCAATCACTGGTCAAGGCAATCACTGGTCAAGGCAATCACTGCACTGGTCAAGGCAATCACTGGTCAAGGCAATCACCAAGGCAATCACTGGTCAAGGCAATCACTGCACTGGTCAAGGCAATCACTGGTCAAGGACATATTTTTATTAATGCAAATCGAGTTTCCATATTTGGAGTTGACCTTTAGGCAGCATCGGTGAATCCACACATTGTTCCAGGAAAATTGGATGTATAATTTGACACATTGTTCCAGGAAAATTGACCTGCCATTTGATTGTCTCTCAGCTAGATTACTATAATTGCTGTTCATTCAATATAGATTTCTCAGTTAGTTTCCTCTAGTCCACACTCATAATTAGATGGTAGCCATAACTGAGAGGTTGTTAAGTAGCTCCACATTGTATGGCAAACTTTATTTGGATGTTGGAGGAGAATATGAGGGGTGGGGGCTGAGGGTTTGGGGATGGGGAGGGTTGGGGGTGGGTGAGGGTTTGGGGTGGGTGAGGGTTTGGGGGTGGGTGAGGGTTTGGGGGTGGGTGGGTTTGGGGGTTGGTAAGGGTTTGGGGTTGGTAGGGTTTGGGGGATGGGTGAGGGTTTGGGGGTGGGTGAGGGTTTGAGGGGTGGGTGAGGGTTTGGGGGTGGGTGAGGGTTTGGGGGTGGGTGAGGGTTTGGGGGGGGTGAGGGTTTGGGGGTGGGTGAGGGGGGGGGTGAGGGTGGGTGAGGGTGGGGGGGTGAGAGTTTGAGGGGTGAGTGAGGATTTGGGGTGGGTGAAGGTTTGGTGGGGAGGGTGAGGGTTTGGTGGGAAGGGTGAGGGTTTGGTGGGGAGGGTTTGGTGGGGAGGGTGACGGTTTGGTGGGGAGGGTGACGGTTTGGTGGGTGAGGGTTTGGGGGCTTGCTGCATTCCAATCATTACACCCATTTTAACCCGATACAACAACTCGTCTTTACTGTCAAATGTAGATACCATGGAACATGCACATTTATTGAAATATCTAGGGATGTCAATGAACAATGTCTGAGTATCGAAAAGCAAAATGATGAGGATTCCAAAACATAGAGTGCCTGTCTCCATTAGACGTAAATCATTGCAAAATGTTCCTTCAATAAACAGTATTTATCTTAATCCAGGGGCCAATATAATCTACACACCCACACTTGTCGGCACCCCACGATCGTTTCCCAGTACTCTATTAGAACTTTGTCCCAGAAAATCGAGTATCACAATGCATTCCTTAGAAAATAACTGTAAATGCTGTGTATACAGTAGTGGGTGCTGAATTCTGATGAACTTGTTAAATGTTAGAAATTCGTTTTTTTATTCTTGGAAATAATTGTGTGAGAAAATGAAAAGCAGGTTCAAAGCACAAACTGTTTGCTAATTAACCCTTTCAACACCACAGACCTCTAAATTGGCTTACAAAAAAGTGTAGATCCAGATGAGCCGGCTCGTGACGAGCCGTCTCATCAGGATCTGCACTTTTTTCAAGTAATATAACTATTTTTATAAAAAAAATTACCCATTTTGATAAATGAACTTGTCCAAATGTGATTTTCTGATTCATGTATTGGTTTATGAATATCATGGACCAGTCCATGTCAGTTACTTGGTGTTGAATGGGTTAATGAAGGATAAATCAATATTTCAAATTGAAGGGTTTATCAGCCTGTTTATGTTTAACAGGAACTGATGGACCAGATAATAGCATACACAATTCATGACATTGTTCACTTGTCATGCTTTATTAGATATGTTTCTTTGTCTTCTCTCAAAGGTGGGTCCAATAGGCCAAAGTAATAAAATAATTGGGGGGGGGTCCATTAGGCCAAAGTAATAAAATAATAGGGGGGGGGGCCAATAGGCAAAGTAAAAAAATAATAGGGGGAGGGTCCAATAGGCCAAAGTAATAAAATAATAGGGGGGGGTCCAATAGGCCAAAGTAATAAAATAATAGGGGGAGGGTCCAATAGGCCAAAGAATAAAATAATAGGGGGAGGGTCCAATAGGCCAAAGTAATAAAATAATAGGGGGAGGGTCCAATAGGCCAAAGTGATAAAATAATAGGGGGAGGGTCCAATAGGCCAAAATAATAGGGGGAGGGTCCAATAGGCCAAAGTGATAAAATAATAGGGGGAGGGTCCAATAGGCCAAAGTGATAAAATAATAGGGGGAGGGTCCAATAGGCCAAAGTAATAAAATAATAGGGGGAGGGGTCCAAAATGTAAATAATAGGGGGAAGGTCCAATAGGCCAAATAATAAAATAATAGGGGAGGGTCCAATAGGCCAAATAAAAATAATAGGGGGAAGGTCCAATAGGCCAAAGTGATTAAAATAATAGGGGGAGGGTCCAATAGGCCAAACTGATAAAATATAGGGGGAGGTCCAATAGGCAAAGTAATAAAATAATAGGGGGAGGGTCCAATAGGCCAAAGTGATAAAATAATAGGGGGAGGGTCCAATAGGCAAAAGTAAAAAATAATAGGGGGAGGGTCCAATAGGCCAAAGTAATAAAATAATAGGGGGAGGTCCAATAGGCCAAAATGATAAAATAATAGGGGGAGGGTCCAATAGGCAAAGAATAAAATAATAGGGGGAGGGTCCAATAGGCCAGAATGATAAAATAATAGGGGGAGGGTCCAATAGGCCAAAATGATAAAATAATAGGGGAGGGTCCAATAGGCCAAAATGATAAAATAATAGGGGGAGGGTCGAATAGGCCAAAGTGATAAAAAATAGGGGGAGGGTCATAGGCCAAAGTGATAAAATAATAGGGGGAGGGTCGAATAGGCCAAAGTAATAAAATAATAGGGGGAGGGTCCAATAGGCCAAAATAATAGGGGGAGGGTCCAATAGGCCAAAGTGATAAAATAATAGGGGGAGGGTCCAATAGGCCAAAGTGATAAAATAATAGGGGGAGGGTCCAATAGGCCAAAATGATAAAATAATAGGGGACCCGGAGAATCCCACAGGACATGCTGTGCAGCTAATACACCACCAATCCCAGGAGAATCCTGCAGGGTATGTTGGACTGTGTGAGCTAATACACCACCAATCCCAGGAGAATCCTGCAGGATATGTTGGACTGTGTGAGCTAATACACCACCAATCCCAGGAGAATCCTGCAGGGTATGTTGGACTGTGTGAGCTAATGCACCATCAATCCCAGGAGAATCCAGCACGGTATGTTGGACTGTGTGAACTAATACACCACAAATCCCAGGAGAATCCTGCAGGGTATGTTGGACTGTGTGAGCTAATGCACCACCAATACCAGGAGAATCCTGCACGGTATGTTGGACTGTGTGAGCTAATGCCCCACCGATACCAGGAGAATCCTGCATGGTATGTTGGACTGTGTGAGCTAATACACCACCAATCCCAGGAGAATCCTGCACGGTATGTTGGACTGTGTGAGCTAATGCACCACCAATACCAGGAGAATCCTGCACGGTATGTTGGACTGTGTGAGCTATGGAACCACCAATCCCAGGAGAATCCTGCACGGTATGTTGGACTGTGTGAGCTAATGCACCACCAATACCAGGAGAATCCTGCAGGGTATGTTGGACTGTGTGAGCTATGGAACCACCAATCCCAGGAGAATCCTGCACGGTATGTTGGACTGTGTGAGCTAATGCCCCACCGATACCAGGAGAATCCTGCAGGGTATGTTGGACTGTGTGAGCTATGGAACCACCAATCTCAGGAGAATCCTGCATGGTATGTTGGACTGTGTGAGCTAATGCACCACCAATCCCAGGAGAATCCTGCAGGGTATGTTGGACTGTGTGAGCTAATGCCCCACCGATACCAGGAGAATCCTGCACGGTATGTTGGACTGTGTGAGCTAATGCACCACCAATCCCAGGAGAATCCTGCACGGTATGTTGGACTGTGTGAGCTATGGAACCACCAATACCAGGAGAATCCTGCAGGGTATGTTGGACTGTGTGAGCTAATACACCACCAATCCCAGGAGAATCCTGCACGGTATGTTGGACTGTGTGAGCTAATACACCACAAATCCCAGGAGAATCCTGCAGGGTATGTTGGACTGTGTGAGCTAATGCACCACCAATACCAGGAGAATCCTGCACGGTATGTTGGACTGTGTGAGCTAATGCCCCACCGATACCAGGAGAATCCTGCATGGTATGTTGGACTGTGTGAGCTAATACACCACCAATCCCAGGAGAATCCTGCATGGTATGTTGGACTGTGTGAGCTAATGCACCACCAATACCAGGAGAATCCTGCACGGTATGTTGGACTGTGTGAGCTAATGCACCACCAATACCAGGAGAATCCTGCACGGTATGTTGGACTGTGAGAGCTAATGAACCACAAATACCAGGAGAATCCTGCAGGGTATGTTGGACTGTGTGAGCTAATAAACCACCAATACCAGGAGAATCCTGCACAGTATGTTGGACTGTGTGAGCTATGGAACCACCAATCCCAGGAGAATCCTGCACGGTATGTTGGACTGTGTGAGCTAATGCCCCACCGATAC
>CM026398.1:48654704-48869609 GCA_014843695.1 Archivesica marissinica | reverse complement strand
TAGGCCAAAGTAATAAAATAATAGGGGGAGGGTCCAATAGGCCAAAATAATAGGGGGAGGGTCCAATAGGCCAAAGTGATAAAATAATAGGGGGAGGGTCCAATAGGCCAAAGTGATAAAATAATAGGGGGAGGGTCCAATAGGCCAAAATGATAAAATAATAGGGGACCCGGAGAATCCCACAGGACATGCTGTGCAGCTAATACACCACCAATCCCAGGAGAATCCTGCAGGGTATGTTGGACTGTGTGAGCTAATACACCACCAATCCCAGGAGAATCCTGCAGGATATGTTGGACTGTGTGAGCTAATACACCACCAATCCCAGGAGAATCCTGCAGGGTATGTTGGACTGTGTGAGCTAATGCACCATCAATCCCAGGAGAATCCAGCACGGTATGTTGGACTGTGTGAACTAATACACCACAAATCCCAGGAGAATCCTGCAGGGTATGTTGGACTGTGTGAGCTAATGCACCACCAATACCAGGAGAATCCTGCACGGTATGTTGGACTGTGTGAGCTAATGCCCCACCGATACCAGGAGAATCCTGCATGGTATGTTGGACTGTGTGAGCTAATACACCACCAATCCCAGGAGAATCCTGCACGGTATGTTGGACTGTGTGAGCTAATGCACCACCAATACCAGGAGAATCCTGCACGGTATGTTGGACTGTGTGAGCTATGGAACCACCAATCCCAGGAGAATCCTGCACGGTATGTTGGACTGTGTGAGCTAATGCACCACCAATACCAGGAGAATCCTGCAGGGTATGTTGGACTGTGTGAGCTATGGAACCACCAATCCCAGGAGAATCCTGCACGGTATGTTGGACTGTGTGAGCTAATGCCCCACCGATACCAGGAGAATCCTGCAGGGTATGTTGGACTGTGTGAGCTATGGAACCACCAATCTCAGGAGAATCCTGCATGGTATGTTGGACTGTGTGAGCTAATGCACCACCAATCCCAGGAGAATCCTGCAGGGTATGTTGGACTGTGTGAGCTAATGCCCCACCGATACCAGGAGAATCCTGCACGGTATGTTGGACTGTGTGAGCTAATGCACCACCAATCCCAGGAGAATCCTGCACGGTATGTTGGACTGTGTGAGCTATGGAACCACCAATACCAGGAGAATCCTGCAGGGTATGTTGGACTGTGTGAGCTAATACACCACCAATCCCAGGAGAATCCTGCACGGTATGTTGGACTGTGTGAGCTAATACACCACAAATCCCAGGAGAATCCTGCAGGGTATGTTGGACTGTGTGAGCTAATGCACCACCAATACCAGGAGAATCCTGCACGGTATGTTGGACTGTGTGAGCTAATGCCCCACCGATACCAGGAGAATCCTGCATGGTATGTTGGACTGTGTGAGCTAATACACCACCAATCCCAGGAGAATCCTGCATGGTATGTTGGACTGTGTGAGCTAATGCACCACCAATACCAGGAGAATCCTGCACGGTATGTTGGACTGTGTGAGCTAATGCACCACCAATACCAGGAGAATCCTGCACGGTATGTTGGACTGTGTGAGCTAATGCACCACCAATACCAGGAGAATCCTGCAGGGTATGTTGGACTGTGTGAGCTATGGAACCACCAATACCAGGAGAATCCTGCAGGGTATGTTGGACTGTGTGAGCTATGGAACCACCAATCCCAGGAGAATCCTGCACGGTATGTTGGACTGTGTGAGCTAATGCCCCACCGATACCAGGAGAATCCTGCAGGGTATGTTGGACTGTGTGAGCTATGGAACCACCAATCTCAGGAGAATCCTGCACGGTATGTTGGACTGTGTGAGCTAATGCACCACCAATCCCAGGAGAATCCTGCAGGGTATGTTGGACTGTGTGAGCTAATGCCCCACCGATACCAGGAGAATCCTGCATGGTATGTTGGACTGTGTG
The DNA here is from genome assembly GCA_014843695.1 of Archivesica marissinica. Lineage (NCBI taxonomy): Eukaryota > Metazoa > Mollusca > Bivalvia > Venerida > Vesicomyidae > Archivesica > Archivesica marissinica. The sequence goes on along the minus strand of CM026398.1, from coordinate 48,867,684 downwards.
AGCTAATGCACCACCAATACCAGGAGAATCATGCAGGGTATGTTGGACTGTGTGAGCTATGGAACCACCAATCCCAGGAGAATCCTGCACGGTATGTTGGACTGTGTGAGCTATGGAACCACCAATACCAGGAGAATCCTGCATGGTATGTTGGACTGTGTGAGCTAATGCACCACCAATACCAGGAGAATCATGCAGGGTATGTTGGACTGTGTGAGCTATGGAACCACCAATCCCAGGAGAATCCTGCACGGTATGTTGGACTGTGTGAGCTATGGAACCACCAATACCAGGAGAATCCTGCATGGTATGTTGGACTGTGTGAGCTAATGCACCACCAATACCAGGAGAATCATGCAGGGTATGTTGGACTGTGTGAGCTATGGAACCACCAATCCCAGGAGAATCCTGCACGGTATGTTGGACTGTGTGAGCTATGGAACCACCAATACCAGGAGAATCCTGCATGGTATGTTGGACTGTGTGAGCTAATGCACCACCAATAACAGGAGAATCATGCAGGGTATGTTGGACTGTGTGAGCTATGGAACCACCAATCCCAGGAGAATCCTGCAGGGTATGTTGGACTGTGTGAGCTAATGCACCACCAATCCCAGGAGAATCCTGCAGGTTATGTTGGACTGTGTGAGCTAATACACCACCAATCCCAGGAGAATCCTGCAGGGTATGTTGTGCTGTGTGAGCTAATGCACCACCAATCCCAGGAGAATCCTGCACGGTATGTTGGACTGTGTGAGCTAATACACCACCAATACCAGGAGAATCCTGCACAGTATGTTGGACTGTGTGAGCTATGGAACCACCAATCCCAGGAGAATCCTGCACGGTATGTTGGACTGTGTGAGCTATGGAACCACCAATACCAGGAGAATCCTGCACGGTATGTTGGACTGTGTGAGCTAATGCACCACCAATACCAGGAGAATCCTGCATGGTATGTTGGACTGTGTGAGCTAATGTACCACCAATACCAGGAGAATCCTGCAGGGTATGTTGGACTGTGTGAGCTATGGAACCACCAATCCCAGGAGAATCCTGCAGGGTATGTTGGACTGTGTGAGCTAATGCACCACCAATCCCAGGAGAATCCTGCAGGGTATGTTGGACTGTGTGAGCTAATACACCACTAATCCCAGGAGAATCCTGCACGGTATGTTGGACTGTGTGAGCTAATACACCACCAATCCCAGGAGAATCCTGCAGGGTATGTTGTGCTGTGTGAGCTAATGCACCACCAATCCAGGAGAATCTTGCACGGTATGTTGGACTGTGTGAGCTAATGCACCACCAATCCCAGGAGAATCATGCAGGGTATGTTGTGCTGTGTGAGCTAATGCACCACCAATCCAGGAGAATCCTGCACGGTATGTTGGACTGTGTGAGCTAATGCACCACCAATCCCAGGAGAATCATGCAGGGTATGTTGTGCTGTGTGAGCTAATGCACCACCAATCCAGGAGAATCCTGCACGGTATGTTGGACAGTGTGAGCTAATGCACCACCAATCCCAGGAGAATCCTGCATGGTATGTTGTGCTGTGCGAGCTAATACACCACCAATCCCAGGAGAATCCTGAGGGTATGTTGGACTGCGTGAGCTAATACACCACCAATCCCAGGAGAATCCTGTAGGGTATGTTGGACTGTGTGAGCTAATACACCACCAATCCCAGGAGAATCCTGCAGGGTATATTGGATAGCCAGATGCACCACCAATCCCAGGAGGATCCTGCAGGATATGTTGGACTGTGTGACCTAATACACCACCAATCCCAGGAGAATCCTGCAGGGTATGTTGGATAGCCAGATGCACCACCAATCCCAGGAGAATCATGCAGGGTATGTTGGATAGCCAGATGCACCACCAATCCCAGGAGAATCCTGCAGGGTATGTTGGATAGCCAGATGAACCACCAATCCCAGGAGAATTCTGCAGGGTATGTTGGATAGCCAGATGCACCACCAATCCCAGGAGAATCCTGCAGGGTATGTTGGATAGCCAGATGAACCACCAATCCCAGGAGAATCCTGCAGGGTATGTTGGATAGCCAGATGAACCACCAATCCCAGACCCACCCTCCTGCAACAGGACAATGTTATACAGGTATTTAATGTACCAACCAAACAAAGAGCATTGATCGATTTATGCCATTCCCTTTGGTGGTCTCTGAACCCATTCAACACTAAGTAACTAACATGGACTGGTGCATTCAATAATAAGTAACTAACATGGACTGGTGTATTCAATACTAAGTAACTAACATGGACTGATGCATTCAATACTAAGTAACTGACATGGACTGATGCATTCAATACTAAGTAACTGACATGGACGGTGCATTCAATACTAAGTAACTAACATGGACTGGTGCATTCAATACTAAGTAACTAACATGGACTGGTGCATTCAATAATAAGTAACTAACATGGACTGGTGTATTCAATACTAAGTAACTAACATGGACTGATGCATTCAATACTAAGTAACTGACATGGACTGATGCATTCAATACTAAGTAACTGACATGGACGGTGCATTCAATACTAAGTAACTAACATGGACTGGTGCATTCAATACTAAGTAACTAACATGGACTGGTGCATTCAATAATAAGTAACTAACATGGACTGGTGTATTCAATACTAAGTAACTAACATGGACTGATGCATTCAATACTAAGTAACTGACATGGACTGATGCATTCAATACTAAGTAACTGACATGGACGGTGCATTCAATACTAAGTAACTAACATGGACTGGTGCATTCAATACTAAGTAACTAACATGGACTGATGCATTCAATACTAAGTAACTGACATGGACGGTGCATTCAATACTAAGTAACTAACATGGACTGGTGCATTCAACACCAAGTAACTAACATGGACTGGTGCATTCAACACCAAGTAACTAACATGGACTGGTGCATTCAACACCAAGTAACTAACATGGACTGGTGCATTCAACACCAAGTAACTAACATGGACTGGTGCATTCAACACCAAGTAACTGACATGGACTGGTGCATTCAACACCAAGTAACTAACATGGACTGGTGCATTCAACACCAAGTAACTAACATGGACTGGTGCATTCAACACCAAGTAACTGACATGGACTGGTGCATTCAACACCAAGTAACTAACATGGACTGGTGCATTCAACACTAAGTAACTAACATGGACTGGTGCATTCAACACCAAGTAACTAACATGGACTGGTGCATTCAACACCAAGTAACTAACATGGACTGGTGCATTCAATACTAAGTAACTGACATGGACTGGTGCATTCAACACCAAGTAACTAACATGGACTGATGCATTCAACACCAAGTAACTAACATGGACTGGTGCATTCAACACCAAGTAACTGACATGGACTGGTGCATTCAACACCAAGTAACTAACATGGACTGGTGCATTCAATACCAAGTAACTGACATGGACTGGTGCATTCAACACCAAGTAACTAACATGGACTGGTGCATTCAACACCAAGTAACTAACATGGACTGGTGCATTCAACACCAAGTAACTAACATGGACTGGTGCATTCAACACCAAGTAACTAACATGGACTGGTGCATTCAACACCAAGTAACTAACATGGACTGGTGCATTCAACACCAAGTAACTAACATGGACTGGTGCATTCAACACCAAGTAACTAACATGGACTGGTGCATTCAATACTAAGTAACTAACATGGACTGGTGCATTCAACACTAAGTAACTGACATGGACTGGTGCATTCAACACTAAGTAACTAACATGGACTGGTGCATTCAACACTAAGTAACTAACATGGACTGGTGCATTCAACACCAAGTAACTAACATGGACTGGTGCATTCAATACCAAGTAACTAACATGGACTGGTGCATTCAATACCAAGTAACTGACATGGACTGGTGCATTCAATACCAAGTAACTAACATGGACTGGTGCATTCAATACTAAGTAACTAACATGGACTGGTGCATTCAACACTAAGTAACTAACATGGACTGGTGCATTCAACACTAAGTAACTAACATGGACTGGTGCATTCAATACTAAGTAACTAACATGGACTGGTGCATTCAACACTAAGTAACTAACATGGACTGGTGCATTCAACACTAAGTAACTAACATGGACTGGTGCATTCAACACTAAGTAACTAACATGGACTGGTGCATTCAATACTAAGTAACTAACATGGACTGGTGCATTCAATACTAAGTAACTAACATGGACTGATGCATGATAGTTTTAAACCAATAATTTAATAAGAAAATTACATTTGGACCAGTTCATTTATCAAAATGAGTAATTATGTTTAAAAATAGTAATATTACTGGCAAAAAGTGCAGGTCCTGATGAGATGGCTCATGAGCCGGCTCATTTGGATCTACACTTTTTGTAAGCCTATTTAGAGGTATGTGGTGTTGAAAGGGTTAATACAAGTTTGACTGTATATAAATAATACCCTATTTCGTTGTTTCCAAATAGTGCAATATTCAATTTATTTCATGTGAAGTATTAGATTTATTTCATGTGAAGTATTAGATTTATTTCACTGATAAATGTCTATAAATGTGCCTCAGAAAGCATACATTAAAGCCTCTCACACAGGGTACAGATACAGCACACAGGTAACATTTACACATAATATGATACTATTGGTGCAAGGAATCCAACTCATCTTCTTATCATTGAATTATCTATTCATGCTTTGATGTTTGTTTCTGCTGAATTCATGCTTTTTAAAATGATCCAGTGTGATAAGCCATTGGAGAGATGGGCTTTAAATTGAATTATCTACGTAATTTCATAACATACTCACAGTTGACTAAACAGGAAGCTGCAACTGTTAATTTAATCAGATCTGGCTGCCAGCCCAATATGGTCAACTCTGGTATACAAGCAACTCAACTCTGGTATACAAGCAACTCAACTCTGGTATACAAGCAACTCAACTCTGGTATACAAGCAACTCATTGGTAGGGTAAAGTAACTCATTGGTAGGGTAAAGTAACTCATTGCTAGGGTAAAGTAACTCATTGCTAGGGTAAAGTAACTCATTGCTAGGGTAAAGTAACTCATTGGTAGGGTAAAGTAACTCATTGGTAGGGTAAAGTAACTCATTGCTAGGGTAAAGCAACTCATTGCTAGGGTAAAGCTACTCATTGCTAGGATAAATTAACTCATTGCTCGGGTAAAGTAACTCATTGTTCAGGTAAAGCAACCCATTGCTAGGGTAAAGCTACTCATTGCTAGGGTAAAGTAACTCATTGCTATGGTAAAGTAACTCATTGTTAGGGTAAAGTAACGCATTGCTAGGGTAAAGCAACCCATTGCTAGGGTAAAGCAATCCATTGCTAGGGTAAAGCAACCCATTGCTAGGGTACAGCAACCCATTGCTAGGGTAAAGTAACCCATTGCTAGGGTAAAGCTACTCATTGCTAGGGTAAAGTAACTCATTGCTAGGGTAAAGTAACTCATTGGTAACGCATTGCTAGGGTAAAGCAACCCATTGCTAGAGTAAAACAACCCATTGCTAGGGTAAAGCAACCCACTGCTAGGGTAAAGCAACCCATTGCTAGGATAAAGCAACCCATTGGTAGGGTAAAGCAACCCATTGCTAGGATAAAGCAACCCATTGCTAGGGTAAAGCAACCCAATGCTAGGGTAAAGCAACCCAATGCTAGGGTAAAGCAACCCATTGCTAGGGTAAAGCAACCCATTGCTAGGGTAAAGCAACCCAATGCTAGGATAAAGCAACCCAATGCTAAGCAACCCAATGCTAGGATAAAGCAACCCAATGCTAGGGTAAAACAACCCATTGCTAGGGTAAAGCAACCCACTGCTAGGGTAAAGCAACCCATTGCTAGAGTAAAACAACCCATTGCTAGGGTAAAGCAACCCACTGCTAGGGTAAAGCAACCCATTGCTAGGATAAAGCAACCCATTGGTAGGGTAAAGCAACCCATTGCTAGGATAAAGCAACCCATTGCTAGGGTAAAGCAACCCAATGCTAGGGTAAAGCAACCCAATGCTAGGGTAAAGCAATTCAATGCTAGGGTAAAGCAACCCATTGCTAGGGTAAAGCAATCCAATGCTAGGATAAAGCAACCCAATGCTAGGATAAAGCAACCCAATGCTAAGCAACCCAATGCTAGGATAAAGCAACCCAATGCTAGGATAAAGCAACCCAATGCTAGGATAAAGCAACCCAATGCTAGGATAAAGCAACCCAGGATAAAGCAACCCAATGCTAGGATAAAGCAACCCAACCCATTGCTAGGGTAAGTGAGGTAATGAATAAGTCAATATTTTGGTATGATTATATTAGTACAATATTAGCAGGATTTGTTGAGGAATCTGTGCAGCTTGTTTGTTGGTACTGACATAAGCAGGATAGAACACGAGACAAATTGAAGGGAAGTAACAATCTTCAATGAATTTCCTTCAATCACCTCCATGATTGTCTCCCTTGTATCAATATCTAGACATCCTAAACAAGAAGCTATTTACCAATAAAAAGTTATCTCTCTTGTATGTGTTTATGATAAGTATGAAATCATGTTTTTACAAATATACTGAGAGTGTTTAGGAGAAGTTAATTGTTTTTAAGACATCTGTTATCTGATGAATTCTTAAAATAAACAAAACCTCATGTAATAATGATTACAATCAAGTTCATTTAAAATGTTGACTTCCATTCTGCTGGCTTGGAGGGTACAACATTTTTAAACTTTATTTATTTTACAACGATTGCGAAGCAAGTTTCAACAACTTATATTAATCACTCTCGTTGGCTCGGATGAAAGCGTATATGTGGTCATTCATGTGGGAGGAAACTGGAGTACCCAGAGAAAATCCACCTGTCCGATCTGGCGACCATCGTACCATCGTACCATCTCACATATAAAATTTTACTCTTGTCTTAATCTCCAGCTTTAGTTTAATAAATATTTCTTTCTTTGAGTAAACATAGTCAAGTTTAAATATTATGTACATACATGTAGGATTAAGGAGAAAGCAATCTGCTTGTATGGTTATCTTTCCTACAAGCTTTAGTGATACAGTAAACTGTTCAACCAATCAGAAAGCTTGATACTGAGATTGAGAATTGAGAAAAGCTTTATAACCTCAAGGCCTGGATGTTTTGGGTACAGACGGATCTGTAGTCCAGTGGTAACACGCTGGACTGGTAATCCAGGGATCGCAGGTTCGATCCCCCATCTGACCCCAATAAAATTAACAGTCTTTCAGATGGGACGTTAAACCGTGGTCTCGTGTCGGTGCTTTACACCGTGCACGTAAAAGAACCAGAGGAGATTCTGGAATGGGTCTCTGTCTGTATCATGCACTATCCTCCAAAATCTAAAATAACTAATCTCTTCAGGAGGCGTCGCTCATATGGGCAACTGGTAGCGATGATAAATAAACATAAAACACACACATTTTGGGTTCTTAGATATTTAAAAACTGATGTTCAAACCCTGTATTCATGCACTCAAGTCATGCGTATCATATTCAGTCATATATGCCTGGCATTGTTCCAAACAAAGTTCTGGAACTTTTCAATCATTTTCATGAGCTCTCAAAATTTTGAATAAAAAATGAATGAAAAATGGAAAGAAACGGGTATACCTAGACTTGTTGTGAACTACTTACTGAACCAGCTACAGTATATTTATATATTAAACCGGTTTACCTAGACTTGTTGTGAACTACTTACTGAACCAGCTACAGTATATTTATATATTAAACCGGTTTACCTAGACTTGTTGTGAACTACTTCCTGAACCAGCTACAGTATATTTATGCAATAATCTAGTTACATAACTGTAATTGAAGTAATCTGTCATTCATGTTAGATAATTTACAAAGCTGTTCATGAATGTATTGAGTTTAGTATATTGTGTATCTTCAAAAGTATATTTGATTTAAAACAATTATACGACAACGAGGGGGGGGCAACAAGCCTTTGGGGCGCAATAATTTCCCCTATTTAAGGAGTGAATCGCAAGTTAATAGTTTCCATTAGGGTGTGAACTACAATGGGTGTGTTTAAAGTTACCGAGGATGCCGAAGCGATTCATTACTTATATTTACGTTAATTATTCTTTTCAATGAGACAAAGAAAAAAATATATCACATTTTCCAATTAAAAGGTATTTAGTCCAAATTTGCGACTTATCGTGTTGCGGAGTTCTGATAATTAGATCGTCCTTGGGACAGCGTAAACTGTAAGACACGCCTTTTCTCGCGACGAACGCTGCCTAACACTGCGAATGCGCATGACCGTAACATTGAGTGCACACAGCTGCATATATCATTAGTTGGAAACCCTCATGCAAAACTGTATGTGAAATATTCCCTTCGAATATTCGAATACCACTTTCAAATATTCTAATGCCCTTTTACAAATTTGTCCCATCCCTTAACCCATTCAACACCAAGTAACTGACATGGACTGGTCCATGATATTTTTAGACCAATAAATTAATAACAAAATTACATTTGGATCAGTTCATTTATCAAAATGGGTAATTTCTAAAAATAGTTATATTGCTTGAAAAAAGTGCAGATCCTGATGAGACGGCTCGTCATGAGCCGGCTCATCTGGATCTACACTTTTTTGTAAGCCAATTTAGAGGTCTGTGGTGTTGAAAGGGTTAAATATATTTTTAAACACTGTCGTGACGTCATACCATACGGTAATACCTGTAGTTCGTTATTGTTAATATTGGACTGGTGTGAAAATGCCAGAATATTATATTAAATTATATGCGTACATGTGCGAAATTAACAATTTTAATTAGTAGAATCTTGTTATATAAGTGTGTGTTTTAAGTAAGATATAAGCCTCAAACGGATCCAATATGTAAACTATATTGGTACTGTCTTCAGCGCTACGCTCCTCACACAAAGTCAAATATTTTACATATTGGATCGTTTTTGGCTTATATCCTGTACATATTCCTTGAAGTGGAAACATGTTAGTATAAGTAACAAGTATATAAGTACGTTGGTTTGATTCCTACGATAACATAGTGTATCAATTAACGCCTGCATTGTTCTTGAGCAGTTGTTTATTGGAGCCTAAAAATGATCTTCATTTGAGCTCCCCGTGTTGTATCCAGTAGACAAATCACCCATGATATTGGAGTAAACAGAGAACTATTTCCAGATAATGTTTGTATATAGAATGTCTATACATTTACATGAAACAAATCATGAAGTTATCAACTTGATCATATTTTCTCTCCAACTCTTTATGTTTTATATACATTTTCTGAAGTTTTCTCTGGAATATCCCGCGGGAAATCGCCTGAAATATCCACAGATAAACTGCAATCTATGTTCCCAGAATTGTGGTTTCAGATAAGTTCCATTACTTTGAATTAGAAATGATTGAATGATAATACTTCTAAAAAGTAAAATTACGCCCAGGTTTAAAATCAGTTTCTGCAGCCTTAGTATTGGTAAGCACCTACATGTCAAAGTAAGTTATAATCTCAAGCACCTGTTAGAGCATTGGAGCATAGCATGCACCCAATACAAGTGCATATTTTCCATGCAATTTTAAATATTTTACAATACCCATGAGATTCATACTGTGATACTCAGACATGGTGTGTGTGTTTTAGGTTTATTTATCGTCGCTATCGGTTGCCCGTATGAGCGACGCCTCCTGAAGATATTAGTCATTTTAGATTTTTAGAGGTTAGGTGATACAGACCCATTCCAGAGTCTCCTCTGGTTCTTTTACGTGCACAGTGTAAAGTACTGACACGAGACCTGGGTTCTAAGTCCCATCTGAAAGAATGCTGTGTTGTGCATACTCTCAGTAAATTTACAATGCAATGTACACAATTTGACTACATTACGGTACAGGAAGTAAAGGACTGTTGATAACACGCCACAGAAATACAATTACAGATACCAATGGGTATATACAGTATGCAGTGCAGTCTTTACTAGTATTATTTACAAGTCATATAACATAAACCATGACATCAGAAGTATTAAATTTGGCTATTCAGCAATCAACTCCATGTTTGCCAGCAGATAATGAGATAACGTGAAGTAGTTCCCCTCATTTCTGCTTGAAATGATGTAATTTGCATCTATTTGTGCCACATTACAGTTGAACAAAATTGATGTAATCACATTGAAATAGGCATATGAGACTATACTGAGAAGTGCAATTCACCATCTCAATGCAATCATGAAGGAGCGTAACACATTAGATGCCACAGACCTCTAAATAGGCTTACAAAAAGTGTAGATCCAGATGAGCCGGCTCATGACGAGCCGTCTCATCAGGATCTGCACTTTTTGCCAGTAATATTACTATTTTAAGACAAAATTACCCACTTTGATAAATGAACTGGTCCAAATGTAATTTTCTGATTAATTTATTGGTCTAAATATATCATGGACCAGTCCATGTGAGTTACTTGGTGTTGAATGGGTTAACACATTAGATGCCACTTGTTTTTCCGCATCATAAGCAATCAGAAACAACACACTTTATACCCAACATAAGTTGCCGTGGTAAATGTAGCATGAAAATCAATTGAATCTGAATTTGAATCTCAATTTTCATGTTCCGTCGCATCAACTTTTCACAGTAAAGATATTTAGTTTTGTTGCATAGTGTTGGGTATGGCATTACAAACTTGTGCTTTTAACCCATTCAACACCAAGTAACTGATATGAACTGGTGCATGATATTTTTAGACCAATAAATTAATCTGAAAATTACATTTGGACAAGTTCATTTCTCAGAATGGGTAATTTTACATAAAAATAGTAATATTACTGGCAAAAAGTGCAGATCCTGATGAGACGGCTCTTCGTGAGCCAAATCATCAGGATCTACATTTTTTGTAAGCCTATTTAGAGGTCTGTATTGTTGAAATGGTTAAATAAAAGTACATCTTAAGAATCTGCATAAACTACAGGCAGTCAGTATATCGGTTAACCCTTTCTTTGTATTATATAGCCACGATCTGCATAAACTACAGGCAGTCAGTATATCGGTTAACCCTTTCTTTGTATTATATAGCCACGATCTGCATAAACTACAGGCAGTCAGTATATCGGTAAACCCTTTCTTTGTATTATATAGCCACGATCTGCATAAACTACAGGCAGTCAGTATATCGGTAAACCCTTTCTTTGTATTATATAGCCACGATCTGCATAAACTACAGGCAGTCAGTATATCGGTTAACCCTTTCTTTGTATTATATAGCCACGATCTGCATAAACTACAGGCAGTCAGTATATCGGTTAACCCTTTCTTTGTATTATATATCTACGATCTGCATAAACTACAGGCAGTCAGTATATCAGTAAACCCTTTCTTTGTATTATATAGCCACGATCTGCATAAACTACAGGCAGTCAGTATATCAGTTAACCCTTTCAACACTACGGAGCTCTAAATAAGCTTACACAGTGCAATAGTTTACATATTGGACCACCTCTTCGGCTGATATCCTATACATATATAGTAGAAGAAATAGTATATGTTCTCAACATATTAACATGGCAAATTAGTACTTCATTATTTTCATTTAGATTGATATATGTTTATAGTCATAATGTTTCATATACAGTTTCAAGTTCTCAGACATAAAAACACACATGTGGACATTTGGAACAATTTAACTTTAGAACAAGTTCATGCATATATTTACGGATTAATTGATGCCCCGTCATAATAAAAATAGTCTATGTGACACCGCAATGTGTGCATGAATAAGGCTACCATTAAACTTGAATAAACTTTTGACACAACTTCAGCTACATTCGGTACCGAAAACAATGGGGCGATCAAACGTCGATTAACCCTTTCAACCCCACAGGCCTCTAAATAGGCTTATGAAAAGTGTAGATCCAGATGAGCCGGCTCGTAACGAGCCGTCTCATCAGGATCTGCACTTTTTTGCCAGTAATAATTATTACTATTTTTAGATAAAATTACCCATTTTGATAAATGAACTGATCCAAATATAATGTTGTTATTAATTTATTGGTCTAAAAATATCATGGACCAGTCCATGTCAGTTACTTGGGGTTGAAAGGGTTAAACAACGTTGAAGCATCGTAAATGATACTAAGATAGTAAGACTGTAGGACATTGAGAAGAAGTTGTACGTAGTCCCATATTTTAACTGGATATTATTGATCAATACTTGTCTTGTATGACAGCGTGCACCGTTTCTAACAAATGTTAAGATTACGTATCACTATCATCTCGGGAGACAAACTCGAGATGTTCCGCGATGCATAAATAATGAAAGTAATTTCGCCGACTTTCATTCCAAAACTTCAACTTCGCCATCTACATAAAATGATTGCAAATGGCGATAATGGCGACAAATAGTGTGAGGCCTGTATATGTAATGGCTTACCCACAAATGGAACATTAACCCTTACTGTGCTGGACACGAGTATATTCGTTTTTGCAAACTATTTTAAGAACCAGATCAGATGGCACAGAATGTGCCGTCTGATCAGGCTCTATGCTTTTACTATTCGGATAGTGGAGCTAAAACATGTGGCTATATAGTAAACAACATAGATCCTGATCAGACGTGTAATGCTGCGGCTGATCTGGATCTATGTTGTTTGCAATTACTTCCAATTTATTCAAAATTTGAAGGGTTAGGAGTAAAATGCAAATTAACACAATTTATTCAAAATTTGAAGGGTTAGTAAAATGCAAATTAACAAAGTGCTAAATGCAAAATATTTCTGGAAAAAACCCAGCAATATTGGATACAATGATTTATTCTCTCCTCAATGCCCAAAACGTACAGGAACACAGGGGCGTAGCTTGAGCGTAATGTATTTGTATGCACCATTAAGATCGGGGGTCCGGAGTATCTCTCCTGCAAGATTTCGACAGTCCGTATTGCCAAAGCTGCATTCTGAGGCATTTTAAGGTGTGTATTGGCGAGAGAAATAAGGAAGAGATGGTACGGTGGTCGCCAGATCGGACAGGTGGGTTTTCTCCGGGTACTCTGATTTCCTCCCGACCGAATGACCACATTTACGTTGTCCTCCGATCCAACGAGAGCGATTAATATAAGTTGTTCCCCCATATGATACCACATAATTACAGTATACAATTTCATTCGCGCCAATGAAAGTGATTAATATAAGTTGTTAATTGTTTCGCGATCATTGTAAAATAAATAAAGTTTATAAGAAACAAGGAACATATCTGTACAGTTCTTCATGAACATCCAGGGTTCATTTTAGGTCAGAATATTTGGGAGACGTGGGGAAAGCGCGTGATCGCTTCCTTAAATGGTGTTCTTTAATATACTTCTGCAAAAAAGGGTTAAAATGCACAGTATAACCATTAAATACAACATTTGAATAGAAGGAGTGCTTTATAATGGGCCAGTGTATCTAAAATTTTGTTTGAAAATCGTAACTTTTTTTTTTTTAATTAGGGAGAAGTGGGGCTCCAAGAGGGCGAAGTCAGGGTCCCTAGGGCGACAATTTCGTCCACATCGCCCTCTAGAATGATCCCTGACATCTTATATCTAATATCCATTAAAATGTAATGAAGTACCTACGTATTTTCATATTCCCTAAGATACATTACTATGATTGTTATTTTGTTAATGGATGTTTTCTTCTTACAAAAACACACATGATTCTAATTTCGCTTAGGTGAGCTAAAAAAAAACAAACACCTGCACCTGACTTCTTAACGTCATCAGATTCTGCTTCCTTGAATCTGTTTCCACCAAGATGACACAAGGAAATTGGCTACATTTCGAAGGCAGTAATTGTCCAATCAAAAAGAATTTACTGCTTTCGCCGTCTATTTTTGCTACTTAGTAAATATTTTGAGAATAATGTAACACTGGTACAAGAACAAAATTGAGTAATCCATTAAAAAAGCAATTAGTTCCACAAATGAGCATTGAATATTAATGACGTTAATGCATAAAAATACTGAAAGGCTGAGCTCAACTTCAGGAACTACTGGTGTCAACACACACACACACACACACACACACCACACACACACACACACACACACACACACACCACACACACACACACACACACACACACACACACACACACACACACACACACACACACACACACACACACACACACACACACACACACACACACACACACACACACACACACACACACACACACACACACACACACACACACACACACACACACACACACACACACACACACACACACACACACACACACACACACACACACACACACACACACACACACACACACACACACACACACACACACACACACACACACACACACACACACACACACACACACACACACACACACACACACACACACACACACACACACACACACACACACACACACACACACACACACACACACACACACACACACACACACACACACACACACACACACACACACACACACACACACACACACACACACACACACACACACACACACACACACACACACACACACACACACACACACACACACACACACACACACACACACACACACACACACACACACACACACACACACACACACACACACACACACACACACACACACACACACACACACACACACACACACACACACACACACACACACACACACACACACACACACACACACACACACACACACACACACACACACACACACACACACACACACACACACACACACACACACACACACACACACACACACACACACACACCACACACACACACACACACACACACACACACACACACACACACACACACACACACACACACACACACACACACACACACACACACACACACACACACACACACACACACACACACACACACACACACACACACACACACACACACACACACACACACACACACACACACACACACACACACACACACACACACACACACACACACACACACACACACACACACACACACACACACACACACACACACACACACACACACCACACACACCACACACACACACCACACACACACACCACACACACAAACCGCACACATAAACCACACACAACACACAACCACACACCACACACACACCACACACACCACACACCACCACACGACATACACACGCCATACACCATACACCACCACACACCACACCACACACCACACCACACACACACCACACACACATCACACACACCACACACACCACACCACACCAAACACCACACACACACACCACACACACACACCACACCACACCTTTCTTTATTCTACCCACACACGGTATGCATGTACACTTCCTGGATGCTTTTTGATGTTCAGTTGGGTATTATAGCATACTAACATATCAGATTATATGGCGCCAAGCATGACTGACTGACTAATAAGTTTATTTAAAGTCGCCACCACATAAATGCATTTGGGTGACTGTAGTATGACTTAGCATGACTTAGCTTTCACATCTTATTTATATCTCCCTGGAGCCACACAGAGCTCCCGGAGAACATATGGGGCTCCCTGGAACCACACAGAGCTCCCTGAGAACATACGGGGCTCCCTGGAACCACACAGAGCTCCCGGAGAACATATGGGGCTCCCTGGAACCATACAGAGCTCCCGGAGAACATACGGGGCTCCCTGGAACCACACAGAGCTCCCTGAGAACATACAGGGATCCCTGGAGCCACACAGAGCTACCTGGAGCCATACAGAGCTCCCAGAGAACATATGGGGCTCCCTGGAACCACACAGAGCTCCCTGAGAACATACGGGGCTCCCTGGAACCACACAGAGCTCCCGGAGAACATACGGGGCTCCCTGGAACCATACAGAGCTCCCGGAGAACATACGGGGCTCCCTGGAACCACACAGAGCTCCCGGAGAACATACGGGGCTCCCTGGAACCACACAGAGCTCCGGAGAACATACAGGGCTCCCTGGAGCCACACAGAGCTACCTGGAGCCATACAGAGCTCCCAGAGAACATACGGGGCTCCCTGGAACCACACAGACTCCCGGAAAACATATGGGGCTCCCTGGAACCACACAGAGCTCCCGGAGAACATATGGGGCTCCCTGGAGCCACACAGAGCTCCCTGAGAACAAATGGGGCTCCCTGGAGCCACACAGAGCTCCCAGAGAACATATGGGGCTCCCTGGAGCAACACAGAGCTCCCGGAGAACATATGGGGCTCCCTGGAGCCACACAGAGCTCCCTGAGAACATATGGGGCTCACTGGAACCACACAGAGCTCCCTGGAACCACACATATCTCCCTGGAACCACACATAGCTACCTGGAACCACACAGAGCTCCCTGGAACCACAGAGCTCCCTGGAACCACACAGAGCTCCCTGGAACCACAGAGCTCCCTGGAACCACACAGAGCTCCCTGGAACCACACAGAGCTCCCTGGAACCACAGAGCTCCCTGGAACCACAGAGCTCCCTGGAACCACACAGAGCTCCCTGGAACCACTTAGAGGTCCCTGGAACCACACAGAGCTCCGTTGAACCGCATGGTTCTCCCTGGAATCACATGAGGCTCCCTGGAACCAGATGGTTTCCCTGGAATCCCATGGGGCTCCCTGGAACCAGATGGTTCTCCCTGGAATCACATGGGGCTCCCTGGAACCAGATGGTTCTCCCTGGAATCCCATGGGGCTCCCTGTAACCAGACAGGCCTTCCTGGAACCACATGGGGCTCCCTGGAACCAGATGGTTCTCCCTGGGACCACATGTGGCTCCTTGGAAGGACATTGGTAGTGAGCCTAGGTGTTAATCAGATCTTAAGGTGGTTTGATATGATCTCTCAACATTCACCCAAGATGTGTCTAGTTTCATGTTCCGTACCTATTCATATTAACCTGTAACCTGCCAATCTCGACTCGAGTCGCTTTGCAAGCAGCATAGAGCCAGATCAAATGGCACTGAATCTGATCAGGCTCTATGTTGTTTACTATTCGTATAGTGGAGCTGAAATACTTGTCTGAATAGCAAACTACATAGATCCTGATCAGACGTGGCGCGACGCCACAGCTCATCTGGATCTATGTTGTTTGCACATTCCGTCCAATTTATTCGGCAGGTTAAGGGTTAAGATAATTTGCTGCATTTCAATGCATACTCGTGGGTGACATTGCAGATAGAATAATACACAATTCTGCAATGATCTGCTGGCAAACCATTATGTTATTATAGTTGTACTTTTTGTTCCTGACATATTTCAATTAATGACATTGAATTCTCCTACATATTTCATGTGCCAAGCAAGAAAGCAATTTACATTTTCTCCATACCAGGCAAGAAAACAATTTCAATTATGTTATACAAAGGCTTACAGTAACATCTACTGGTACCCAGTAAGTCAAGCCCTCCACCCATGCCATGTGAGCACAAATCAATTGTCAAATGGTGTCCTTTAAGTTGACCTACTGACCTAGTTTTTCCATGAATCTTGTTGACTATTGTATGAAGGTTCATTGAGATACAGTACGCTACGAGCGATTGCTTAAAAATGGAAATGTTAACATTTTATTGTCTTTACATTTCCACTTTATCCCAATCTGTAGTTCGAGTTCTCGAGATCTTTCAGGCGGTCAGATCATGCCTTCAGCTATCGTTCATTTGTAAATTTACCAGACAGAGAGTGCTAACGTTAGGAAACCATGACTGTGTGTTTTACGTTTATTTATCGTCGCTACCGGTTGCCCATATGAGCGACGCCTCCTGAAGAGATTAGTCATTTTAGATGCTTGGTGGATAGTGCAATGATACAGACAGAGACCCATTCCAGAGCCTCCTCTGGTTCTTTAACGTGCATGGTGTAAAGCATCGACATGAGACCTCGGTTTACCGTCACATCTGAAAGACTGTTAATTTTATTAGAGTCAGACGGGGGATCGAACCTGCGATCCCTGGATTACCAGTCCAGCGTGTTACCACTGGACTACAGATCCGTCTGTGAGGAAACCATAATTTACAAAGGTTGTATTAGTAGTGTTACTGTAAATACATTTTCAATAAAGGGAGGTAATCTATAAATTAATAAATTCACAACATTCAAAATATTACAAATGAAAAATGGGAATATAAGACAATAAACACAATTTCTAATAATATCTCAAAGTGCAGAACATTAGCTAACACATGATGGGGCTTTATAGTTACTCAATAAAAAATATGTAAGACTTAAATTCTATTGGTCAAAGAACTGTTGCCATGACAATATCTGTGACCTCATTTTCTGTACCAGATTACTCTCTTGTATTAAATAAAGCTGTCTTTATAACATCAATTTTGTCTGCTTTCCCCAGAGACAGATTGCATATGCTCACACAATTCTCCACCAAATGCAATCAGTGGTGTTCTTTCAGTGGTTCTGGGTTAACAATCTAACACTAATCCCCCCCTAATGCCAGGCAGCGCTATCGGAGCAAGACTAAGTGTAGATTTATCTTAAATCTGCAGGAATCTTTCATAGCACCAATTACCAGGCTCTGGGACAGAATGTGACACATAATCAATGTGATAAAAGACAATAGATGGAAAAGGGAAAATTAACACCTTGGTGCCAAGAAAGTGATCCATAAACTATGGCTGTTATTTGTAAGGCAATAGAAACAATAAAGCATATGCCGTCCACCTGAGACAACGATACAATCAAGCCCACCATTTGTAATCTGACTTAGCGATCAGAAATGGTCAATTATCGTAAGAAATCAAAACTTTCATTAAAAAAATAACCTGTGACCTAGTTTGAATCAAAATTGGGTCAAAAATGGAGTTGACCTAGTTTTCCCCCAGAAAATGGCCATTTATCAACAGGAATCAAGAATTCCATTGCCTTCGGCCTCCACACACTTTAACCACGCCCAATGTAGTTCATGCCCCGATGGAAACTATTAACCAGCGATTCATTCCGTAATTCTATGTGGGAACGGATAATGGTGCCCAGGGGTACTTTCAATTGGAAAATGGTTGATTGGTTTCTTACTAATTATACATTGTGAACAAAATTAGTGCAAAGAAAATGCTCAAGCGGAAAATAAAACAATTATGATGTCAACAGTGTCCCGATACAAAAAAATATCAAAGAAATAAATACATGGTTAAAAAAAGGCCAACATTCAATGATCTTTTTACCAAATATTTCACTGTTTGAATAATAAATGAAAAGCTAAAAATATCTGAGGAGGCTAAGGTCCATAGATTAGATAGAACAGACTTTGGTAGATTGTGGGAACATTTAATAAACAACGTCTCTGGCTTCACCAATAAAATTAATCCATCTGGAAGCCAAAGTAATGAGTTCAGGTCATATTGCTCAACAGAAGTAGAAGCTCAGAAAACAGATTTTCAACTTGACTGTCAAATGTTAGATTTTGGACATTTTGGATTACAGAACATTATCTACTAGTCTCCTCCATCTGAAGTATCTACTAGTCTACTAGAGGCTCCTCCATCTGAAGTATCTACTAGTCTACTAGAGGCTCCTCCATCTGAAGTATCTACTAGTCTACTAGAGGCTCCTCCATCTGAAGTATCTACTAGTCTACTAGAGGCTCCTCCATCTGGAGTATCTACTAGTCTACTAGAGGCTCCTCCATCTGAAGTATCTACTAGTCTACTAGAGGCTCCTCCATCTGAAGTATCTACTAGTCTACTAGAGGCTCCTCCATCTTATGTATCTACTAGAGGCTCCTCCATCTGAAGTATCTACTAGTCTACTAGAGGCTCCTCCATCTGAAGTATCTACTGGTCTACTAGAGGCTCCTCCATCTGAAGTATCTACTAGTCTACTAGAGGCTCCTCCATCTGAAGTATATACTAGTCTACTAGAGGCTCCTCCATCTGAAGTATCTACTAGTCTACTAGAGGCTCCTCCATCTGAAGTATCTACTAGTCTACTAGAGGCTCCTCCATCTGAAGTATCTACTAGTCTACTAGAGGCTCCTCCATCTGAAGTATCTACTAGTCTACTAGAGGCTCCTCCATCTGAAGTATCTACTAGTCTACTAGAGGCTCCTCCATCTGAAGTATCTACTAGTCTACTAGAGGCTCCTCCATCTGAAGTATCTACTAGTCTACTAGAGGCTCCTCCATCTGAAGTATCTACTAGTCTACTAGAGGCTCCTCCATCTGAAGTATCTACTAGTCTACTAGAGGCTCCTCCATCTGAAGTATCTACTAGTCTACTAGAGGCTCCTCCATCTGAAGTATCTACTAGTCTACTAGAGGCTCCTCCATCTGAAGTATCTACTAGTCTACTAGAGGCTCCTCCATCTGGAGTATCTACTAGTCTACTAGAGGCTCCTCCATCTGAAGTATCTACTAGTCTACTAGAGGCTCCTCCATCTGAAGTATCTACTAGTCTACTAGAGGCTCCTCCATCTGAAGTATCTACTAGTCTACTAGAGGCTCCTCCATCTGAAGTATCTACTAGTCTACTAGAGGCTCCTCCATCTGAAGTATCTACTAGTCTACTAGAGGCTCCTCCATCTGAAGTATCTACTAGTCTACTAGAGGCTCCTCCATCTGAAGTATCTACTAGTCTACTAGAGGCTCCTCCATCTGAAGTATCTACTAGTCTACTAGAGGCTCCTCCATCTGAAGTATCTACTAGTCTACTAGAGGCTCCTCCATCTGAAGTATCTACTAGTCTACTAGAGGCTCCTCCATCTGAAGTATCTACTAGTCTACTAGAGGCTCCTCCATCTGAAGTATCTACTAGTCTACTAGAGGCTCCTCCATCTGAAGTATCTACTAGTCACCGTCATGGAAGTCGTGACAAGCGCGTCCTGTCCGCTTCAGATGCCACTTTCATCTAAATTGACCAACACATGTCAGAAAAAGTCCAAATTAAAATTTCAAGATGGCTACAATCAGGTGCTCAATTCGAATTTCGGAATTGCTTTGGCTATATTTGATCTACTACCGGTAGCTTCCCCGATATTCCATACCAAGTTTCATCAAAATTGATAAAAAATACGGAGAAGTCGAAAATAGATGTTCAACACTGAAGCTGCTCTGAAGCTACACACCAAGTTTCATCAAAATTGACCAAGCCGTTCCAGAGGAGAATGAGATCATATTAACTGTTTGCATGCTGGGTAAAATAAAGGCTATAAATAGTTCAAATAATTGTAATACGACGTCAATTCATTAATGTGCTTTTCTTAATATATTTAGCTGAAAACTCTGTAAATATGGCGTTACGACAATTCTAATGACATAGTTCACTGTTATTTTCACTTCAAGCATGCAAAGAGTAAAGCAAAATGTTGACAGATAACAGACAACTCACCTATACCTGCTCAACCTGAGCATTATAGATCAGGTGAGCTAACAAGACAACTCACCTATACCTGCTCAACCTGAGCATTATAGATCAGGTGAGCTAACAAGACAACTCACCTATACCTGTTCAACCTGAGCATTATATATCAGGTGAGCTAACAAGACAACTCACTTATACCTGCTCAACCTGAGCATTATAGAGCAGGTGAGCTAACAAGACAACTCACCTATACCTGCTCAACCTGAGCATTATAGAGCAGGTGAGCTAACAAGATAACTCACCAATACCTGCTCAACCTGAGCATTATAGATCAGGTGAGCTAACAAGATAACTCACCTATACCTGCTCAACCTGAGCATTATAGAGCAGGTGAGCTAACAAGACAACCTACCTATACCTGCTCAACCTGAGCATTATAGATCAGGTGAGCTAACAGACAACTCACCTATACCTGCTCAACCTGAGCATTATAGAGCAGGTGAGCTAACAAGACAACTCACCTATATCTGCTCAACCTGAGCATTATAGATCAGGTGAGATAACAAGACAACTCACCTATACCTGCTCAACCTGAGCATTATAGAGCAGGTGAGCTAACAAGACAATTTGTACAGTATCTAAACATGAAAATGTGGGGTACAATGAGTATTTTATTACATGTTAGATATCTACAAATAAGTAGATGAGTGTACAGGAGGTTGTAATTAATGGAGATATGATGCTATGATGTTAACACTAGATAAGATAAGATTTTACAGTTTATGATAAAATGAGGAGAAATATAGTGTGACTGTTTCAAACAACTGGAAACAAATCACCCCCCTTAACCCCCCCCCCCATAACATTTTGCATGCTGGGTAAAATAAAGGCTATAAATAGTTTGCATACTTGTAGCAGCTGACAATTCATAAATGTGTGTTTCTAATTTGTAGCCTAAAGCTCTGGAAATGTGTCATGGAATTTCACGAGAATTGTGTTGTAGTGACATAATGACACAATTATAATGAAATTGTAAAAGATATTTGACTGTTATTTTCACGACTAACATGCAACGACTTTAAAGGTACAGAGATCTATATATTGTAACCATGTACAAATACTCTTAACAAATATAATAATAAGTATGTTACGGACGGACACCAGATTTACGACTAATCGCTCACCTAGAACTATATAATTGCTTAGGGGAGCTAATAAAGATACTGCTCAACCTACCAACAAACACTGCGTGTGTGTGTGTTTTACGTTTATTTATCGTCGCTACCGGTTGACCATATGAGCGACGCCTCCTGAAGAGATTATTCATTTTAGATTTTTGGAGGATAGTGCAATGATACAGACAGGGACCCATTCCAGAATCTCCTCTGGTTCCTTTACGTGGAATTATGTAATTTAGCACCAACACGAGACCTCAGTTTAAAATCCCATCTAAAAGACTGTTAATCAGTTGTATATTTGCTTCTTTTATAGTTTGGAGAATCTCCTCTGGTTCTTTTATGACTGAGTGTTTCTTATTTACTTATAATCCTTGCCCTTTCATAAAATTGAAGTTGGATTGCTCAGACTTGTTCATGAACAGTAATATAAGCTCTGCCCTGGTGGGTCTACAAGTATAAATTCACTACTAAAAAATGTAGAAATCTCTCATGAATAAGTGTGGGAAATTGCTCCCATGCATTGGTAAGTGATCTGTCCTCACTCCCTTGATGGCGCATGTAACAGCAATATGCCTTAATCATGATAGAAGAAACTAAATAGTTCTGGCAATAGTAATACGCTCTGTGGTTCATGCAGTCTTTATGAACAACCGGTATACTGTTCTATACAAAAACTATAAACAGTTAAAGTGGCATTATAAACAACCACTCTCAAAGAAGTTGGTTTTTGATATGATTTTTAGATAAATAGGTTTCTGAAGGCTTGTGATCAACATTTAAATGTTTCTTGACAGTTTCTGAGATATTAAAACAAAGACATTAGGCAAATATAAATGTGTTACTGCTCAATAACCTGCTACATGTAATTATAAACATTTCTCACATTTCACTAAATGTTCGATCCCCCGTCTGACCCTAATAAAATTAACAATCTTTCAGATGGGACGTTAAACCGAGGTCTCGTGTCGGTGATTTACACCGTGCATGTAAAAGAACCAGAGGAGACTCTGGAATGGGTCTCTGTCTGTATCATTGCACTATCCTCCAAAATCTAAAATGACTAATCTCTTCAGGAGGTGTCGCTCATATGGGTAACCGGTAGCGACGATAAATAAACGTAAAACACACACACACTAAATATTTCACAGATGGATCAGTAGTCCAGTGGTTACCACATTGGACTGCGAATCCAGAGATCGCAGGTGCGATCCTCCCGTCAGAAACAATTCTTTTATTAGGGAGAAGTGGGGCCCTGAGATGGACGATGTCTGGGTCGGTAGGGTGACAATAAAGCCCATGTTGCCCTCTAGAATGAGCCCTGCTACTTTGAATGTCTCGCGTTCGGACATTAACAAATGTAGTATGAATGTATAACCAATGATGACCATAATTACAATGAGCATAATAATGTTAGTGAAGAATTTAAACACAGACACTTTTACGAACTAATCATTATTAACCCTTTCAACACCGCAGACCTCTAAATAGGCTTACAAAAAGTGTAGATCCAGATGAGCCGGCTCGTGACGAGCCGTCTCATCAGGATCTGCACTTTTTGCCAGTGATATGACTATTTTTAGACATAATTACCCATTTTGATAAATGAACTTGTCCAAATGTGATTTTCTGATTCATTTATTGGTTTATGAATATCATAGACCAGTCCATGTGAGTTACTTGGTGTTGAATGGGTTAAAAGGTTGTTGTAACACTATAACCAACTGTGCTATAATTAATCAGCATACACAGGGCCATTCGGATTCATCGATTTGAAAATTGATCCCAAAATGACCTTGCTATGACAATAGGGAGACACTTGAAATTTCATGACAATGAACAAGCCGAAACATTGGGTCAAATGGCGAGCGACATATGCGCGGAACATGCATTGGCTAAAATGGTGTCAGATGAACCAGAAAATAGTGCAGAACATGAACTGTTGTCCGATAAATATTATTCACCTTTACAGACAATAACTGTTGGGACAAATGAACTGGCAAACAATAGTATGAGATGGACCAGAAAACTGTATGAAACTTGCACTAGCCACCAACACTGTATGAGATGGGCCAGAAAACTGTATGAAACTTGCACTGGCCAACACTGTATGAGATGGGCCAGAAAACTGTATGAAACTTGCACTAACCAACACTGTAAGAGATGGGCCAGAAAACTGTTTGAAACTTGCACTAACCAACACTGTATGAGATGGGCCAGAAAACTGTATGAAACTTGCACTAGCCAACACTGTATGAGATGGGCCAGAAAACTGTATAAAACTTGCACTAGCCAACACTGTATGAGATGGGCCAGAAAACTGTTTGAAACTTGCACTAGCCAACACTGAATCAGATGGACTAGAAAACTGTTTGAAACTTGCACTAGCCAACACTGTATGAGATGGGCCAGAAAACTGTTTGAAACTTGCACTAGCCAACACTGTATGAGATGGGCCAGAAAACTGTTTGAAACTTGAACTAGCCAACACTGTATGAGATGGGCCAGAAAACTGTATGAAACTTGAACTAGCCAACACTGTATGAGATGGGCCAGAAAACTGTATGAAACTTGCACTAACCAACACTGTATGAGATGGGCCAGAACACTGTATGAAACTTGCACTAGCCAACACTGTATGAGATGAGCCAGAAAACTGTATGCAACTTGCACTAGCCAACACTGTATGAGATGGGCCAGAAAACTGTTTGAAACTTGCACTAGCCAACACTGTATGAGATGGACCAGAAAACTGTTTGAAACTTGCATTAGCCAACACTGTATGAGATGGGCTAGAAAACTGTATGAAACTTGCACTAGCCAACAATGTATGAGATGGGCCAGAAAACTGTTTGAAACTTGCACTAACGAACACTGTATGAGATGGGCTAGAAAACTGTATGAAACTTGCACTAGCCAACACTGTATTAGATGGGCCAGAAAACTGTATGAAATTTGCACTAACCAACACTGTATGAGATGGGCCAGAAAACTGTATGAAACTTGCACTAGCCAAAACACTGTATGAGATGAGCCAGAAAACTGTATGAAACTTGCACTAGCCAACACTGTATGAGATGGGCCAGAAAACTGTATGAAACTAGCACTAGCCAACACTGTATGAGATGGGCCAGAAAACTGTATTTAACTTGCACTAGCCAACACTGTAGGAGATGGGCCAGAAAACTGTATGAAACTTGCACTAGCCAACACTGTATGAGATGGACTAGAAAACTGTATGAAACTTGCACTAGCCAACACTATATGAGATGGGCCAGAAAACTGTTTGAAACTTGCACTAGCCAACACTGTATGAGATGGACTAGAAAACTGTATGAAACTTGCACTAGCCAACACTATATGAGATGGGCCAGAAAACTGTTTGAAACTTGCACTAGCCAACACTGTATGAGATGGACTAGAACTGTTTGAAACTTGCACTAGCCAACACTGTATGAGATGGACTAGAACTGTTTGAAACTTGCACTAACCAACACTGTATCAGATGGACTAGAACTGTTTGAAACTTGCACTAGCCAACACTGTATGAGATGGACTAGAACTGTTTGAAACTTGCACTAACCAACACTGTATCAGATGGACTAGAAAACTGTTTGAAACTTGCACTAGCCAACACTGTATGAGATGGACTAGAACTGTTTGAAACTTGCACTAGCCAACACTGTATGAGATGGATTAGAACTGTTTGAAAATTGCACTAACCAACACTGTATTAGATGGGCCAGCAAACTGTTTGAAACTTGCACTAACCAACACTGTATCAGATGGACTAGAAAACTGTATGAAACTTGCACTAGCCAACCCTATATGAGATGGGCCAGAAAACTGTTTGAAACTTGCACTAGCCAACACTGTATGAGATGGACTAGAACAGTTTGAAACTTGCACTAGCCAACACTGTATTAGATGGGCCAGAAAACTGTTTGAAACTTGCACTAACCAACACTGTATGAGATGGACTAGAAAACTGTATGAAACTTGCACTAGCCAACACTATATGAGATGGGCCAGAAAACTGTTTGAAACTTGCACTAGCCAACACTGTATGAGATGGACTAGAAAACTGTATGAAACTTGCACTAGCCAACACTATATGAGATGGGCCAGAAAACTGTTTGAAACTTGCACTAGCCAACACTGTATGAGATGGACTAGAACTGTTTGAAACTTGCACTAGCCAACACTGTATGAGATGGACTAGAACTGTTTGAAACGTGCACTAGCCAACACTGTATGAGATGGACTAGAACTGTTTGAAACTTGCACTAGCCAACACTGTATGAGATGGACTAGAACTGTTTGAAACTTGCACTAGCCAACACTGTATGAGATGGACTAGAACTGTTTGAAACTTGCACTAGCCAACACTGTATGAGATGGACTAGAACTGTTTGAAACTTGCACTAGCCAACACTGTATGAGATGGACTAGAACTGTTTGAAACTTGCACTAGCCAACACTGTATGAGATGGACTAGCAAACTGTTTGAAACTTGCACTAACCAACACTGTATGAGATGGACTAGAACTGTTTGAAACTTGCATTAGCCAACACTGTATGAGATGGACTAGAACTGTTTGAAAATTGCACTAACCAACACTGTATGAGATGGGCCAGAAAACTGTTTGAAACTTGCACTAACCAACACTGTACCAGATGGGCCAGAAAACGGTTTGAAACTTGCACTAATCAACACTGTATCAGATGGACTAGAAAACTGTATGAAACTTGCACTAGCCAACACTATAAGAGATGGGCCAGAAAACTGTTTGAAACTTGCACTAGCCAACACTGTATGAGATGGACTAGAACTGTTTGAAACTTGCACTAGCCAACACTGTATGAGATGGACTAGAACTGTTTGAAACTTGCACTAACCAACACTGTATGAGATGGACTAGAAAACTGTTTGAAACTTGCACTAGCCAACACTGTATAAGATGGACTAGAACTGTTTGAAACTTGCACTAACCAACACTGTATGAGATGGGCCAGAAAACTGTTTGAAACTTGCACTAGCCAACACTGTATGAGATGGGCCAGAAAACTGTTTGAAACTTGCACTAACCAACACTGTACCAGATGGGCCAGAAAACGGTTTGAAACTTGCACTAATCAACACTGTATCAGATGGACTAGAAAACTGTATGAAACTTGCACTAGCCAACACTATAAGAGATGGGCCAGAAAACTGTTTGAAACTTGCACTAGCCAACACTGTATGAGATGGACTAGAACTGTTTGAAACTTGCACTAGCCAACACTGTATGAGATGGACTAGAACTGTTTGAAACTTGCACTAGCCAACACTATATGAGATGGGCCAGAAAACTGTTTGAAACTTGCACTAGCCAACACTGTATGAGATGGACTAGAACTGTTTGAAACTTGCACTAGCCAACACTGTATTAGATGGGCCAGAAAACTGTTTGAAACTTGCACTAACCAACACTGTATCAGATGGACTAGAAAACTGTATGAAACTTGCACTAGCCAACACTATATGAGATGGGCCAGAAAACTGTTTGAAACTTGCACTAGCCAACACTGTATGAGATGGACTAGAACTGTTTGAAACTTGCACTAGCCAACACTGTATGAGATGGACTAGAACTGTTTGAAACTTGCACTAGCCAACACTGTATGAGATGGACTAGAACTGTTTGAAACTTGCACTAGCCAACACTGTATGAGATGGACTAGAACTGTTTGAAACTTGCACTAGCCAACACTGTATGAGATGGACTAGAACTGTTTGAAACTTGCACTAGCCAACACTGTATGAGATGGACTAGAACTGTTTGAAACTTGCACTAACCAACACTGTATGAGATGGACTAGAAAACTGTTTGAAACTTGCACTAGCCAACACTGTATGAGATGGACTAGAACTGTTTGAAACTTGCACTAGCCAACACTGTATGAGATGGACTAGAAAACTGTTTGAAACTTGCACTAACCAACACTGTATGAGATGGACTAGAAAACTGTTTGAAACTTGCACTAGCCAACACTGTATGAGATGGACTAGAACTGTTTGAAACTTGCACTAGCCAACACTGTATGAGATGGACTAGAACTGTTTGAAACTTGCACTAGCCAACACTGTATGAGATGGACTAGAAAACTGTTTGAAACTTGCACTAGCCAACACTGTATGAGATGGACTAGAACTGTTTGAAACTTGCACTAGCCAACACTGTATGAGATGGACTAGAAAACTGTTTGAAACTTGCACTAACCAACACTGTATGAGATGGACTAGAACTGTTTGAAACTTGCACTAGCCAACACTGTATGAGATGGACTAGAAAACTGTTTGAAACTTGCACTAACCAACACTGTATGAGATGGACTAGAAAACTGTATGAAACTTGCACTAGCCAACACTATATGAGATGGGCCAGAAAACTGTTTGAAACTTGCACTATCCAACACTGTATGAGATGGACTAGAACTGTTTGAAACTTGCACTAACCAACACTGTATGAGATGGACTAGAACTGTTTGAAACTTGCACTAGCCAACACTGTATGAGATGGACTAGAACTGTTTGAAACTTGCACTAGCCAACACTGTATGAGATGGACTAGAACTGTTTGAAACTTGCACTAGCCAACACTGTATCAGATGGACTAGAACTGTTTGAAACTTGCACTAGCCAACACTGTATCAGATGGACTAGAACTGTTTGAAACTTGCACTAGCCAACACTGTATGAGATGGACTAGAAAACTGTTTGAAACTTGCACTAGCCAACACTGTATGAGATGGACTAGAACTGTTTGAAACTTGCACTAGCCAACACTGTATGAGATGGACTAGAAAACTGTTTGAAACTTGCACTAACCAACACTGTATGAGATGGACTAGAACTGTTTGAAACTTGCACTAGCCAACACTGTATGAGATGGACTAGAACTGTTTGAAACTTGCACTAGCCAACACTGTATGAGATGGACTAGAACTGTTTGAAACTTGCACTAGCCAACACTGTATGAGATGGACTAGAAACTGTTTGAAACTTGCACTAGCCAACACTGTATGAGATGGACTAGAACTGTTTGAAACTTGCACTAGCCAACACTGTATGAGATGGACTAGAAAACTGTTTGAAACTTGCACTAACCAACACTGTATGAGATGGACTAGAACTGTTTGAAACTTGCACTAGCCAACACTGTATGAGATGGACTAGAACTGTTTGAAACTTGCACTAGCCAACACTGTATGAGATGGACTAGAAAACTGTTTGAAACTTGCACTAGCCAACACTGTATGAGATGGACTAGAACTGTTTGAAACTTGCACTAGCCAACACTGTATGAGATGGACTAGAAAACTGTTTGAAACTTGCACTAACCAACACTGTATGAGATGGACTAGAACTGTTTGAAACTTGCACTAACCAACACTGTATGAGATGGACTAGAAAACTGTTTGAAACTTGCACTAGCCAACACTGTATGAGATGGACTAGAACTGTTTGAAACTTGCACTAGCCAACACTGTATGAGATGGACTAGAAAACTGTTTGAAACTTGCACTAACCAACACTGTATGAGATGGACTAGAACTGTTTGAAACTTGCACTAGCCAACACTGTATGAGATGGACTAGAAAACTGTTTGAAACTTGCACTAACCAACACTGTATGAGATGGACTAGAAAACTGTATGAAACTTGCACTAGCCAACACTATATGAGATGGGCCAGAAAACTGTTTGAAACTTGCACTAGCCAACACTGTATGAGATGGACTAGAACTGTTTGAAACTTGCACTAGCCAACACTGTATGAGATGGACTAGAACTGTTTGAAACTTGCACTAGCCAACACTGTATGAGATGGACTAGAACTGTTTGAAACTTGCACTAGCCAACACTGTATGAGATGGACTAGAACTGTTTGAAACTTGCACTAACCAACACTGTATGAGATGGACTAGAACTGTTTGAAACTTGCACTAGCCAACACTGTATGAGATGGACTAGAACTGTTTGAAACTTGCACTAGCCAACACTGTATGAGATGGACTAGAACTGTTTGAAACTTGCACTAGCCAACACTGTATGAGATGGACTAGAAAACTGTTTGAAACTTGCACTAGCCAACACTGTATGAGATGGACTAGAACTGTTTGAAACTTGCGCTAGCCAACACTGTATGAGATGGACTAGAAAACTGTTTGAAACTTGCACTAACCAACACTGTATGAGATGGACTAGAACTGTTTGAAACTTGCACTAGCCAACACTGTATGAGATGGACTAGAACTGTTTGAAACTTGCACTAGCCAACACTGTATGAGATGGACTAGAAAACTGTTTGAAACTTGCACTAGCCAACACTGTATGAGATGGACTAGAACTGTTTGAAACTTGCACTAGCCAACACTGTATGAGATGGACTAGAAAACTGTTTGAAACTTGCACTAACCAACACTGTATGAGATGGACTAGAACTGTTTGAAACTTGCACTAACCAACACTGTATGAGATGGACTAGAAAACTGTTTGAAACTTGCACTAGCCAACACTGTATAAGATGGACTAGAACTGTTTGAAACTTGCACTAACCAACACTGTATGAGATGGGCCAGAAAACTGTTTGAAACTTGCACTAGCCAACACTGTATTAGATGGGCCAGAAAACTGTTTGAAACTTGCACTAGCCAACACTGTATTAGATGGGCCAGAAAACTGTTTGAAACTTGCACTAACCAACACTGTATCAGATGGACTAGAAAACTGTATGCAACTTGCACTAGCCAACACTATATGAGATGGGCCAGAAAACTGTTTGAAACTTGCACTAGCCAACACTGTATGAGATGGACTAGAACTGTTTGAAACTTGCACTAGCCAACACTGTATTAGATGGGCCAGAAAACTGTTTGAAACTTGCACTAACCAACACTGTATGAGATGGACTAGAAAACTGTTTGAAACTTGCACTAGCCAACACTGTATGAGATGGACTAGAACTGTTTGAAACTTGCACTAGCCAACACTGTATGAGATGGACTAGAAAACTGTTTGAAACTTGCACTAACCAACACTGTATGAGATGGACTAGAACTGTTTGAAACTTGCACTAGCCAACACTGTATGAGATGGACTAGAAAACTGTTTGAAACTTGCACTAACCAACACTGTATGAGATGGACTAGAAAACTGTTTGAAACTTGCACTAACCAACACTGTATGAGATGGACTAGAAAACTGTTTGAAACTTGCACTAGCCAACACTGTATGAGATGGACCAGAAAACTGTATGAAACTTGCACTAGCCAACAATGTATGAAACTTGCACTAGCCAACACTGTATGAAACTTGCACTAACCAACACTGTATGAAACTTGCACTAGCCAACACTGTATGAAACTTGCACTAGCCAACACTGTATGAAACTTGCACTAGCCAACACTGTATGAAACTTGCACTAGCCAATACTGTATGAAACTTGCACTAGCCAACACTGTATGAAACTTGCACTAGCCAACACTGTGTGAAACTTGCACTAACCAACACTGTATGAAACTTGCACTAACCAACACTGTATGAAACTTGCACTAACCAACACTGTATGAAACTTGCACTAACCAACACTGTATGAAACTTGCACTAACCAACACTGTATGAAACTTGCACTAACCAACACTGTATGAAACTTGCACTAACCAACACTGTATGAAACTTGCACTAGCCAACACTGTATGAGATGGGCTAGAACTGTTTGAAACTTGCACTAGCCAACACTGTATGAGATACACCAGAACACTGTATGAAACTTGCACTAGCCAACACTGTATGAGATGGACAAGACGGAGCAGGGGGTTCATTCTGATATGGCCGGTTGGTGAGCTGCCAGCTATTTAAAAATATATAATGGTTACTGATTGCCTATCAGCCAGGCGCATGGCCTTCAAGCATATGATTCGGGAAGTGCTGATGTCCATAAGAGGTGTCAGAAATGACTGGCCCTTTTAATAGGGGTGACAATATAATAAACAAACACTACAGTAATGGTCGAAAAATGTACCACAAAACCACAAATGATTAACTTTGCAGGAAATATACATGATATTGAATTCAATAGAGGTATTGTTGAAACACAAACTATTCCAGTGATGAAACCATGAAATGCTGCTATCATGAAATATATTATCTTTCATGAACTGTTTATAACCTTTCAGATGAATTTTGTGCTAATATTGAGTTACCTAACCAAATGTTCATACAATGCTTTGCTTTGATTTTGGTATTAACTGTTGACATGGCAACAGCATTCTTCTACATTAGAAGAAGCTGTGATGACTGTTAGGTTACTATGTGATTGTGGCAATGTTAAGTGCT
Organism: Archivesica marissinica; assembly: GCA_014843695.1. Taxonomy (NCBI): domain Eukaryota; kingdom Metazoa; phylum Mollusca; class Bivalvia; order Venerida; family Vesicomyidae; genus Archivesica; species Archivesica marissinica. Next base: position 48,834,779 of record CM026398.1, on the reverse strand, counting down.
TGTAGACAGTGTAATTAGGACAAACAGCCCTATGATCATGGACATACTAAGTGCTTGTAGACTGTCTAATTATGACTAACAGGTAGTTAGTTGTTTATGCTGCAGGTAATAACAACAGGGATGCAGACATATGCGACTTTGAAATAGGGTCCCACATTCCACTGGAGAGTTATAGGAATATACCCTCCCCCTCCCTGATTTTGGCTAAACTGAATGCCAATCAGTTCATTTTACGGAAATATGTTTTGTGGTACCATGCAGATCTCATTGATAAAAAAAACATAATGTCAATTATCATGCACTAGTTTAAACTATTTTACAACGATACCGAAGTCAGTTTTAACAACTTATATTAATCACTCGTCGGCGCGGATGAAAGCGTATATGTGGTCATTCACATGGGAGGTAAAAAGAGTACCCAGAGAAAACCCACCTGTCCGATCTGGCGACCATCGTACCATCTCACATACTTCCCGGTCTGCGGATTGAACCCGGGTTGCATTGATGAGAAGCGAGCGTGTTAACCACTGCACTAATCATTTTTCACTATTTTTTATAGCAATTTAGTTTGAACAATACTTATCTATCTACCTCGATCTATAGATGACATTTGAAAATATGTCAAACTCCACAATCATTCAACAGTACTCCAAATAGAAAAGATGGGCATGCATGTGTGAAGGTCACGTCAAAGGTCAACTTGGAGAATGAACAAATGATTCTATTTTGGTTTGCTATTGAGAAAAGGTATGCTTATGATTTTCTTGAAAACATCATATCGTTTCTTTAAGTTTTGATCATATATAATTGCCAATATGCTTGTGTTGCCTAAAGAACAGTATCGGCTGTTTTTAATATTTTTAGATTTGGAGGATAGAGCAATTGGTTCATAAAGAAGACGTCGCAGTTAAAGAAACAGACGGATCTGTAGTCCAGTGGTAACACGCTGGACTGGTAATCCAGGGATCGCAGGTTTGATTCCTGGCTGATCCTAATAAAATTAAGTCTTTCCGATGGGACTTTAATCCGAGGTCTTGTGTCGGTGCTGTACACTGTGCACGTAAAAGAACCAGAGGAGACTCTGGAATGTGTCTCTATCTGTATCATTGCACTATCCTCCAAAAATCAAAAATGACTAATCTCTTCAGGAGGCGTTGCTCATATAAACCGGTAGCAACGATAAATAAACGTAAAACACACATAAAGAAACATCTCTCATTCATTTACATGGTGTTAAACAAAGCATTAATTCTGGAGCCTCCTGGCTGTACGTCTTGTTCCACTGTAAAATTATATATTCTTGGTAGTTTTATGGTGGGCTGAAGGATTGAACTTGTGACACCTGTATCTTCAGTACAAGGGGTAAACCACCAAATCATTGGCATGATGCTTTGCTTTACTCTCCATATAATTCCATAGTCCTGTTACATCTCTAATCAGGCTATATAAAAGTTTAAAGTCGGAAGTCGTGATAGCGCAGTGGATACGCATTCGCTTCAGGTGCGAAAGGTCCGGAGTTTGAGCCCCACTGGAGCCGTTACGATTGTGCCCTTAGGCAAGGCATTTAAATTCCACGTTGCCTCTTCTCTCTCCTTCGTGGCGATGGATTCCATCAGGAATGAGGTCTTGAGAGTGATTTATATCAGTTGAAATAACTTGTTTCGCAATCGAACTAAAATAAATTTGTATAAACTAAAGTCGGTTTGAAAATTAATCTTGACAGGGAGACAATCGGTACACATTATTTGGCCTATAAAAGCACTGTTCATTATACTTAACCCTTATTCTGCTGAATTAATTGGAAGGATGGTGCAAACAACATAGATCCAGATGAGCTGCGGCACCGCGTCTCATCAGGGTCTATGTTGTTTGCTATTCAGCCAAGTGCTTAGCTCCACTATCACAAACAGCATAGAACCATACAATTGTATGCGCCCCAGCGGCCTTGTTTGTTATTACGGCTCTGCATAATATATAGGTAATACACAGATAAAGTGGATAGATCAATGACAGAGATCACACTCGGACAACATTCTGTAATATTAAGATTGCTACCTTACATACTCACCTATAAGACGACCCCCCCTACTTTGGTCATGAAATCTTGGGGTTTTGGCATGTACTCGCATATAAGACGATCCCCCCTACTTTGGTCATGAAATCTTGGGGTTTTGGCATGCACTCGCATATAAGACGGATTGATATTAAAAATGGACACCAGATACAAGTATAAATTGCATGTTTGGCCATTGAAAGTTGAAAACAATTTCACTCTCAGAGTGCTTTTTTTCTAAAATGTAATTATGGATACTATTTAGCACATTGAAAACCCCCCCAGATTGTTAGCACTCACTTATAAGACTGGAAGCCATGTATGTACCGGTATGTATGTTCCATTAATGTCAAACCCCTTGCGGGGACATAGACATGTATTCCTGGGCAGGCTTAGCTGACCTAAGTGGTTAACCAGCACTAAGCAATGTGTGTGAGGTGGATTGCTCAATGACACTACATACGTGACCTGACCGAGTATCGAACCCGGGACGCTCTACCACTGGACCACTGGACGCCATAATCTGGTGGTTAAAAACTCATCTTATAGATGAGTATGGGTGGTAGTTGGTTGATACTTTTAGCTAATTGATATGAAAATTTAGTCCAATTGTAACCTCGAGCCTTACTAGGGGCCCCCCCCAGTCCAATTGTAACCTTGATCCTCACTAGGGGCCCCCCATTGTGGCCCATTCCAATTGTAACCTCGAGCCTCACTAGGGGCCCCCCAGTCCAATTGTAACCTCGAACCTCACTAGGGGGCCCGAAGTGTGACAAAATAAGATTATAAACTATGGTAGAAGATCCACAGAGCACGGGCTTGTTTGACCTGATTGTTTGGATCATTCATGAGAATTATTTTTAAATTCAATACAAATTTTACTTACAGTCGGATGAAACAACAACAGATTATAACATAAGCTGTATTGACCAGCTATCATGATTATCTCGGAGCAGAAGTTCAAACCTCGGGATTCTTATTTGTAACAGACATGATGCACAAGCAGGCACATCGAGGCAGCTACCTCGGTTAAAATTTTCAAAGCAAAAAAAAAATGAAATAAATAAAATGCAAAATATTATCCATTTGCTGAAAATAAATTGTTGACTGCTTGCTATAGAGCTGAAAGGTCAGTACATAATTATACGTCTAAGCTCATTAAATCAGAACATCGCTTCTATACCCCAACAATTTTATAATCAGAACATTGCTTCTATACTCCAACAATTTTAAGGGTGAACATGTGCCCCTGGACCCACTCCCCCTAGATTACCTCGGTTGAAATTTTCCTCTGGCTACGGTACTGACAAGGCCCATTTTGCAGATGAGATACACTTACATGTAGCTACTAAATATTTAGCTGCCCTACAGTTTCTAGTTGACTAAGACATACTATTTATCATAATTTGAAATGAAATATACACTAGATTCATCGGACACCTAAATGTTACACTATATAAATGTTGCACACAAAAAACCCATATATATATATTATAAATTTAGCTCTTGGCTGTATTTCATCAAATTCTGTACAATAACGAGATAATGTGGTGACAAGAAAATAAAACTACCTAAGCAAGGTAATAAATAGATGTTTGAATTAGAATATTTGAAAACATAAATAAACTGTCTGAACACCATGACCTAATTGACATTTCCCTTCAAACCAGGTAAATTATCTGTTTGTTGATCATCAATTTAATCTCTTCATGCTTGCCGGCATACTGCACGACACACACGCCACCCAAACAACACCTATCCTATAAACTACACAAAGGATGGGGAAAGATTAATTAGAAATAGCTTACTTTGTCCAAAACCTTGGTGTCGTCTCTTTGATCTGCGTAAAGATGAGCGGGTAAATGTCGACCTCTCTCCCAGCGGGGACGCCATTGTCAACTGATTTTCTCAGTGTTAAATCTACTGTTATATCGGCTTTTTATTACAAAAATCTAAATGTATCACTTCAACCCATGCATAAAAAATAATCACAGTTCTTGTATGCCGCCACAGCATGGGAAGTAAATTGATAAACACAACAGTAGATAAAATATCAATAGTGTGGGTACAGTACATCAAAGATGATAACAAATTTCAAGAGAAAATTAGATTTATCAGCACAGCTCAGAACAGTACAGTAACATATGTCTTAACGTAATCCAAGGAAATGTTCTATCCCAACACACTGTCTTTCAATAATGGCCAGTTCTTGTAAGATAATTAAACACAATACCTGTAATGTGAGCTGGTTAAGCTAGATATGCTTATGAATATTAAAAGGAAGATAAACAAACTGTAAGAGGCAGTGAATCGTGAAGTGAACCCAAACCTCTCACTGCATGTATGCCTTGTCAATCATTAAAACCAATTAACCCACTTCACTAAACCTAATTCTCTTACATATAACACCTTGTAAATTGATTAAAATCCTCTGTAAAATGTTCAAACATTTAAAACCTCCATTGGCAGAACTCTCCTTGTGTGTTTTTATCACCGGTATCAAACATTTTATGATGACTTCAAACTTTGATAGGAGCACCTGAAGAAGCACAGTAGCCTATCACAGCTGCCACTTGATAAGGGATGACAGTTCACTTGGGATTAATCTCTTAACCACTGTAATATACATGCTATGTACCAGTGTATATGACATATACTTCCACCCAAGTCAAACACAGTTATGTCAAATTACTGTTACATCTTCACACAAATTGTCAACACTTTTCAAATTTCTCTCACTTCTCCACCTGCCCTTAATGAGAGAAATACCATTTGTTTTCTAGGGTGAACACACAAAGACAAGCAGTAAACAGTCACAGGCACATTCACGACTTGGATTAATGAGGACAGTTTTATTTGTTGGACAGTTTTATTTGTTGTACATTTTTGTGTGTGAAATGGCTCCTGTACATAAAACAGCATCCTGGTATATTTGAGTGCAGTTTATTAAATACTTTTAAAGCACCAGCCCAGTGATAATTTGACAGAACAAAGAGTGCTGAGTGGGATTTTGTTGCTCACCTCGTACAGGAGTTCAAGTGTTAAATAGACATGCATGTGTGAGGTATAATTTTAAAGTAGTGTGGCGTCCGTGGTCCAGTGGTAGAGCGTCGGATTTGGAATCGAACGGTCCCGGGTTCGATACTCGGTCAGGCCACGTATGTAGTGTCATTTAGCAAGGCACATCAAGCACATTGCTTAGTACTGGTTAATCACTTAGGTCGGCTAAGCTTTCCCAGGAAAACATGTCTAGGTCCCAGCAAGGGGTTTGACATTAATGGAACATACATACATAAAGTACTGATACAGTTTTTGTACATAATGAATTAAATTGAATAAAACTAAAGTCAGTCATTTACTACGGTGTTTATGGGATATTCTTGACTGTCAAACTCTTTAGACAGAAATAATATTAATGGCTGTTATTACTAATCGAAATGAAACATTTTCTTTCTTCAAAATTCAACTTGTATGTATGTATGTATGTATGTTCCATTAATGTCAAACACCTTGCGGGGACCTAGACATGTTTTTCTGGGCAGACCTAGCCGACCTAAGTGGTTAACCAGTACTAAGCAATGTGTGTGAGGTGCCTTGCTCAATGACATTACATACGTGGCCTGACAGAGTATTGAACCTGGGACCGTTCGATTCCAAATCCGACGCTCTACCACTTGTGACTAAGTTCAAGAAAGATTGGGTAAGAATTACTCGAGTGTTTGCATGGATTGTTTTTTGGTAATATGACCTAGTAGTGACCTAATATTTGGACAGAAATGACTGATTCTCGGAAGAGACCGATACTAGATACTTTCATGAATTCATGAAACTTTGACCAAGTTTGAGCAAAGCTGGGCCACAAATAGAGTTGCTACATTGTATACAAGGTACTCCCTTAATTCCACTTAGTGAATCGGGCATGGGGCTGGCGGCAATCAAGTTCGGATGTATAATTCGCTCATGAAAATAGCAATTCCACAAACAATAATTGCTCAAGATCCACTAAAATGTGTGCTCCATGAATCTTTAATGCATGTGAAAAAAAGAGGAGAAAATCGGAAGTTGTAAATCCTTCAAGGTCACATGAAATAAGCAGGTCATGCTATAAAAGGGGCAATGTATGTGTATAGGGGTATGTGAATTTTGATCAAAATTATTACGCGAAACACAACGCGATCGATCAGCCATGTGGGTCTATAATCATGTGCAGAAATAATTCCTAACATCTTGCAGAAACACAAGAAGATGTGAGGTAATCTCGTGTGATAAAATATCAATCAGTAAAATATTACTGCTTGTCTGCTGAGAGCCTCAATTGTATTGCAGTAAATTGACAAGTGGAGTGATAAATAATTATTCTCAAACTTCTCAACAGGTTCCAAATCTGTCTATATACATCTTCAATCTTCTAACGATGTCTACCTAATTAACTGCCACCCATTGTGAATGATTCATCAAAAAGTAGTACACGTATCATGCAAAAAATCCATTCATTGCCGAATACTTCCAGGAAAAAATAGCCCCGTAAAATAGTGTTCTTTAACTCTTTCAGCGCCGAATAAATTCAGAGCATGTGCAAACAACATAGATCCAGATCAGCCGCGGCGTAACGCCACGTCAGATCAGGATCTATGTTGTTTGCTATTCGGACAGGTGCTTCAGCTCCACTGTCTGTAGAGCAATCAGCATATAGCCGGCATGTTCAGACGGCATGTTCTATTCTGTCCGATCGGGTTCTCTACTTTTTTTACAAAGTCGCTTTTATGCGACATTGGCGCTGAAAGAGTTAATCGTATAGTATTTTTAAAAGATGCACAACTTCATGCATTGTCTAAAGTAAATTAATAATTGCTTCTCTTTTAGTATAAACGTTATTTATTTTACAACGATTGCGAAACAAGCTTTAACAATTTATATTAACCACTGTCGTTATGTGGTCATTCGTGTTGGATGAAAGCGGAGTACGTGGAGAAATAATCCCACATGATCTGGTGACCACCGTACCATCCGACATACTGAGGTCTGAGGATCGAACCCAGGTTGCATTGGTGAGATGCGAGCGAGCTAACCACTGCACTAATAGGGCAGCCAAGTTAGATAAAGGTCTACCATTTACAGACATAATGCTATTCAATTCGATCAGATTATCATTTTAATCCGTCATGTGGCATTGTTAATTGCTCTGGAAGAACAGGGCTCAGATATAATTATTTCACGGTAAATTATTTGCGCTAGTTTTAATACTATATGGAAGTCGTAATAGCGCAGTGGATGCGCGGTCGTTTCAGGTGCGAAAGGTCTGGAGTTCGAGCCCCGCTGGAGCCGTTAAGATTGTGCCTTTAGGCAAGGCATTTAGATTCCACGTTGCCTCTTCTCTCTCCCTCATGGCGATGGATTCCATCAGGAATGAGGTCTCGAGAGTGATTAATATAAGTTATAAGAACTTGTTTCGTAATCGAGTTAAAATAAATTTGTATAAACTAATACTATAGTGTTGTTTTTCTTCCGAATTTTGTAATTGTATCATTAACCCTTTGCATGCTAGAGGCAGATTAAATCACTTTTGCAAATAGCATAGAGCCAGATCAGACTCTATGCTGTTTGCTATTCGGATAGTGGAACTAAAACACTGGGCTGAATAACAAACAACATAGATCCTGATCAAGATGTGCCGCTATGCCATGACTCATCTGGATATACATGTATGTTGTTTGCAAAAGTGATTTTATTTACTCAGCAGGCAAAGAGTTAATACAAGGAATATGAGTCAGTATTTATGCATATTGATATGCAGATATAGTGATCAAGTTTCGTTGAAAGCTGATGAAAAATGTATCATGGAGCATGCACAAGCACAAGTTAACGGACAGATGGTGGCCAAAGCTCGGGTATGTTAAATCACCATGTCAAATAGCACAGTCAAATAGAGCACAGTCAAATAGCACAGTCAAATAGTACAGTCAAATAGAGCACAGTCAAATAGCACAGTCAAATAACACAGTCAAATAGTACAGTCAAATAGAGCACAGTCAAATAGAGCACAGTCAAATAGCACAGTCAAATAGTACAGTCAAATAGAGCACAGTCAAATAGTACAGTCAAATAGTACAGTCAAATAGTACAGTCAAATAGAGCACAGTCAAATAGTACAGTCAAATAGTACAGTCAAATAGCACAGTCAAATAGTACAGTCAAATAGAGCACAGTCAAATAGTACAGTCAAATAGTACAGTCAAATAGCACAGTCAAATAGTACAGTCAAATAGTACAGTCAAATAGCACAGTCAAATAGTACAGTCAAATAGCACAGTCAAATAGTACAGTCAAATAGCACAGTCAAATAGTACAGTCAAATAGCACAGTCAAATAGTACAGTCAAATAGCACAGTCAAATAGTACAGTCAAATAGTACAGTCAAATAGAGCACAGTCAAATAGTACAGTCAAATAGAGCACAGTCAAATAGAGCACAGTCAAATAGCACAGTCAAATAGCACAGTCAAATAGTACAGTCAAATAGAGCACAGTCAAATAGAGCACAGTCAAATAGTACAGTCAAATAGCACAGTCAAATAGTACAGTCAAATAGTACAGTCAAATAGCACAGTCAAATAGCACAGTCAAATAGTACAGTCAAATAGTACAGTCAAATAGCACAGTCAAATAGTACAGTCAAATAGAGCACAGTCAAATAGCACAGTCAAATAGTACAGTCAAATAGCACAGTCAAATAGCACAGTCAAATAGTACAGTCAAATAGAGCACAGTCAAATAGTACAGTCAAATAGTACAGTCAAATAGAGCACAGTCAAATAGCACAGTCAAATAGAGCACAGTCAAATAGCACAGTCAAATAGTACAGTCAAATAGTACAGTCAAATAGTACAGTCAAATAGAGCACAGTCAAATAGCACAGTCAAATAGCACAGTCAAATAGACAGTCAAATAGTACAGTCAAATAGAGCACAGTCAAATAGCACAGTCAAATAGCACAGTCAAATAGTACAGTCAAATAGCACAGTCAAATAGCACAGTCAGTCAAATAGCACAGTCAAATAGCACAGTCAAATAGTACAGTCAAATAGCACAGTCAAATAGCACAGTCAAATAGCACAGCCAAATAGCACAGTTAAATAGCACAGAAGTTTACAGTCAAATAGTACAGTCAAATAGCACAGAAGTTTACAGTCAAATAGCACAGAAGTTTACAGTCAAATAGCACAGAAGTTTACAGTCAAATAGCACAGAAGTTTACAGTCAAATAGCACAGACGTTTACAGTCAAATAACACAGAAGTTTACAGTCAAATAGCACAGAAGTTTACAGTCAAATAGCACAGAAGTTTACAGTCAAATTGCACAGAAGTTTACATGATCAATTACAAGGGGAGTAACTCAATCATGAAAAATGCCCTATGACTGTTAGAGTTCTTCTGAAAGTACAGTCATGACACCATAATTATATAAATGCTTGATTATTTCATGCACATATTCTCAAGTGATACTCCCCTTCAACATATATGCAGCCTCTCCTAAATTAATGTATAACTAACAGGTTTATTATTCCTAATTTATGTATTAATGTCATTTCTCTAATTTTGTGTAGAAGTGCAGATAAATCCCTGTTGATCTGCATGAAAACCTCTTACAAGTTGTTTCCCCTTAACCCTTTCTTTCATTTCCATACAACCGACAGCCATTTAACTATCATGCAGTAGATAAGTAGTCGCCATATCTATCCCACCTCCATAGATACTATTGGGACTACACGAGATTCTGGCCTTTATGAACATTGGTTTGGCTACTTGTCAATGTATGTCGTATTGGTAATGGCGTCAAGAGGTGCTTCTATGAGGGAAAGGGTTAAACATCCAAAAGGTCTTACTTCTGTAAACCATTTCATCATACCCTATAGTATACAGGCTCTATGCAGCTATGATTCATAGACCACAGAGACACAAACCGTGAACAGTGGATGCTCGTTCGCTTCAGGTGCGAAAGGTCTGGAGTTCGAGCCCCGCTGGAGCCATTACAATTGTGCCCTTAGGCAAGGCATTTAAATTCCACGTTGCCTCTTCTCTCTACCTCGTGGCGATGCATCATGGATTCCATCAGGAATGAGGTCTCGAGAGTGATTAATATAAGTTGTAAGAACTTGTAAGAACAATCGAGCTAAAATAAATTTGTATAAACTAACAATACAGACAACATCCGAGAGTGATACAACAGACAACAACAACAACAACAACAAACCATATAACAGGTATAACATACACTGTGTTGGGGATATAGCCCAATGTTCTAATCTTGAAGGTAGTGATCAATACCTCAGGTTTTATGGATCACTGTATCTGAATAGGATTATGCTCAGTATGGTATAAATATAATAAAAATTTAAATCGTCACAATTTCAGAAAAGTTAATTATACAGGAAAAAACATTTAGAGCAGTTACTGTATACGAGCATTATGCCCTTCACAAACTTATTAATTATACATAATTTATATTCATATATCCTTCTTCCTATATCACATGGCCACTATACTACGAGTAGTCTAATACATCTACATGTTATATACTTGAATACGTTTCCAATTCAGCATACAGTTTAACTCTTAACCTGCCGAATAAATAGGATGGAATGTGCAAACAACATAGATCCAGATCAGCCACGGCGTAACTGATCAGGATCTATGTTGTTTGCTATTCAGACAAGTGATTTAGCTCCACGATCGAAATAGCAAACAGCATAGAGCCTGACCAGACGGTACGTTCTGTGCAGTCTGATCTGGCTCTATGCTGTTTGCAAAAGCGACTTTAGTCATGATTGGCAGGTTAAGGATAATATAAAACTATATGTTTTGGTATTTGTAGAGTATATGAATATGTAGTGTTACCAATATGCTGTATGACTGTACCATATACAGGAGAATAGCTTCCTCCCCCCGCCCACCCCAAGAGACATAATTATACACTTACGTCACTGTCTCAAGGAAAGAAGTAAATAACTGATTGACTGAGGCTCTCACACAAATCAATGATTCAACTTTAAAGTGATGTACGCACGGATGAAAGTAACAGTATAATTATATACTACTTATGATTGCTTTCCTCATGCTACATGATAAACTCACTTGTAATTGTTCTAACTGGCTGCAGTATTTGCAGTGTATATTGCCAGGTCCGGACAGATTAATTTTATAACATAACTTTATGGTGGTTTATATATACCATATTGATCTTAACAATTAATTGATTATCCATAACTCTGCCTGGACCTCAATTTGTTACTTGTATCGACAGGTAATATAACAGTAAAACCCATGCATCTGCCAAACTTGTCGTGATCTAGGTCGGCCTAATATCTTTAATCAGGATTGGGGTAATTGCTCTTCATGTAAAGAAGCATATTTCAACACCATTGATATGTCCGGGCCTCGCTAGTTGTCTGCTTGTAAAAAACACAGATTTTATCTCTTTTCACAGATTTTATCACATATTACTCACTGATCGAAAAGTTGATTAACCCTTAACCGTCCAAATAAATTGGATGGAATGTGTAAACAACATAGATCCAGATCAGCTGATGAGTTATGCCGCATCTGATCGGGATCAATGTTGTTTGCTATTCAGACAAGATGTTACCACCACTATCGAAATAGCAAACAGCATAGAGCCTGATCAGACGGGACATTCTACATTCTGTGCCGTCTGATCAGGCTCTATGCTGTTTGCAAAAGCGACTTTAGTACTATCGAAATAGCAAACAGCATAGAGCCAGATCAGATGGTACAGAATGTGTGACAATGTGCCGTCTGATCAGGCTCTATGCTGTTTGCAAAAGCGACTTTAGTCGTGATTGGCAGGTTACATTATGTACATGACCAGTAATGAAAAGACATTGAATAATTATTGAGTGGGAAGACACGAAATCTTCCTGGTCTCAATGAGAGACTAATCCATGGTATGTTTGTCCTATTTTATCTATAGGAAGAAAATAACATTACCAAATATGGCAATATGTAAGATTTACGACTAGAGCTCTCAATATACACACGGAAGTACTTACTGTGAACCAACTGTAATAATGGTACTCTTAAGATGAATAAGTACCTAAGTGACAAGCTGGAGGCATATTTCACCCCCTATAATAATAATGTATTCTGTTCTCTAGAGACCATGGCCCAGTGGTAAAGCGCCAGATTTGATGGATCCCGGTAATAATGGATGAATAAGTAAGTGACAAGCTGGAGGCATATTTCACCCCCTATAATAATAAGGTATTCTGTTCTCTAGAGACCATGGCCCAGTGGTAGAGCGCCGGATTTGATGGATCCCGGTTTCAATACTTGATCACGGCATACATGTAGTGTCCTCGAGCAATGCACCTCACACACATTGCTCAGTACTGGTTAACCACTGCTATGGTCAGCTAACCAGCACAGGAAAACATGTCTACGTGTGCCGGAACAGTTATTGCAAGAACGATGTAGTTTTGTGTGCCGGGAACAGTTATTGCAAGAATGATGTAGTTTTGTGTGCCGGAACAATTATTGCAAGAACGTTGTAGTTTTGTGTGCTGGGAACAGTTATTGCAAGAACGATGTAGTTTTGTGTGCCGGGAACAGTTATTGCAAGAACGATGTAGTTTTGTGTGCTGGGAACAGTTATTGCAAGAACGATGTAGTTTTGTGTGCTGGGAAGTTATTGCAAGAACGATGTAGTTTTGTGTGCCGGGAACAGTTATTGCAAGAACGATGTAGTTTTGTGTGCCGATACAGTTATTGCAAGAATGATGTAGTTTTGTGTGCCGGGAACAGTTATTACAAGAACGATGTAGTTTTGTGTGCCGATACAGTTATTGCAAGAACGATGTAAATGAGGAATATCCAAACTAGAACACATCACTACAGAGCAGAGCATCATAGGTCGCTGATGAATTGAATCGGTTGGTACGGTGGTCGCCAGATCGGACAGGTGGGTTTTCTCCGGTTTCCTCCCACACGAATTTGATCCACGCCAACGAGAGTGATTAATATAAGTTGTTAGAGCTTGCTTCGCAATTGTTGTAAAATAAATAAAGTTTAAACTTTTTTAATTGAATTGGTTCATAGAATTTATAACACAACTGCTGTTAATTGAACAGTTTGTCAACCTGATAAAACTGTTGAATGCAGAAACTGGATGGAAAGCACATTTTCCTATAGGCTATCTCTAGAGTGCACATGTGGTTTGAACAGACAGACATCTTGATTAGTTGCTGACAGGTGCAGGCAATAACCCAAGGCCAACACAATCATCCAAAGATCCTGTTTCAAGTCCTATCAACTATTCAATGAGAGACATTACTGGTTTTTCTATTACCTCCCTTGATGGATAAAGTCAGATTTATCCCGAAATGTATATTGGTCCTTTTAGTTGGAATCCTTTGTTTTTACTGTTTAACCCAGATGTTGTGTTAGGATAAATGTAATTTTATCAAAATCAGGTTAATTAATTGAACCAATTTTTACAATAAGGTATCCATTGGACATGCTAAAGCATATCTGTCGATTTAATAATTTCATAATTATAAGACGAGAATACGGATAAAATGGAAAACATGTGGTGCAAAGGAAACAACGATAAAAACAGAGGAAACCAATTAAGAGGACCAATATACTTTTAGGAGTATTCAGGGGCAGTAACTGACTAATGTTTCTCATTTAAGCCAATTTGAATGTACCAATGAGAGACATCTCTAATTTTCTATTACCTCCCTTGGCAGATAAAGTCCGATTTATTCCAAAATGTGAATACATGTAGGTCCTTTCAGTTAGAATCCTTTGTTTTTACTGTTGTTCCCTAACCAGATGTTGCGGTATGATAATTGTGATTTTATCAAAATCGTGTTAACTAACTGATAGCATTGTTTTACAAATAAGTACCCATTGCATACGCTGTATAAGATCTCTCGAGATATAATAATTTAATAATCATGTATATAAAGCGATAGTGGAATAAAATTGCTAGCATGTTGTGCAAAGGAAACATCAATAACAATAGAGGAAAACACTTATAGCGACACTACATCAGTGAAAACACAAATATCTACAGAATGTATTTTCCTATTACATGGTATAGTTTTTATCCAAATATTTGCCTCAAATACTGAGTATTTCAACTAATAAACAAACGTCGTATACGCGATTTGTTGACATAACAAAATAATGTAAACATCCATGCGTAATACAACTAGTGTATCCTGAATAACACGATTTATGGTACAGATTTACCGCTATATCTCACATTTGTGCCTATATATTTGTAGACTATTCTTAGTTAAATTACCTCTAAACGACATTATCTCGTGTTTAGTATTGACTCCGATGACAAAACAAACGTCAATTCAGGAGCATGGATGACTGTTATATGAAATCATACTTTCAATCCACACAAAAACACTGTTTATTGATTCAATGTTAGTGTTCGAATGTATTCAGAAGAATTTGTAGTAGCAATGCATTTATACGTGAAAAAATGCATTTTATTTCCTTTTTGCGATGTAATGTCGCTTTAACAGGACATATTTACTTTTAGGGAGTATTCAGGGGCAGTAACTCACCGATGTCTCTCATTACTACATGGAAGGTGGACAAACAAGAGTACCCACGCAAACACACCACCACCATAAATACCACACGATATGCATGAGTAGATAAACCCCAATTCTAATCAATTCATTTTGCTTATAGACAGGTCAGTAGTACAGTGGTTAACACATTGTACCACGAATCCAGGGATTGCAGGTTCGATCCCTCGTCTGACCATAATAATAGTAATAGTCTTTCAGATGGGACAATAAACCGAGGTCTCATGTCAGTGCTTTACACTGTGAACACAAAAGGACCAGAGGTGAACTCTGGATTGGATCTCTGTCTGTATCTTTGCACTATCCTCCAAAATCTAAAATGACTAATCTCTTCATGATGGGTCGCTCATATGGTTGACCGGGAGTGACGATAAATAAACGTAAAACATACACCATTTTAAGCTTTGAATTATTGATTGCAATATATGGTGCATAAACGTATGGTACATAAATGTGCATAAATGTGCATAAATGTATGGTACATAAATGTATGATGTATGGTACATAAATGTGCATAAATGTATGGTACATAAATGTGCATAAACGTATGGTACATAAATGTATGGTACATAAATGTGCATAAATGTATGGTACATAAATGTGCATAAATGTATGGTACATAAATGTGCATAAACGTATGGTACATAAATGTATGGTACATAAATGTGCATAAATGTATGGTACATAAATGTGCATAAATGTATGGTACATAAATGCAGGGTTCATTCTAGGTCAGAATGTTTGGGAGAAGTGAGAAAGCGCATGATCGCTTCCTTAAATGGTGTGTTCTTGAATATACGTCTGCAAAATAGGGTTAAAATGCACAGTACAACCATTAAATACAACATTTGAATAGAAGGAGTGCTTTATAATGGGCCAGTGTATCTTAACCCATTCAACACCAAGTAACTCACATGGACTGGTCCATGATATTCATAAACCAATAAATGAATCAGAAAATCACATTTGAACAAGTTCATTTATCAAAATGGGTAATTATGTCTAAAAATAGTCATATCACTGACAAAAAGTGCAGATCCTGATGAGACGGCTTGTCACGAGCCGGCTCATCTGGATCTACACTTTTTGTAAGCCTATTTAGAGGTCTGTGGTGTTGAAAGGGTTAATAGACACAATTTTGTTTGAAAATTGTAAAAAACAAAACAAAAAAAAATTTTTTAGGGAGAAGTGGGGCCCCCAGAGGGCGAAGTCAGGGTCCCTAGGGCGACCATTTCACCCACATCGCCCTCTCTAAACTGATCCCTAATAAATGTATGGTACATAAATGTATGATGTATGGTACATAAATGTATGGTACATAAATATATGATGTATGGTACATAAATGTATGGTACATAAATATATGATGTATGGTACATAAATGTATGGTACATAAATATATGATGTATGGTACATAAATATATGATGTATGGTACATAAATATATGATGTATGGTACATAAATATATGATGTATGGTACATAAATGTATGGTACATAAATATATGATGTATGGTACATAAATGTATGGTACATAAATATATGATGTATGGTACATAAATGTATGGTACATAAATATATGATGTATGGTACATAAATGTATGGTACATAAATATATGATGTATGGTACATAAATGTATATGTATGGTACATAAATATATGATGTATGGTACATAAATATATGATGTATGGTACATAAATATATGATGTATGGTACATAAATGTATGATGTATGGTACATAAATATATGATGTATGGTACATAAATGTATGATGTATGGTACATAAATATATGATGTATGGTACATAAATATATGATGTATGGTACATAAATATATGATGTATGGTACATAAATATATGATGTATGGTACATAAATATATGATGTATGGTACATAAATGTATGATGTATGGTACATAAATATATGATGTATGGTACATAAATGTATGATGTATGGTACATAAATATATGATGTATGGTACATAAATATATGATGTATGGTACATAAATATATGATGTATGGTACATAAATATATGATGTATGGTACATAAATATATGATGTATGGTACATAAATGTATGGTACATAAATGTATGATGTATGGTACATAAATATATGATGTATGGTACATAAATATATGATGTATGGTACATAAATATATGATGTATGGTACATAAATGTATGGTACATAAATGAACATAATTATGTAGGCCCGGTTGTGTTTTTGTCTGAATCTACTGTATGACAAATTTGAACTAATAACGCCTGCACTCGTGAGGTATTTGTATATCTGTACCTCTATTATATTATATTATATTATATTTGAAACACAGCATGATGCTATCAGACAGATGTTGAAGCTGATACAAACATAAATCTACAAACACAACAATAACAAGGCAATAAAATTACCTGAGAATAGATGTAACACATTGCTTCACATATACATGTATATATATTGTTGAATAACACAAACATGATGTACCATATATAACCAGTATACATATCATGTGCCATTTTCTGATGGTGGGCCCCTACTTGAAATAACTTTCAGATTAATTTGAAACGAGACTTTACTGATCGACGAAACAGGAAAGAACTGTAAGTGTACATGAACAGGAAATTAACATCCTCTCTCTGCAAGGTGACTGCACAAGTCATGTGTGATTGCCGGGGCCGGGCCTGTCTGGACATGACAGGCAACTATCACACTAATGTAAAAGAATCAGGGTTTAATGGAACCTGAGAGATCACTGTTGACCTGAACATGAGAGATCACTGTTTACCTGAACATGAGAAATCACTGTTTAGTGTTTACTTTGAACATGAGAAATCACTGTATAGCTGAATATGAGAGATCACTGTTTACCTGAACATGAGAAATCACTGTTTAGTGTTTACTTTGAACATGTGAAATCACTGTTTAGCTGAACATGAGAGATCACTGTTTAGTGTTTACTTTGAACATGAGAAATCACTGTTTAGCTGTACATGCGAGATCACTGTTTATCTGAACATGAGAAATCACTGTTGAGCTGAACATGAGAAATCACTGTTTAGTGTTTACTTTGAACATGAGAAATCAGTTTACCTGAACATGAGAAATCACTGTTTAGCTGAACATGAGAAATCACTGTTTAGTGTTTACTTTGCACATGAGAAATCACTGTTTAGCTGAACATGAGAGATCATTGTTTACATCACTGTTTACCTGAACATGAGAAATCACTGTTTAGCTGAACATGAGAAATCACTGTTTAGTGTTTACTTTGAACATGAGAAATCACTGTTTACCTGAACATGAGAAATCACTGTTTAGCTGAACATGAGAAATCACTGTTTAGTGTTTACTTTGAACATGAGAAATCACTGTTTAGCTGAACATGAGAGATCATTGTTTACCTGAACATGAGAAATCACTGTTTAGTGTTTACTTTCACATGAGAAATCACTGTTTAGCTGTACATGAGAGATCACTGTTTACCTGAACATGAGAAATCACTGTTTATCTGAACATGAGAA
Source organism: Archivesica marissinica (assembly GCA_014843695.1). Taxonomy (NCBI): domain Eukaryota; kingdom Metazoa; phylum Mollusca; class Bivalvia; order Venerida; family Vesicomyidae; genus Archivesica; species Archivesica marissinica. Next base: position 48,816,578 of record CM026398.1, on the reverse strand, counting down.
ATCACTGTTTAGTTACCTGAACATGAGAAATCACTGTTTAGCTGACATAGACAACAAAATCACTGTTTAGCTGAAATGAGAATCACTGTTTAGATGAACATGAGAATCACGTTTAGTTACTTTGTACATGAGAAATCACTGTTTAGCTGAACATAAGATATCACTGTTTAGTGTTTACTTTGAACATGAGATATCACTGTTTAGCTGAACATGAGAGATCACTGTTTAGTGTTTATTTTGAACATGAGAAATCAATGTTTAGCTGAACATGAGAAATCACTGTTTACCTGAACATGAGAAATCACTGTTTAGCTGAACATGAGAGATCACTGTTTAGTGTTTACTTTGAACATGAGATATCACTGTTTAGCTGAACATGAGATATCACTGTTTAGTGTTTACTTTGAACATGAGAACTCACTGTTTACCTGAACATGAGAAATCACTGTTTAGTGTTTAATTTGAACATGAGAAATCACTGTTTAGTGTTTACTTTGAACATGAGATATCACTGTTTAGCTGAATATGAGATATCATTGTTTAGTGTTTACTTTGAACATGAGATATCACTGTTTAGTGTTTACTTTGAACATGAGAAATAACTGTTTAGCTGAACATGATATATCTCTGTTTACCTGAACATGAGAAATCACTGTTTACCGTGAACATGAGAAATCACTGTTTACCTTGAACATGAGAAATCAATGATTACCTTGAACATGAGAAATCAATGATTACCTTGAACATGAGAAATCACTGTTTACCTTGAACATCAGAAATCACTGTTTACCTGAACATGAGAAATCACTGTTTACATTGAACATGAGAAATCACGGTTTACCTTGAACATGAGAAATCACTGATTACTTTGAACATGAGAAATCACTGTTTAGCTGAACATGAGAGATCACTGTTTATTGTTTACTTTGAACACGAGAAATCACTGTTTACCTGAACATGAGAAATCACTGTTTACCTTGTACATGAGAAATCACTGTTTAGCTGAACATAATATATCACTGTTTAGTGTTTACTTTGAACATGAGATATCACTGTTTAGCTTAATATGAGATATCACTGTTTAGTGTTTACTTTGAACATAATATATCACTGTTTAGTGTTTACTTTGAACATGAGAAATCACTATTTAGCTGAACATGAGAAATCATTGTTTACCTGAACATGAGATATCACAGTTTAGTGTTTACTTTGTACATGAGAAATCACTGTTTAGCTGAACATAAGATATCACTGTTTAGTGTTTACTTTGAACATGAGAAATCACTGTTTAGCTGAACATGAGAGATCATTGTTTACCTGAACATGAGAAATCACTGTTTAGCTGAACATGAGAAATCACTGTTTAGTGTTTACTTTGCACATGAGAAATCACTGTTTAGCTGAACATGAGAGATCATTGTTTACCTGAACATGACAAATCACTGTTTAGCTGAACATGAGAGACCACTGTTTATATATGTTTACTTTGAACATGAGAAATCACTGTTTAGCTGAACATGAGAAATCACTGTTTATCTGAACATGAGCTATCACTGTTTAGTGTTTACCTTGTACATGAGAAATCACTGTTTAGCTGAACATAAGCTATCACTGTTTAGTGTTTACTTTGAACATGAGATATCACTGTTTAGCTGAATATGAGAGATCACTGTTTAGTGTTTATTTTGAACATGAGATATCACTGTTTAGTGTTTACTTTGAACATGAGATATCACTGTTTAGCTGAATATGAGATATCACTGTTTAGTGTTTACTTTGAACATGAGATATCACTGTTTAGTGTTTACTTTGTACATGAGAAATCACTGTTTAGCTGAACATGAGAAATCACTGTTTACCTGAACATGAGATATCACAGTTTAGCTGAACATGAGAGATCACTGTTTAGTGTTTACTTTGAACACGAGAAATCACTGTTTAGCGGAACATGATATATCACTGATTAGTATTTACTTTGAACATGAGAAATCACTGTTTAGCTGAACATGAGAGATCACTGTTTAGTGTTTACTTTGAACACGAGAAATCACTGTTTACCTGAACATGAGAAATCACTGTTTAACTTGTACATGAGAAATCACTGTTTAGCTGAACATAATATATCACTGTTTACTTTGAACATGAGATATCACTGTTTAGCTTAATATGAGATATCACTGTTTAGTGTTTACTTTGAACATGAGAAATCACTGTTTAGCTGAATATGAGAGATCACTGTTTACCTGAACATGAGAAATCACTGTTTAGTGTTTACTTTGAACATGAGAAATCACTGTTTAGCTGAACATGAGAGATCACTGTTTACCTGAACATGAGAAATCACTGATTAGCTGTACATGCGAGATCACTGTTTACCTGAACATGAGAAATCACTGTTTAGCTGAACATGAGAAATCACTGTTTAGTGTTTACTTTGAACATGAGAAATCACTGTTTACCTGAACATGAGAAATCACTGTTTAGCTGAACATCAGAAATCACTGTTTAGTGTTTACTTTGAACATGAGAAATCACTGTTTAGCTGAACATGAGAGATCATTGTTTACCTGAAAATGAGAAATCACTGTTTAGTGTTTACTTTCAACATGAGAAATCACTGTTTAGCTGTACATGAGAGATCACTGTTTACCTGAACATGAGAAATCACTGTTTATCTGAACATGCGCTATCACTGTTTAGTGTTTACCTTGTACATGAGAAATCACTGTTTATCTGAACATGAGCTATCACTGTTTAGTGTTTACCTTGTACATGAGAAATCACTGTTTAGCTGAACATAAGATATCACTGTTTAGTGTTTACTTTGAACATGAGATATCACTGTTTAGCTGAATATGAGAGATCACTGTTTAGTGTTTACTTTGAACATGAGATATCACTGTTTAGTGTTTACTTTGAACATGAGATATCACAGTTTAGCTGAACATGAGAGATCACTGTTTAGTGTTTACTTTGAACATGATATATCACTGTTTAGCTGAATATGAGATATCACTGTTTAGTGTTTACTTTGAACATGAGATATCACAGTTTAGTGTTTACTTTGTACATGAAAAATCACTGTTTAGCTGAACATAAGATATCACTGTTTAGTGTTTACTTTGAACATGAGATATCACTGTTTAGTGTTACTTTGAACATGAGAAATCACTGTTTAGCTGAACATGAGAGATCACTGTTTAGTGTTTACTTTGAACATGAGAAATCACTGTTTACCTGAACATGAGAAATCACTGATTACTTTGAACATGAGAAATCACTGTTTAGCTGAACATGAGAAATCACTGATTACTTTGAACATGAGAAATCACTGTTTAGCTGAACATGAGAGATCACTGTTTATTGTTTACTTTGAACACGAGAAATCACTGTTTACCTGAACATGAGAAATCACTGTTTACCTTGTACATGAGAAATCACTGTTTAGCTGAACATAATATATCACTGTTTAGTGTTTACTTTGAACATGAGATATCACTGTTTAGCTTAATATGAGATATCACTGTTTAGTGTTTACTTTGAACATAATATATCACTGTTTAGTGTTTACTTTGAACATGAGAAATCACTATTTAGCTGAACATGAGAAATCATTGTTTACCTGAACATGAGATATCACAGTTTAGTGTTTACTTTGTACATGAGAAATCACTGTTTAGCTGAACATAAGATATCACTGTTTAGTGTTTACTTTGAACATGAGAAATCACTGTTTAGCTGAACATGAGAGATCATTGTTTACCTGAACATGAGAAATCACTGTTTAGTGTTTACTTTGAACATGAGAAATCACTGTTTACCTGAACATGAGAAATCACTGTTTACCTGAACATGAGAAATCACTGTTTAGTGTTTACTTTGCACATGAGAAATCACTGTTTAGCTGAACATGAGAGATCATTGTTTACCTGAACATGACAAATCACTGTTTAGCTGAACATGAGAGACCACTGTTTATATATGTTTACTTTGAACATGAGAAATCACTGTTTAGCTGAACATGAGAAATCACTGTTTATCTGAACATGAGCTATCACTGTTTAGTGTTTACCTTGTACATGAGAAATCACTGTTTAGCTGAACATAAGCTATCACTGTTTAGTGTTTACTTTGAACATGAGATATCACTGTTTAGCTGAATATGAGAGATCACTGTTTAGTGTTTATTTTGAACATGAGATATCACTGTTTAGTGTTTACTTTGAACATGAGATATCACTGTTTAGCTGAATATGAGATATCACTGTTTAGTGTTTACTTTGAACATGAGATATCACTGTTTAGTGTTTACTTTGTACATGAGAAATCACTGTTTAGCTGAACATGAGAAATCACTGTTTACCTGAACATGAGATATCACAGTTTAGCTGAACATGAGAGATCACTGTTTAGTGTTTACTTTGAACACGAGAAATCACTGTTTAGCGGAACATGATATATCACTGATTAGTATTTACTTTGAACATGAGAAATCACTGTTTAGCTGAACATGAGAGATCACTGTTTAGTGTTTACTTTGAACACGAGAAATCACTGTTTACCTGAACATGAGAAATCACTGTTTAACTTGTACATGAGAAATCACTGTTTAGCTGAACATAATATATCACTGTTTACTTTGAACATGAGATATCACTGTTTAGCTTAATATGAGATATCACTGTTTAGTGTTTACTTTGAACATGAGAAATCACTGTTTAGCTGAATATGAGAGATCACTGTTTACCTGAACATGAGAAATCACTGTTTAGTGTTTACTTTGAACATGAGAAATCACTGTTTAGCTGAACATGAGAGATCACTGTTTACCTGAACATGAGAAATCACTGATTAGCTGTACATGCGAGATCACTGTTTACCTGAACATGAGAAATCACTGTTTAGCTGAACATGAGAAATCACTGTTTAGTGTTTACTTTGAACATGAGAAATCACTGTTTACCTGAACATGAGAAATCACTGTTTAGCTGAACATCAGAAATCACTGTTTAGTGTTTACTTTGAACATGAGAAATCACTGTTTAGCTGAACATGAGAGATCATTGTTTACCTGAACATGAGAAATCACTGTTTAGTGTTTACTTTCAACATGAGAAATCACTGTTTAGCTGTACATGAGAGATCACTGTTTACCTGAACATGAGAAATCACTGTTTATCTGAACATGAGCTATCACTGTTTAGTGTTTACCTTGTACATGAGAAATCACTGTTTAGCTGAACATAAGATATCACTGTTTAGTGTTTACTTTGAACATGAGATATCACTGTTTAGTGTTTACTTTGAACATGAGATATCACTGTTTAGCTGAATATGAGATATCACTGTTTAGTGTTTACTTTGAACATGAGATATCACAGTTTAGTGTTTACTTTGTACATGAGAAATCACTGTTTAGCTGAACATAAGATATCACTGTTTAGTGTTTACTTTGAACATGAGATATCACTGTTTAGCTGAACATGAGAGATCACTGTTTAGTGTTTATTTTGAACATGAGAAATCAATGTTTAGCTGAACATGAGAAATCACTGTTTACCTGAACATGAGAAATCACTGTTTAGCTGAACATGAGAGATCACTGTTTAGTGTTTACTTTGAACATGAGATATCACTGTTTAGCTGAACATGAGATATCACTGTTTAGTGTTTACTTTGAACATGAGAACTCACTGTTTACCTGAACATGAGAAATCACTGTTTAGTGTTTAATTTGAACATGAGAAATCACTGTTTAGTGTTTACTTTGAACATGAGATATCACTGTTTAGCTGAATATGAGATATCATTGTTTAGTGTTTACTTTGAACATGAGATATCACTGTTTAGTGTTTACTTTGAACATGAGATATCACTGTTTAGTGTTTACTTTGAACATGAGAAATAACTGTTTAGCTGAACATGATATATCTCTGTTTACCTTGAACATGAGAAATCACTGTTTACCGTGAACATGAGAAATCACTGTTTACCTTGAACATGAGAAATCAATGATTACCTTGAACATGAGAAATCACTGTTTACCTTGAACATGAGAAATCAATGATTACCTTGAACATGAGAAATCAATGATTACCTTGAACATGAGAAATCACTGTTTACCTTGAACATCAGAAATCACTGTTTACCTTGAACATGAGAAATCACTGTTTACCTTGAACATGAGAAATCACGGTTTACCTTGAACATGAGAAATCACTGATTACCTTGAACATGAGAAATCACTGATTACCTTGAACATGAGAAATCAATGATTACCTTGAACATGAGAAATCAATGATTACCTTGAACATGAGAAATCATTATTTACCAAACATGAGAAATCATGTGATTTACCTGAGTATGATTTACCTGAAAACAAACAATCATGATACATGTACATTGGAACATGAGAAAATGGAATCATGGTTAACCCACACATGAAAAGTCATGATTACTCACAATGAACCCACATTCACCGATACTATGCTGTATATTGATACACCAGACAATTAGCATCTTCACAAGAAAATGCCAGAACAGAATATTTTGGCAACACAAAGGTGTTTATGAGGAATCCAGAGTAACATTTGTGTATCATTAATGTCTGTAAAACTCATAATTTTCCCTCTTGGCATGCTGGAAGAAAATCAGGCAAATTATACACACAAATGTATAATGATAGAATTGATCAACTATTTCACCTATCATCACAAGGTACAGTACATGTACAAACATGTAAAAGGTTATTTAATATTTAACCCTTTCAACACCAAGTAACTGACATGGACTGGTCCATGATATTCATAAACCAATAAATGAATCAGAAAATCACATGTTATAAAATTATGTCTAAAAATAGTCATATCACTGGCAAAAAGTGCAGATCCTGATGAGACGGCTCGTCACGAGCCGGCTCATCTGGATCTACACTTTTTGTAAGCCTATTTAGAGGTCTGTGGTGTTTAAAGGGTTAACCTGTATGACAGAAATGATCGAGACTTAAATGTTCTATATTTAACTTGTACGAGAGAAACGATCGAGACTTAATTTTCTAACTGTCTGTACCAGAAACAGAGATGGGATTAACATCATAATTATTTTAATGCAGTGTCTAGATTCTGACAGACTGCATACAAAAAATAAAATGATCCAAAAGGACTTGTACCGCTTACGATTTTGATAATTTATATAACATTAACTATACTTATAAGTTTTAGCCCTCGGTTCATAACATTCTACAGCTAGAACTAGGAAAACACTTAATATGACCATGAAAACACTTAATATGACCTATCTACTTTTAGGGAGTATTCAGGGGCAGTAACTGACAGATGCCTCTCATTGCACAACACGCAGTTCACGATATGATATAGTATACAACAAAATTCAAATTGTGTGGTTTTTTTACGTTTATTTATCGTCACTACCGGTTGCCCATATGAGTGATGCCTCCTGAAGAGATTAGTCATTTTAGATTTTGGAGGATAGTGCATGATACAGACAGAGACCCATTCCAGAATCTCCTCTGGTTCTTTTACGTGCACGGTGTAAAGCACCGACACGAGACCTCGGTTTAACGTCCCATCTGAAAGACTGTTAATTTTATTAGGGTCAGATGGGGATCGAACCCGCGATCCCTGGATTACCAGTCCAGCGTGTTACCACTGGACTACATATCCGTCAAATTGGATAGTTCAAATTGGATATATACTACTATTACTAGCTAGAATAATACTCCATGGTTTCCTCTGTCTGAATTTTTGTCTGCACTTTTGTTGCCAATTGAAAAAAACTGGAGCCAATTTGAAAAACGTGGAGCCAACTAAGAGTATACATGTAGTGCACAGATAAATATTTGAAGCCATGTATTTGACAAAACATATTGCGCCCAAAAAAAAGAAATAGTTGCGCCAAATATTTTCGCCAATTCGGAAAATTAGGCACAAGTATTTGTTCTTTGTCGCAATTGGCGACCGACCGACAGCAGGCGACCAACAGTGGGGTAACCAACAATGGGAACCATGCATTATGTAGAAAATGACATTTAGTTCAAAAATGTATTGCTGTTACCAATAACTAATTGGTCACCAATTTAACTCAAATCTTCAAATATCGATAACGTTTTTCTAAATTTATATCTCATTTGAATATATCATTGTAATCATGTATAGGCCTATATTGCATACCATGGTAACGATGGTTTTATAAGATCTAATGTAGTAAATGTACAAATTAATATCTGTCTTCGTTTACAGTCAATAATAAATTTTAAAAGATTAGAGTGGTGGAATCTATGCTCGGCGTATTCCTATGCTCGGCGTATTTTTTCCATTTACATCCGTATTTAAAATACTTAAATAGTTTTAACCTATTTTCGCTGACAGAGGTGAAGCATGGTTCAATAACATTTCGTTGTGCGTACCGGTAGCCTAATGCAATTGTCATCTGACTGGTTCATTAGCCGAATATAAACAGACAACTTGTTGGGAATTTTTTTTCCACCGTTTCAGGTGGCTATCCAGATTGGAAAAAAAATGTACAAATAACCAGAAAAAAGTTTCTTATGAGTTGTAATATTGTTAGTTATTGATGTTACCAAGTCAAAATAATATATTCAACATTTACCCATGCATAAATAAAAAATTCATGTACGCTGTGCATTGGTACCCTTATGTATCTAGTTTCCCATGGAAACAGGTGCCGTTGCGATAGCTGTATTTAGTTAGGCGCATGGTTACGTAACGAAGCTAAAATTTTCAACAACAATTTTATGAAAGTTGTGTTCACGACTTAAGAAAATAATAATATACGGCAAGTGCATTTAACTTTTTTAATAGGCCATGATATGTAGGATTTACGCCTAGCATAGGTTCCACCAGAACTAATAAATGAGAAGTGAAATAAAAATGTTTGTTCCTGTCATTAGTCCAAATATTTAGACTTGAAAAATGTAACATTTTCCTATCAAGGCATTTTTCAATGCCTAAATACTAAACCTCAATTATGCGTAGCATATTTTATATACTAAAAAGTCGTTTTAAAAAATTAAAATTGTTAAGATGAACACACATACCCTTGTTTGAATTCTGCACAGTCTATAACGGCTCTTGACACTTACATTAACTGTGCCATACACATATATACCAACTCTCAACATCACCTTACCTGTTATCACTGGTCTACAATTTGATCATGATCATATATGATATAAGTATAAAAGTTAAAACAGGTTTTGGCAACATTATTTGATATGCAATTAAAGTCCAATTAACATACCTTTTGAATGAATATCGAATTCTATCATCAATTCCTTTTCTTTCTTTGATTTCTTTTCAGATCCCATTCTGAATTATATGTGTATGCACAGTGTTATTTAATAGGCATTTAAATAAAATTATCTTAGATGTTTTAGTCACAACTTGTGTGTACATTCTGAAACAGGAAGTAATGAGGATATTGGGAAATGTCAATAGGTCAGAGGGCTATAGAAGGTCATCTCGTTCCTTGACGGCAACACAATTCTATGGACCAATCACAACGAAGTTTTCAATCAAACAACTTTGATTTATCCAATCAAATCTTAGTTTAGATGCATGTCAAATTTCACGTGTTCGTGACGCAGCGTCCGAGTACCTGTTTTAGTGATCAAAACGTTTTAGTTATCAAAGAGAAGACAAAAGCTGTTATTGTTATCATTTATTTGATGGGGTATTACATATGTCATTCACCTTCATCGCCACCTGTTATTAGCAAGGGATAGATACACCATAGTGTTGTAGAAACTAAAACTGTACTTTCTGTTTAAAACTAATTTTGACAGTTTACCGGTGTTACCAGCATGGCTAATTTTGACACTGTCAATGACAGCTCGGATAAAATTTGTGTCAACCCGTCATTTCGTAACGAAGAAGTTTACACATTGGAATGTCTATGTTGCCTGAGTGGAGTCTGCGACAGAGGAATGAAATCATTCCTGATTGCTGATGAGAAAATAGAACTTTACTCTACTGACCAAGTTGACAGAAGGTATTTCCATACCCCACCTGTTTTCGAATTTGTTTGCAATTGACGTCATCGCCGTCAGTTGCAGGTATTTGTATGTATGTTCCATTAATGTCGAAACCCTTGCAGGCGTAGCCGACCTATGCTGTTAACCAGTACTAAGCAATGTGTGTGAGGTGCCTTGCTCAATGCCACTACGAATATGTAAATGTTGACGTTTTCATTAGTCTCATTCATGTGTACCCTGAAATCCCTTACACAGAGATATATGCAAAGAAATATTTATTTTTTCGTATTGGGAGAAGTCTAATGCGCTGACTTTACAATATCGGCCAACACATTTCTGGTACATGAAATCTGATAGAATATTGAATTCACATGCAAGTGAAATTGTGGTTTTATTTAAAAAAATATTATGCAATCTGGGTTTATTTAAACATATTAAATGCAAGAATGATCACTTTACATAGTAATATTATTTCATCTGCTATAAAAGAGACTGATTAGAAGTTATTAATATTCAAACCTCAAGTGTCTGAATACTGGTACGCCCATGGTATATAGCCTTTTATAGGTTGCACTACGTTCCGACACTGTTATTTCTCCTCAATGAACATTTATATGATGGTACCAGTAATCTAGAGAGTCAAGGTCCCATAAGTGGTATTATGTTTGCAAGATTGTATGTAATCTAGTGTGTCAGTCTCGTAAGTCGGCAAGATGGTACTAGTAATCTAGAGTCAATGTCTCGTAAGTGGTATGTTTGTAAGACTGTATGTAATCCAGTGTGTCAAGGTTTTAGTTAATTGTAAGTTGGTGAGATTGTTATCTAATTGGTCAAAATTGCCAGAACAGTATTCCAACGGATCAAGCAAGGCCTCATATGTGTTAAGTGGGACAAGGTTACGTAAATGACCAGTTGGCAAGATGATAATCCAGTGGGTCACAGTCTTGTAAGTGATAGGATGGTTATCCAGTGTGTCATTTGTCAAGCAAGTGTAAGGTCAAGGTCACGTAAGTGATAGGATCGTAATCCAGCAGGTCAAGGTCACGTAAGTGATAGGATGGTAATCCAGCAGGTCAAGGTCACGTAAGTGATAGGATGGTAATCCAGCAGGTCAAGGTCATGTAAGTGATAGGATGGTAATCCAGCAGGTCAAGGTCACGTAAATGATAGGATGGTAATCCAGCAGGTCAAGGTCACATAAGTGATAGGATGGTAATCCAGCAGGTCAAGGTCACGTAAGTGGTAATGTGCAAGATGGTAATTCAATGGGTCACGGTCACATGCGCACTCATTGCAGTTTATATTGTGTGTGTTTTATATTTTAGATTGGTTGAGCTGACAGATGAGAAGTTCAAGACAGACAAATGTAGATGTAAGATCCAGAATATGGCTTGCCTGCAGTGGTAGGTGACATTTCACTGTGCATATATATTTGTTATTAGCTGTATGATGGCGTATTACACTTTGCATGGACTAAACTATTTGCTCGGAGCTACTTGCCATGTAGGGCTAGTGATCTAAAGAATTGATTTGCTCCTCGTCCCAGTGATAATATTTTTGTCAAGAAAACTATGTTAGTCTGTTTGACTATTTCGATAGATTACAAAATAAGGTGTGGTGCATATGTTAACAATCATGTTAGATTCCTCCTAGTCACTGACTACCGACTGATTCCTCCTAGTCACTGACTACCAACTGATTCCTCCTTGTCACTGACTACCAACTGATTCCTCCTAGTCACTGACTACCGACTGATTCCTCCTAGTCACTGACTACCAACTGATTCCTCCTAGTCACAGACTACTGACTGATTCCTCCTAGTCACTGACTACCAACTGATTCCTCCTAGTCACTGACTACCGACTGATTCCTCCTAGTCACTGACTACCGACTGATTCATCCTAGTCACAGACTACTGACTGATTCATCCTAGTCACTGACTACTGACTGATTCCTCCTAGTCACAGACTACCGACTGATTCCTCCTAGTCACAGACTACCGACTGATTCATCCTAGTCACAGATTACCAACTGATTCCTCCTAGTCACAGACTACTGACTGATTCCTCCTAGTCACAGACTACCGACTGATTCCTCCTAGTCACAGACTACCAACTGATTCCTCCTAGTCACAGACTACCAACTGATTCCTCCTAGTCACAGACTACCAACTGATTCCTCCTAGTCACAGACTACCAACTGATTCCTCCTAGTCACAGACTACCAACTGATTCCTCCTAGTCACAGACTACCAACTGATTCCTCCTAGTCACAGACTACTGACTGATTCCTCCTAGTCACAGACTACCGACTGTTTCCTCCTAGTCACAGACTACCAACTGATTCATCCTAGTCACAGACTACCAACTGATTCCTCCTAGTCACAGACTACTGACTGATTCCTCCTAGTCACTGACTACCAACTGATTCTTCCAAGTCACAGACTACCAACTGATTCCTCCTAGTCACAGACTACCGACTGATTCATCCTAGTCACAGACTACCAACTGATTCCTCCTAGTCACAGACTACCGACTGATTCCTCCTAGTCACTGACTACCGACTGATTCCTCCTAGTCACTGACTACCGACTGATTCCTCCTAGTCACGGACTACCTACTGATTCCTCCTAGTCACTGACTACCGACTGATTCCTCCTAGTCACTGACTACCGACTGATTCCTCCTAGTCACAGACTACCGACTGATTCCTCCTAGTCACAGACTACCGACTGATTCCTCCTAGTCACAGACTACCAACTGATTCCTCCTAGTCACAGACTACCAACTGATTCCTCCTAGTCACAGACTACCGACTGATTCCTCCTAGTCACAGACTACCGACTGATTCCTCCTAGTCACAGACTACCAACTGATTCCTCCTAGTCACAGACTACCAACTGATTCCTCCTAGTCACAGACTACCAACTGATTCCTCCTAGTCACAGACTACCAACTGATTCCTCCTAGTCACAGACTACCAACTGATTCCTCCTAGTCACAGACTACCAACTGATTCCTCCTAGTCACAGACTACCAACTGATTCCTCCTAGTCACAGACTACCAACTGATTCCTCCTAGTCACAGACTACCAACTGATTCCTCCTAGTCACAGACTACCAACTGATTCCTCCTAGTCACAGACTACCAACTGATTCCTCCTAGTCACAGACTACCAACTGATTCCTCCTAGTCACAGACTACCAACTGATTCCTCCTAGTCACAGACTACCGACTGATTCCTCCTAGTCACAGACTACTGACTGATTCCTCCTAGTCACAGACTACTGACTGATTCCTCCTAGTCACAGACTACCAACTGATTCCTCCTAGTCACAGACTACCGACTGATTCCTCCTAGTCACAGACTACCGACTGATTCCTCCTAGTCACAGACTACCGACTGATTCCTCCTAGTCACTGACTACCGACTGATTCCTCCTAGTCACAGACTACCGACTGATTCCTCCTAGTCACAGACTACCGACTGATTCCTCCTAGTCACAGACTACCAACTGATTCCTCCTAGTCACAGACTACCGACTGATTCCTCCTAGTCACAGACTACCGACTGATTCCTCCTAGTCACAGACTACCAACTGATTCCTCCTAGTCACAACTGACTACCAACTGATTCCTCCTAGTCACAGACTACCGACTGATTCCTCCTAGTCACAGACTACCGACTGATTCCTCCTAGTCACTGACTACCAACTGATTCCTCCTAGTCACAGACTACCGACTGATTCCTCCTAGTCACAGACTACCAACTGATTCCTCCTAGTCACAGACTACCAACTGATTCCTCCTAGTCACAGACTACCAACTGATTCCTCCTAGTCACTGACTACCGACTGATTCCTCCTAGTCACAGACTACCGACTGATTCCTCCTAGTCACAGACTACCAACTGATTCCTCCTAGTCACTGACTACCGACTGATTCCTCCTAGTCACAGACTACCAACTGATTCCTCCTAGTCACAGACTACCAACTGATTCCTCCTAGTCACTGACTACCTACTGATTCCTCCTAGTCACTGACTACCGACTGATTCCTCCTAGTCACTGACTACCGACTGATTCCTCCTAGTCACTGACTACCTACTGATTCCTCCTAGTCACTGACTACCGATTGATTCATCCTAGTCACTGACTACCGACTGATTCCTCCTAGTCACAGACTACCGACTGATTCCTCCTAGTCACAGACTACCGACTGATTCCTCCTAGTCACAGACTACCGACTGATTCCTCCTAGTCACAGACTACCGACTGATTCCTCCTAGTCACAGACTACCAACTGATTCCTCCTAGTCACAGACTACTGACTGATTCCTCCTAGTCACAGACTACCAACTGATTCCTCCTAGTCACAGACTACCAACTGATTCCTCCTAGTCACAGACTACCAACTGATTCCTCCTAGTCACAGACTACCAACTGATTCCTCCTAGTCACAGACTACCAACTGATTCCTCCTAGTCACAGACTACCAACTGATTCCTCCTAGTCACAGACTACCAACTGATTCCTCCTAGTCACAGACTACCAACTGATTCCTCCTAGTCACAGACTACCGACTGATTCCTCCTAGTCACAGACTACCGACTGATTCCTCCTAGTCACAGACTACCAACTGATTCATCCTAGTCACAGACTACCAACTGATTCCTCCTAGTCACAGACTACTGACTGATTCCTCCTAGTCACAGACTACTGACTGATTCCTCCTAGTCACTGACTACCAACTGATTCTTCCAAGTCACAGACTACCAACTGATTCCTCCTAGTCACAGACTACCGACTGATTCATCCTAGTCACAGACTACCAACTGATTCCTCCTAGTCACTGACTACCGATTGATTAATCCTAGTCACTGACTACCGACTGATTCCTCCTAGTCACAGACTACCGACTGATTCCTCCTAGTCACAGACTACCAACTGATTCCTCCTAGTCACAGACTACCGACTGATTCCTCCTAGTCACAGACTACCGACTGATTCCTCCTAGTCACAGACTACCAACTGATTCCTCCTAGTCACAGACTAGTGACTGACTACCAACTGATTCCTCCTAGTCACAGACTACCAACTGATTCCTCCTAGTCACAGACTACCGACTGATTCCTCCTAGTCACAGACTACCGACTGATTCCTCCTAGTCACAGACTACCAACTGATTCCTCCTAGTCACAGACTAGTGACTGACTACCAACTGATTCCTCCTAGTCACAGACTACCGACTGATTCCTCCTAGTCACAGACTACTGACTGATTCCTCCTAGTCACTGACTACCAACTGATTCATCCTAGTCACAGACTACCGACTGATTCCTCCTAGTCACAGACTACCAACTGATTCCTCCTAGTCACAGACTACCGACTGATTCCTCCTAGTCACAGACTACCGACTGATTCCTCCTAGTCACAGACTACCGACTGATTCCTCCTAGTCACAGACTACCGACTGATTCCTCCTAGTCACAGACTACCGACTGATTCCTCCTAGTCACAGACTACCGACTGATTCATCCTAGTCATGTACTACCTACTGATTCCTCCTAGTCACAGACTACCAACTGATTCCTCCTAGTCACTGACTACCAACTGATTCCTCCTAGTCACAGACTACCGACTGATTCCTCCTAGTCATGGACTACTTACTGATTCCTCCTAGTCACTGACTACCGACTGATTCCTCCTAGTCACTGACTACCGACTGATTCCTCCTAGTCACAGACTACCGACTGATTCCTCCTAGTCACAGACTACCGACTGATTCCTCCTAGTCACAGACTACCAACTGATTCCTCCTAGTCACAGACTACCAACTGATTCCTCCTAGTCACAGACTACCGACTGATTCCTCCTAGTCACAGACTACCGACTGATTCCTCCTAGTCACAGACTACCAACTGATTCCTCCTAGTCACAACTGACTACCAACTGATTCCTCCTAGTCACAGACTACCAACTGATTCCTCCTAGTCACAGACTACCGACTGATTCCTCCTAGTCACAGACTACCGACTGATTCCTCCTAGTCACAGACTACCAACTGATTCCTCCTAGTCACAGACTAGTGACTGACTACCAACTGATTCCTCCTAGTCACAGACTACCGACTGATTCCTCCTAGTCACAGACTACTGACTGATTCCTCCTAGTCACTGACTACCAACTGATTCATCCTAGTCACAGACTACCGACTGATTCCTCCTAGTCACAGACTACCAACTGATTCCTCCTAGTCACAGACTACCAACTGATTCCTCCTAGTCACAGACTACCGACTGATTCCTCCTAGTCACAGATTACCGACTGATTCCTCCTAGTCACAGACTACCGACTGATTCCTCCTAGTCACAGACTACCGACTGATTCATCCTAGTCATGTACTACCTACTGATTCATCCTAGTCACAGACTACCAACTGATTCCTCCTAGTCACTGACTATCAACTGATTCCTCCTAGTCACAGACTACCGACTGATTCCTCCTAGTCATGGACTACTTACTGATTCCTCCTAGTCACTGACTACCGACTGATTCCTCCTAGTCACTGACTACCGACTGATTCCTCCTAGTCACTGACTACCGACTGATTCCTCCTAGTCACTGACTACCGACTGATTCCTCCTAGTCACTGACTACCAACTGATTCCTCCTAGTCACAGACTACCGACTGATTCCTCCTAGTCATAGACTACCAACTGATTCCTCCTAGTCACTGACTACCAACTGATTCTTCCTAGTCACAGACTACCGACTGATTCCTCCTAGTCACAGACTACCAACTGATTCCTCCTAGTCACTGACTACCAACTGATTCCTCCTAGTCATTGACTACCGACTGATTCCTCCTAGTCACTGACTACCGACTGATTCCTCCTAGTCACTGACTAACGACTGATTCCTCCTAGTCACAGACTACCGACTGATTCCTCCTAGTCACAGACTACCAACTGATTCCTCCTAGTCACTGACTACCAACTGATTCCTCCTAGTCACAGACTACCAACTGATTCCTCCTAGTCACAGACTACCAACTGATTCCTCCTAGTCACAGACTACCAACTGATTCCTCCTAGTCACAGACTACCAACTGATTCCTCCTAGTCACAGACTACCAACTGATTCCTCCTAGTCACAGACTACCAACTGATTCCTCCTAGTCACAGACTACCAACTGATTCCTCCTAGTCACAGACTACCAACTGATTCCTCCTAGTCACAGACTACCAACTGATTCCTCCTAGTCACAGACTACCAACTGATTCCTCCTAGTCACAGACTACCAACTGATTCATCCTAGTCACAGACTACCAACTGATTCCTCCTAGTCACAGACTACTGACTGATTCCTCCTAGTCACAGACTACTGACTGATTCCTCCTAGTCACTGACTACCAACTGATTCTTCCAAGTCACAGACTACCAACTGATTCCTCCTAGTCACAGACTACCGACTGATTCATCCTAGTCACAGACTACCGACTGATTCCTCCTAGTCACTGACTACCGATTGATTAATCCTAGTCACTGACTACCGACTGATTCCTCCTAGTCACAGACTACCGACTGATTCCTCCTAGTCACAGACTACCGACTGATTCCTCCTAGTCACAGACTACCGACTGATTCCTCCTAGTCACAGACTACCAACTGATTCCTCCTAGTCACAGACTAGTGACTGACTACCAACTGATTCCTCCTAGTCACAGACTACCGACTGATTCCTCCTAGTCACAGACTACTGACTGATTCCTCCTAGTCACTGACTACCAACTGATTCATCCTAGTCACAGACTACCGACTGATTCCTCCTAGTCACAGACTACCAACTGATTCCTCCTAGTCACAGACTACCAACTGATTCCTACTAGTCACAGACTACCAACTGATTCCTCCTAGTCACTGACTACCGATTGATTCCTCCTAGTCACAGACTACCTACTGATTCCTCCTAGTCACAGACTACCAACTGATTCCTCCTAGTCACTGACTACCGACTGATTCCTCCTAGTCACAGACTACCAACTGATTCCTCCTAGTCACAGACTACCAACTGATTCCTCCTAGTCACTGACTACCTACTGATTCCTCCTAGTCACAGACTACAGACTGATTCCTCCTAGTCACTGACTACCGACTGATTCCTCCTAGTCACTGACTACCGACTGATTCCTCCTAGTCACTGACTACCTACTGATTCCTCCTAGTCACTGACTACCGATTGATTCATCCTAGTCACTGACTACCGACTGATTCCTCCTAGTCACAGACTACCGACTGATTCCTCCTAGTCACAGACTACCGACTGATTCCTCCTAGTCACAGACTACCAACTGATTCCTCCTAGTCACAGACTACTGACTGATTCCTGCTAGTCACTGACTACCAACTGATTCTTCCAAGTCACAGACTACCAACTGATTCCTCCTAGTCACAGACTACCGACTGATTCATCCTAGTCACAGACTACCAACTGATTCCTCCTAGTCACAGACTACCGACTGATTCCTCCTAGTCACAGACTACCAACTGATTCCTCCTAGTCACAGACTAGTGACTGACTACCAACTGATTCCTCCTAGTCACAGACTACCAACTGATTCCTCCTAGTCACAGACTACCGACTGATTCTTCCTAGTCACAGACTACCAACTGATTCCTCCTAGTCACAGACTAGTGACTGACTACCAACTGATTCCTCCTAGTCACAGACTACCGACTGATTCCTCCTAGTCACAGACTACTGACTGATTCCTCCTAGTCACTGACTACCAACTGATTCATCCTAGTCACAGACTACCGACTGATTCCTCCTAGTCACAGACTACCAACTGATTCCTACTAGTCACAGACTACCAACTGATTCGTCCTAGTCACTGACTACCGATTGATTCCTCCTAGTCACAGACTACCTACTGATTCCTCCTAGTCACAGACTACCAACTGATTCCTCCTAGTCACTGACTACCGACTGATTCCTCCTAGTCACAGACTACCAACTGATTCCTCCTAGTCACAGACTACCGACTGATTCCTCCTAGTCACAGACTACCAACTGATTCCTACTAGTCACAGACTACCAACTGATTCCTCCTAGTCACTGACTACCGATTGATTCCTCCTAGTCACAGACTACCTACTGATTCCTCCTAGTCACAGACTACCAACTGATTCCTCCTAGTCACTGACTACCGACTGATTCCTCCTAGTCACAGACTACCAACTGATTCCTCCTAGTCACAGACTACCAACTGATTCCTCCTAGTCACTGACTACCTACTGATTCCTCCTAGTCACAGACTACAGACTGATTCCTCCTAGTCATGGACTACCGACTGATTCCTCCTAGTCACTGACTACCGACTGATTCCTCCTAGTCACAGACTACCAACTGATTCCTCCTAGTCACAGACTACCGACTGATTCCTCCTAGTCACAGACTACCAACTGATTCCTCCTAGTCACAGACTACCGACTGATTCCTCCTAGTCACAGACTACCGACTGATTCCTCCTAGTCACAGATTACCGACTGATTCCTCCTAGTCACAGACTACCGACTGATTCCTCCTAGTCACAGACTACCGACTGATTCCTCCTAGTCACAGACTACCGACTGAATCATCCTAGTCATGTACTACCTACTGATTCCTCCTAGTCACAGACTACCAACTGATTCCTCCTAGTCACTGACTACCAACTGATTCCTCCTAGTCATGGACTACTTACTGATTCCTCCTAGTCACTGACTACCGACTGATTCCTCCTAGTCACTGACTACCGACTGATTCCTCCTAGTCACTGACTACCAACTGATTCCTCCTAGTCACTGACTACCAACTGATTCTTCCTAGTCACATACTACCGACTGATTCCTCCTAGTCACAGACTACCAACTGATTCCTCCTAGTCACTGACTACCAACTGATTCCTCCTAGTCACTGACTACCGACTGATTCCTCCTAGTCACTGACTACCGACTGATTCCTCCTAGTCACTGACTACCGACTGATTCCTCCTAGTCACAGACTACCGACTGATTACTCCTAGTCACAGACTACCAACTGATTCCTCCTAGTCACTGACTACCAACTGATTCCTCCTAGTCACTGACTACCGACTGATTCCTCCTAGTCACTGACTACCAACTGATTCCTCCTAGTCACTGACTACCAACTGATTCCTCCTAGTCACTGACTACCAACTGATTCCTCCTAGTCACTGACTACTAGTGATGTGCATTGGTTTCAAAATCCATAATCGATTAATCGGAATAATCGGACGAGTAAACCGATTAGATAATCGATTATTAATCGGGCAATTGATATAGTTATAAATCAAAATCATTCCATCTAATTTGTGAGTTTAACAATCTATTTAGTACTAATAAATTACTTACAAGTAACTAGTTTCGACAAATTACTTACTCAGTTACATCTGAGTACTAGACTTTAAGTTACTGGACTGCCACCTGATATAAAATTAGAGGACAGAACACTTAGTGACATACTAGTGAAAAGTCTAGTACTAGATACAGTTAGAATTGTTGTTGCAAACGTGCAATGCTAATAAAATACAGCCAATAGTAAATCGTAGTTTTATTTGAGGTATAAACAAACATAAAAGTAAGAGACAAAATTAAAGACATAAAACCATCCGTTCAACATCTGATGTGTCGATTAAAACTATTATATGATACTGAACTTGAGACAGCTTCAATACAGAACAAATTATTTGAATTTGACGAAATATGGAAGCAATATGCTAACAAGTTTTAATTTAAAATTATATTGAAAATAATTGTCATCAATCACTTGGTAGAATGTAGGCTGCAGACCACTTTTCTCTTCTTTTGTTTCTAAGTGTAACTAAACATTTTTTCACCACTTTAAGGCCAACATGATAATGACTTGATATATTTATATACACTATTATTCATGCCGTTTGTTTATTCTACTCGTTAAAAAATGTACATTATTGTAAGGTGCTTGTGGGATGCCCTCGACCCACAGGTCACCTGTGATGAGGAAAATAAACGGGCCTTAAACGTGGTTCCAAAAAAAAAAAAAAGACTCGTTGATTATAATCGATAACACATTTTCACAATCGATTATCGCCGATGTCCATGCCAGCGAACGATTGTCGGCGACTTAGCGATAATCGGTTTATCACTACTGACTACCGACTGATTCCTCCTAGTCACAGACTACCGACTGATTCATCCTAGTCACAGACTACCAACTGATTCATCCTAGTCACATACTACCGACTGATTCCTCCTAGTCACAGACTACCGACTGATTCCTCCTAGTCACAGACTACCGACTGATTCCTCCTAGTCACAGACTACCAACTGATTCCTCCTAGTCATGGACTACCTACTGATTCCTCCTAGTCACTGACTACCAACTGATTCCTCCTAGTCACTGACTACCGACTGATTCCTCCTAGTCACAGACTACCAACTGATTCATCCTAGTCACAGACTACCAACTGATTCCTCCTAGTCACAGACTACTGACTGATTCCTCCTAGTCATAGACTACTGACTGATTCCTCCTAGTCACTGACTACCAACTGATTCTTCCAAGTCACAGACTACCGACTGATTCCTCCTAGTCACTGACTACCGACTGATTCTTCCAAGTCACAGACTACCAACTGATTCCTCCTAGTCACAGACTACCAACTGATTCCTCCTAGTCACAGACTACCGACTGATTCATCCTAGTCACAGACTACAAACTGATTCCTCCTAGTCACAGACTACCGACTGATTCCTCCTAGTCATGGACTACCTACTGATTCCTCCTAGTCACTGACTACCGATTGATTAATCCTAGTCACTGACTACCGACTGATTCCTCCTAGTCACAGACTACCGACTGATTCCTCCTAGTCACAGACTACCGACTGATTCCTCCTAGTCACAGACTACCAACTGATTCCTCCTAGTCACAGACTACCGACTGATTCCTCCTAGTCACAGACTACCGACTGATTCCTCCTAGTCACAGACTACCAACTGATTCCTCCTAGTCACAGACTAGTGACTGACTACCAACTGATTCCTCCTAGTCACATACTACCAACTGATTCCTCCTAGTCACAGACTACCGACTGATTCCTCCTAGTCACATACTACCGACTGATTCCTCCTAGTCACAGACTACCAACTGATTCCTCCTAGTCACAGACTAGTGACTGACTACCAACTGATTCCTCCTAGTCACAGACTACCGACTGATTCCTCCTAGTCACAGACTACCAACTGATTCCTCCTAGTCACAGACTAGTGACTGACTACCAACTGATTCCTCCTAGTCACAGACTACCAACTGATTCCTCCTAGTCATTGACTACCGATTGATTCCTCCTAGTCACAGACTACCTACTGATTCCTCCTAGTCACAGACTACCAACTGATTCCTCCTAGTCACTGACTACCGACTGATTCCTCCTAGTCACAGACTACCAACTGATTCCTCCTAGTAACTGACTACCAACTGATTCCTCCTAGTCACTGACTACCGACTGATTCCTCCTAGTCACAGACTATCAACTGATTCCTCCTAGTCACTGACTACTGACTGATTCACAAACATTGTGTACCACTGCAGCTACTTAAATGATTGATCAAACAATAATGTTGAGTGTTGCATACATGGATTTACATGTAGCTATTAATCGGCATATATACCAACATCAAAGCTTGGAACAGCTGGGGAATCTTAACCTACCATGACAAGCAGACAAGTGGATTCATTGACCTCTGAATTGTTCAGTACTTTGGTGCATGATAAAACATGTATATGTCATTACTAGTCTGTGTGGGTGCCTGCTGTGTATGGTGCTGTGTATATTATAGAGGAAATGTTTGTGCATGGAGATAATTAATATCTATTAATTTTTGTGAAATACGGAAGATTCTAGTAGTGTATTAGACAGGAATCTGGTTGGGAATATTAGTTTTTGCCTCAAGTTACTCTTATCTATCAACGAAGCAGAAAAAGAACATTCACAATTTCACTTGTTATAATTACAACTAATATATTACCTTATTTACCGATGTATAACGCGCACTTTTATTACTGAAATCCTTGAAGAATTTGTCTAGTGCGCATTATACATGTGTACAGCCTTCACAACATTTTTTTCCAGGTAGAATTGTCCAAAATTTAGCGAAGTTTTCAACCCACATCATCCCCACCACTTTTCAATAAGTAGGTACGTTTGGCAAATGTTATAAAATAACTGTTCAAACAATGTACCGATGATAAATATATATAATGGCATTGATTTAGACCAATTTACAAATCAAGTTGTCTTTTATATTCGTCACACCATGCAAAAAGTAGTCTGCTATGAATATTCATGAGAATAGAATAATTTTGCAATTCATTGGGTTATGAACGGCGATCACATGGGCTGAATCAGCCAATCAGAATCGCGATGTGGCAACAAGTTGTAATTAATTGACTATGGTAGTAGTTTCTGCTTGGGTATGCTATGCTCTGTGCTGCATGTGAATAACTTGTTGCATGTTAATGATCTTTTTATTTCAGTGGCAATGTAGTTGGGTACCATGTATCAAACCCATGTAGACCCTGTATCCAGGCTCAAAACAATGGTCATTACTGGATGTTTTACAGAAGTGCAACCTTTCCCTGTCCAAGATTAAATTTTGATGGTAATGATTTTAAATAAAGTCTGTCCAACGTATCCGTGACACATTTGAAGACCATATGATTGTATGTAAATTTCTTTCAAATTATATTATCATAAACCTGCAGTCTTGTTATTCTTCCTGTAAAAGTAAAGCTAAATGATTTGAGCTCACAATCACGTTTTAGTTGTTTCTCAATAGACCATAATGACCCAAATTTAAATTCCACATTGTCTCTTCTCTCTCCCTCATGATGATGGATTCTCAAGGTCTCGAGAGTGATTAATATAAGTTGCATGAACTTGTTTCGCAATCGAGCTAAATTAAATTTGTATAAACTAAAACATACCAAAATCACAAATCTTGATTTCCAAAAGAGAACGTGAAAATATAAAAATAGGTGAAATCTCTATATTTTTTCTTTCGGCTTATTTTTTAAGAAATTTATATAATTATATACCGGTACATGGACTTCAAAAGAGTTCACAGATAGGTGGTGTAAAGTAGTCTCTTTATAAGATGTTTTCAATTTTTATGTCACATGGGACACCAGAATAAGACCATTTAAATCATGTACATCTACATTGTAATTGTTACCAGAGCAGAACTAAAACTGTTGAACAAAACATGTGTCATGTTTATTTAAATTAATCCATCAAAATCCTTAAACTGGTAACAACCATCTGTGACATCACCGTGGACAACAACCGAGCGTAGATTCAATCTTTGAACATAATTTGATCCATTTTTTACTGATTGCAGGCACAGATACGTTGGTTTGGGGAGACTTGTCAGAAGATGGTATTTGTGATGCATTCTGGGACGAGTGTGAACGGTGATATTCACTGAAGATGATAACTGTGATGCATTCTGGGAAGCATTCGAGCATCAACACTTTGGAACGGAATACTCGGCATTATAGTGCAACTGTGCAGGCTACCTGCTATATTCAGTTATACTAGATCTATTGTGTTATAATATATATATATATATATTGAAACAATATTGTTCAACTGTCATATACATGTACTAGATATCCCGTGTATTGCCGTACATTGAACTTGTGTGAAATCAAACAGTAGCAGTTTCCTGGCTCTCGCACGTTTCCTGGCTCTCGCACGTTTCCTTGCTCTCGCAAGTTTCCTGGCTCTCGCACGTTTCCTGGCTCTCGCACGTTTCGTGGCCATTTCCAATCTTATTTTTTGTCCCTAGCATTTGAAAAATGATTTGGGCTCGACGTCTGTCATTGGTTGTGTCCACTCTCTTACTTTCTCATCCATGGAGGTCGCAAACAGGAATTGTAGTAGCAGTCGTGATAGCACAGTGGATGCACGTTCGCTTCAGGTGTGTCCGGAGTTTGAACCCCGCTGGAGCCGTTATGATTGTGTCCTTAGGCAAGGCATTTAAATCCCACGTTGCGTCTTCTCTCTCCCTCGTGGCTATAGATTCCATCACAAATGAGGTCTCGAGAGTGATTAATGTAAGTTGTAAGAACTTGTTTCGCAATCGAGCTAAAATAAATTTGTATAAACTAGAGAAATTGTAAAAAACTTGACACAAATGTTTGTTCCACCATGAATAAAACATTGTGTCAAATGCAACATCCGGGCCATTAATTTAATGGTCAAACTAATGCTAACATTCATGCTACACATTCTTACCAGTTCAACCATATTGATATTATGATATTATATTGACGTTGAATTCATAGCCGACTGTGTAGTAGTGACTACATGTAGTAATGCATTGTGTTATATACTTCAATCATGCAATGAATTCCCAGCAGCAGAATGTAATAATCATTTAATAGTAAAAATATATAATTTATTAATAACGTCCTTATGGCAGGGATCATTCTAGAGGGCGATGTGGGGGCGAAATAGTCGCCCTAGGGACCCTGACTTCTCCCTAAAAAAAATTTTTTTCAAACAAAATTTTGTCTAGTAAGATTATAACCCTAACCCATTATAAAGTACTCGTATTCAAATGTTGTATTTAATGGTTGTTGTACTGTGCATTTTAACCCTATTTTGCAGAAGTATATTAAAGAACACCATTTAAGGAAGCGCTCACGCGCTTTCTCACTTCTCACAAACATTCTGACCTAGAAGTCCGCCTCCGTGGTCGAGTGGTTAAGGTCGCTGACTTGTATACCACTGTAACCTATCATCACTGATGGTCACGGGTTCGAGCCCCGCTCAGGCCGTGTCTCATTTATATGAAAAAGTTGGCAGTTTCTTACGGAGGTTGGTGCACCCAAGTACTGGTTAACCGCTGGAGCCTGCCCAGGAAAGGTGTTGTTAAGTAAACTGCCCGCCGGCGATATAGCCCAAAATGGTGCTGATGCAGGCGTAAAACCCGAAATATAACAAATATAACATAACATTCTGACCTAGAATGAACCCTGTTCCGGTTGGGACACGGATTTATTGCTAGGTATTATTAGATTTTGAACTTATGAATAAATTATGTAATACAACTTATATACCGGTACACAATGTAGTTTTCAACACTACATTGTGTAATGGTATATAAGTTGTATTACATAATTTATTCCGTCAGTTAAGCTAAATAGACCTTTTTGAGCTGCATCAGACCTAGTGATTTCAATAGGGTGCTATACCAAGTAAAGTCAAGTCAAAGTTTTTATTCGTGTAAACATGTACTTGTCCATCGCCAAGAAACATGATTGGCGGTTACCTACAAAGTTTACAGGAAAGCATGATATATATAAGGTATGAGTAACCATAGCAATAACATTTACCAAATATAGTGTTGTTTAAATAACAATATAATTGGTATCCAGGTCTCACAAGTCATTATTATACAAGTATAATATACCCGGTGTCGAGAATAACTGTAGTATACCCGGTGTCGAGAATAACTGTAGTATACCTGGTGTCGAGAATAACTGAAGTATACCCGGTGTCGAGAATAACTGTAGTATACCCGGTGTCGAGAATAACTGTAGTATACCCGGTGTCGAGAATAACTGTAGTATACCTGGTGTCAAGAATAACTGTAGTATACCTGGTGTCGAGAATAACTGTAGTATACCCGGTGTCGAGAATAACTGTAGTATACCCGGTGTCGAGAATAACTAGTATACCTGGTGTCGAGAATAACTAGTATACCTGGTGTTGAGAATAACTAGTATACCCGGTGTCGAGAATAACTAGTATACCTGGTGTCGAGAATAACTGTAGTATACCCGGTGTCGAGAATAACTGTAGTATACCCGGTGTCGAGAATAACTAGTATACCTGGTGTCGAGAATAACTGAAGTATACCCGGTGTCGAGAATAACTGAAGTATACCCGGTGTCGAGAATAACTAGTATACCCGGTGTCGAGAATAACTGTAGTATACCCGGTGTCGAGAATAACTGAAGTATACCCAGTGTCGAGAATAACTAGTATACCTGGTGTCGAGAATAACTAGTATACCTAGTGGTGGTAGTCCTGTGAGATTGGGTCGTCTTAGTGGTACATGATTGTAGTGTGCATTTTCTTTGTGACATCTTTATATGAGTACGTTATGTCAAGGTAAACATGAATGAATTTGAACAAGAAAAAAAGACCAGGTAGGTAATGAATGTATTGGTTACAATGTTGTTGCCAGGAAGCGACTATATTGCAAATCTGTGTACAGCCGATCACTTTATGCTAGTCCAACATGTGAACATTATTATCACGTCATTGACACTCCTTCTGTAAATGTCAGGGCCTCAGGGGAGGTAACTAGAGCCACAGAGTGGGGCCAGGGCATCAGGGGAGGTAACTAGAGCCACATAGTGGGGCTAACTTTATGCAGGTACATGTAGACCCATGCCCATGTATATAGAACCTGATGGACATAAACTACATTTTTACATGTACCGGGTAATATGTATTATGTGTCTTGCAGTAATAATGGAGCTGTTGATAAGAATTCAGGGTTCCCTCTGTCTGATTTTTTTGTCTGCGCCACTTGAAAAAAACTGTAGCCAATTTGAAAAACTTGGAGCCGACTAAGAGCAATATAGTTCACAGATAAATATTTGAAGCTATGTACTTGATTTGTGCCAACAATTTTTCCCCTCGCTAATTCACAAAATTGATCGCCAGAATTAGATTTTTGTCGCAATTGGCGACCGACTTTGTGGGTAGACAATGTTTGTACATGTAGCATTCAAATGGATTTCAAATGTGAATATTGTGTAACATATATTATCTGTCTACACTTTTGTACATTGTTAAAATTGGCTGAAATGGACCAGTACACTGATCAGCAAATGTTATGCAAACCATGCTTCTCCATTTGCATAGCAAAGAAAGGTTCAGAAATTCATAGAAAGTTATAACAGATAGTTATTGTTGAAATAAGGCAAATGGTGGTAATGTATTACCTTTCAGTGCTCCTGCATTTGTCCAAATTTATTTACCACCTTTGAAACCACCAGAATGAATTTGTTTTCCCGTGTTCCGGGGAATCCAGGAAATTTAGTATTGGGGCTGCTACCTTACACGTAAAAGATTGTATCACTGCATGTCTACGATTCTAGTAGGTTTGTTCTGTTTAGCCCCTCAAATTTATACTGTGTTGATGCACCGTAAAACGACATCATCAAATCTTTGATCAAATCAAAATGCAGTATTAGGACATTTCCAGCCGCATGGTTTGCATAACTTTTTGACGTTCAGTATAGAGTCAAACCTGTTTTAGTGGTCGCCCAACCTATATTAAGCAAGATTCCCAATATGTTGTTTTATTATACATTTGACCTCTATTAAGCAGCCACTTTCTGTGATTCCCTTGACTGGCTGCTTAAGACAGGTTTGACTGTACAGTCAAACCTGTGTTAGTGGTTACCTCTATTAAGCAGCCAACAGGTATTAAACAGCCAGTTTCCCAATATGTTTTATTATACATTTGACCTCTATTAAGCAGCCACTTTCTGTGATTCCCTTGGCTGGCTGCTTAAGACAGGTTTGACTGTACAGTCAAACCTGTGTTAGTGGTTACCTCTATTAAGCAGCCAACCTGTATTAAACAGCCAGTTTCCCAATATGTTTTATTATACATTTGACCTCTATTAAGCAGCTACCTGTGCTAAGCAGCCACTTTCTGTGATTCCCTTGACTGGCTGCTTAAGACAGGTTTGACTGTACAGTCAAACCTGTGTTAGTGGTTACCTCTATTAAGCAGCCAACCTGTATTAAACAGCCAGTTTCCCAAAATGTTTTATTATACATTTGACCTCTATTAAGCAGCTACCTGACTGGCTGCTTAAGACAGGTTTGACTGTATATCAAGAGTGCAATTTTGTTTAATCCAAACCAGTTTTGGACTTTGTGATGCCATATATATATGTGACTGCTATACAGTTATACTACATGCATACGTTTCTTGTTATCTGTTGAACAGACATGTTTAAATAAAACACAAACATAAACTTGCTTGTTCTTATTTTATTGATCAACAGAATTAATACAATATCATTTATGTAAATAAATGAAATATCACAGGTTATTGTGGACGGCATTCTAATATTGAAACGTAATAAATAAATATTCTAATATACCGATGAAGATTGGTTATTTACACACATTATTACATGTATATCCAAATGTTCATATTGTCTAGATTATTGTTTCAAGCTATCTATGGCTGCACGGAAATGTTGCCCATTTATGGACCCGAGGGGGGGGGGGCTGGATTCCATAAAATAAACTAGTAATTATTGGATATTATATTTAGTTAGCCGATTCTAAGAGAATCGGCCGAGATTTTACGGGAATCTGCTTGCAAAATTGTCAGTTGTTGCAGATATCTCAATAAAAGGAATGTATAGTCAAGTAACTTGTGTGTTGTTTTAATGCAAATAAATTATCATTCAACCTCGCACACTTTGGGAAAAATAAGCTAGCCCGCAATATGGGTTGTTTGACATACAAATGCAAAGATTTTCTAGCAAATCCAAACAATAATCTTGGAATAACATAATATCCATTTAGCCACAACATTTTTGTGTCGCCAACTTTATAGTCTCTTTTTTTTCAGTTGGAAAAATAATACTAATATGAATATGTGATTTATCCAAGTGTTAACTTCAGTAAACCACTATTTACACAGAGTTATTACCCAAGAAAGAGAGGTAATTTCCAAATGGTAATTTCACAAAAGCAGGGTTGTTTGTGGCCATAATTTCCAAAAATATAGGACAATAATCATCGCTCCTTACAATATCTCTGTGTGCAGCACATTCTAAGTAAACGCATAATGGGGGCTTTAAACATCAATTTACAATTTTAAGCATCCAATTAAATGTAAAACTTCATTATTATATCAATTGTTTGTTATGTTACACTGTAAAACTGTTTTCACTGTTCTATGAAGCCTGTTTACACTGGAAATGCTTCGTATTTCGATGCGAATAGTTTCAGCATCCATTGCACCAAGTCTGTACCCTTGGCAGATGCGCCAAAACTGGGGTCGAATAAGGCTTCCAACATACGCACGTTCGCTCTTTTAACATCGAATGGGAATCCCTGAAATACATCGTGTTGAAATATATTGTGTTTCTATAAAAGTAGAGCCAAAGTTAGTAATAATTTTAACAGACGGACGGATCTGTAGTCCAGTGGTAACACGGACTGGTAATCCAGGGATCGCGAGTTAAATCCCTCCGCCTGACCCTAAAAATATTAACAGTCTTACAGATGGGACTCTAAACCGAGGTCTTGTGTTGGTGCTTTACACTGTGCACGTAAAAGAACCAGAGGAGACTCTGGAATGGGTCTCTGTCTGTATCATTGCACTAGCCTCCAAAAATCTAAACTTAAAACACACGCGCAATAATTTATGTAGTTGTCTCACTTACTCCTCAGCGACTCAATAGTACCATGATGCTTGTGAGGTCCAAGGCATGAAATTGCGATCTAGCCAGATTAAAAATGGGTCACAAATAACGTCCATACTTGCCTATAAGATGACCCCCCCCCCCCCCCACTACTTTGGATCATGAAATCTGTGGGTTTTGGCATGCATTCGCATAGAAGACGGGTTGATAAAATGGACACCAGACCCAAGTATTAATTGCATGTTTAACCAGTGCAAGTTGAAGCAATTTTCAGTGTCGGAGTGCTTTCTTCTAAAATGTAAGTATCATTTAACACATTAAATTTTTTTTAAAAGAATTGTTTTAATTTTTTTTTTAGCACACTTATAAGACGGGGAAGCTCTTTGAGACCATAATCTGGTGGTAAAAAACTCGTCTTATAGGTGAGTATGGACTGTATGTAAAAAAAATAATTTGGGTTCCACAGAAATGGTACTTTGTGTTGTACTCAAAATATGCACCAGTACTCCACCAAATGAATATGTCTAGCCAAATATGGTGAAAATATGCACCAGTACTCCACCAAATGAATATGTCTAGCCAAGTTTAGTGAAAATATGCAATAAAACTAATGTACGAGCAATAGAATTTGTATATAAGCGTAAAAGATTTACCTCGATGCCGGATGATGTGGTGTCTGGTTCTGCTGTAGAGCCCAGCATATTGGCAATGTCATCGATACACTGTCGTAATAAATTCTGAAATAAAACATGGCAAGTGTTTGAAATGCCATAGATTGAGTGTCTTATTCAGCAGATGTCATAGATTCAATGTCTTATACAGCAGATGTCATAGATTGAGTGTCTTATAAAGCAGATGTCATAGATTGAGTGTCTTATACAGCAGATGTCATAGATTGAGTGTCTTTTAAAGCAGATGTCATAGATTGAGTGTCTTAAACAGCAGATGTCATAGATTGAGTGTCTTATACAGCAGATGTCATAGATTGAGTGTCTTATACAGCAGATGTCATAGATTGAGTGTCTTAAACAGCAGGTGTCATAGATTGAGTGTCTTATAAAGCAGATGTGATAGATTGAGTGTCTTATACAGCAGATGTCATATATTGAGTGTCTTATACAGCAGATGTCATAGATTGAGTGTCTTATACAGCAGATGTCATAGATTGAGTGTCTTATACAGCAGATGTCATAGATTGAGTGTCTTATACAGCAGATGTCATATATTGAGTGTCTTATACAGCAGATGTGATAGATTGAGTGTCTTATACAGCAGGTGTCATACATTCCGTGTCTTAAACAGCATATGTCAAGTATTAGACAAAATATTTATTATTTTGTTGATAAACTGGTGAAAATGTCAAATCATGTGCCGAGTCCATCCTGTAATTGGCATAACCCCTATTTCGTCAAACTGTCCATGTAACCATATTATACAAGTGGGTCAATATGATCCTACTTCCTGTTTCAAATTCAGACTTGGGAACCGTATTCCCATAATTTTACTTTTAGTGCAGATCTGAACAGGTTAAGACCTGTAACATACGAGTATCTTCCAATCAGATTAACCCATTCAACACCAAGTAACTCACATGGACTGGTCCATGATATTCATAAACCAATAAATGAATCAGAAAATCACATTTGGACAAGTTCATTTATCAAAATGGGTAATTATGTCTAAAAATAGTCATATCACTGGCAAAAAGTGCAGATCCTAATGAGACGGCTCGTCATGAGCCGGCTCATCTGGATCTACACTTTTTGTAAGCCTATTTAGAGGTCTGTGGTGTTGAAAGGGTTAATGTTGTTTGTTTGTTCGGGTTTTAAGCTTTCATCAGCACCATTTTGGGTATATCACCGACGGGCAGTTTACCTAACAACATCTTTTTTCGCAATCACATGGCTAGCTCTGTCTGAATTTTTGTCTGCGCCACTTCTGTCGCCTGGAGCTAATTTGAAAAACTTGGAGCCAACTATGAGCCATATAGTTCACAAATAAATATTTGAAGCCATGTATTTGACAAAACATGTGCCAAAAAAAAGAAAGAACAAAAAGATGCGCCACATATTTTCGCGAATTCACAAAATTTAGCGTCAGTATCTATTTTTTGTCACAATTGGCGACCAACAGCAGGAACCCTGAATGAAGCTAAAAGAAATTTGTATAATTATAGTTATATTTCGGGTTTTACGCCTGCATCAGCACCATTTTGGGCTATATCGCCGGCGGGCAGTTTACCTAACAACACCTTTCCTGGGCAGGCTCCAGCGGTTAACCAGTACTTGGGTGGACCAACCTCCGTAAGAAACTGCCAACTTTTTCATATAAATGAGACACGGCCTGAGCGGGGCTCGAACTCAGTGACCATCAGTGATGATAGGTTACAGTGGTATGTATACAAGTCAGCGACCTTAACCACTCGACCACGGAGGCGGACAAAAATTTGTATAAAATAAAGTTGCTATATTACCATAGCTGTTGGTGTGATTCAAAACACAAACAAAGAATTCTCTTATCATCACATTATTAAACTCTGTGTACCTCTAAAGTTTCATCTTTCTGCACTTTGGATGATAGAGCCTTCATTCTTTGTGCACTTTTCTTTATCTTACTAGCAGCTGGTGAAGGTGCAACAGGTTCTTTCTTTTTCCCTGTGTTATCCGGTAGGTAGACCTCAGCCCTCTGCATCAACACAGCCAACCTGTTAACATTAAACATTTGTTGTGATCTCAATTTAAGGTTGTATGTGAGATGGTATGGTGGTCGCCAGATCGGGCAGGTGGGTTTTCTCTGGGTACTCCGGTTTCCTCCCACACGACTGACCACATTTACGCTGTCATCCACGCCAACGAGAGTGATTAATATAAGTTGTTAAAACTTGCTTTCGCAATCATTGTAAAATAAATAAAACTTTAATTTGCTTGTTTGTCTTTTTATACTGGGCTAGATAATGTGTTTTATGATTGAAAACGATGCTACCATGTGCTAAAAGATGCCAGAACATTTGTGTTTCGATAACGGCATAAACGGACGTAGTCGCAATACATCTGCAGGGAACCATAAGCTTCCGACCAGTGAAATAACACACATGAAAATAACAACATGAATGACTTCAGACTCAATCAACCAGTGACTTCATGTACGACGTCCTCTAAACACGACATTCTAGCACCATTTTAAGTATGCTAGCATAGTTTTCTATCACATAGAACTTTTCCCATACTAAAATAAAAAGAAAATTGTGTGTATGAATGAATGACCATATATTTCATTGATGGAACATTGAAAGTTATCATTTATGGCTAGGCATCGGTATGTTATCTTTGCAACCCAAGTGCTCTGGTTGATGGTTCATTTATGGCTAGGCATCGGTATGTTATCTTTGCAACCCAGGTTCTCTGGTTGATGGTTCAGTTCAAAACACTACATGTTACACCTAGAAACACCTCTTGACACCATTACCAATACGACATACATTCACAATGTAGTAGCCAAACCAATGTTCATAATTAAGGCCAGAATCTCATGTAGTCCCAAATATCTATGGAGGTGGGATAAATATGGCCACTAATTATCCACTGCATAAAAGCTAAATGGCTGTCATTTGTATGGAGATATAATAGTATATTAACCTAAATCTCTATGAAGGAAATGGTTAAGAAATAATATTTGTCTTTCCATTATTTATTGGCGAATAAAACAGGGTTTGGAGTTCTGATGCGTAGGAATTAACCTAAGGCCATAGGTCTAAGTGGTTAATTCCGGTTCTCGGAACGACAGCGAATAAACAGTGCCTGTCAAAAACTACAGTTTTTGTCATTCCCTTGGGTGGTGTCTACAGACTGGTTGGACTGGACATATATGTGATCATTTGAAGCTGTGAATATGCCTGGCTTACAGCTGTGAATATGTCTGGCTTACAGTAATGCAATATGCCTGGCTTACAGCTGTGAATATGCCTGGCTTACAGTAATGCAATATGCCTGGCTTACAGCTGTGAATATGCCTGGCTTACAATAATGCAATAAGGGCTGTGAATATGCCTGGCTTACAGTAATGCAATCAAGGCTGTGAATATGCCTGGCTTCCAGTAATGCAATATGCCTGGCTTACAGTAATGCAATATGCCTGGCTTACAGTAATGCAATATGCCTGGCTTCCAGTAATGCAATATGCCTGGCTTACAGTAATGCAATCAAGGCTGTGAATGTGCCTGGCTTACAGTAATGCAATATGCCTGGCTTACAGTAATGCAATCAAGGCTGTGAATATGCCTGGCTTACAGTAATGCAATACGCCTGGCTTCCAGTAATGCAATAAGGGGAGAGTACCTGTCGTGTAGATCATGGAGCTGTGAGATCTGTATCCATGACATCTTGGCCGAGGTATTCATGGAACTTTTACCGTTCAGTGCATACATCAGGAGGACCCTGCTCTCGGGGCCAGATGCCTCGGGTTGCATGGGGTCAGCCTCTTCCAGAGATGGTTGATACCATTGTAGCGTGACCTCGTTATCTGTGGGCGACACTAACAGTTTGTCTACTGGGCGGGAGGAATCTTTAAAACTGCCAGGTGGTACTGGAGGCTTACCTGAAGTTATACCAGGAACATTATGCTAAAATACACATTTATAAACAAATTGATTACACAATATGTTTCCAACAACTCAAAAGTATTATATCAATTTTGAGCTCTGCTTTGCAAGTTCTAACAACTTATATTAATCACTTTCGTTGGCGCGGATGAAAGCGTATATGTGGTCATTCGTGTGGGAGGAAACAGGAGTACCCGGAGAAAACCCATCTGTCCGATCTGGTGACCACCGTACCATCTCACATACCTCCCAGTCCGAGGATCGAACCCGGGTTGCATTGGTGAGAAGCGAGCGCACTAACCACTGCGCTAATCGGACAGCTTTGCTTTAATGGCGGTTAAGAGTTTCATAATCTCTATACCATAGTATGGACGATTGTAGAATAGAGTCATGTAGGGGATATCCTCGCATAATCTCTATACCATAGTATGGACAATTGTAGCATAGATTCATGTAGGGGATATCCTCGCATAATCTCTATACCATAGTATGGACGATTGTAGCATAGAGTCATGTAGGGGATATCCTCGCATAATCTCTATACCATAGTATGGACGATTGTAGCATAGATTCATGTAGGGGATATCCTCGCATAATCTCTATACCATAGTATGGACGATTGTAGCATAGAGTCATGTAGGGGATATCCTCGCATAATCTCTATACCATAGTATGGACAATTGTAGCATAGATTCATGTAGGGGATATCCTCGCATAATCTCTATACCATAGTATGGACAATTGTAGCAGAGTCATGTAGAGGATATCCTCGCATAATCTCTATACCATAGTATGGACGATTGTAGCATAGAGTCATGTTGGGGATATCCTCGCATAATCTCTATACCATAGTATGGACAATTGTAGCAGAGTCATGTAGAGGATATCCTCGCATAATCTCTATACCATAGTATGGACGATTGTAGCATAGAGTCATGTTGGGGATATCCTCGCATAATCTCTATACCATAGTATGGACGATTGTAGCATAGAGTCATGTTGGGGATATCCTCGCATAATCTCTATACCATAGTATGGACGATTGTAGCATAGAGTCATGTTGGGGATATCCCCGCATAAGTGGTGAACTATTATAAGACGAGAATATTTCTGCATTAAGAATTTGCCAGATTTTACTTGCTATACTTGGAGACTGAATGTGGCTCTATCAAAACATAACACTTTTACTATGAAACCCTCACTTTCACAATGAAAACCCCAGTTCCACAATGACACCCCCACTTCCACAACCCCAGTTCCACAATGACGCCCCCACTTCCACAATGACACCCCCACTTCCACAATGACACCCCCAGTTCCACAATGACAATCCGAATTCCACAATGGATACCCCCACTTCCACAATGACATGCCCACTTCCACAATGACACACCCACTTCCACAATGAAAACCCCAGTTTCACAATCACACCCCCACTTCCACAATGACACCCCAATGTCCACAATGACACCCCAATGTCCACAATGACACCCCTAGTTCCACCCCCACTTCCACAATGACAACCCGAATTCCACAATGGATACCTCCACTTCCACAATGACATGCCCACTTCCACAATGACACACCCACTTCCACAATGACACCCGACTTCCACAAATGACACCCCCACTTCCACAAATGACACCTCCACTTCCACAATGACCCCCACTTCCACAATAACACCCCCACTTCCACAATGACACCCCAACTTCTACAATGACACACCCAGTTCCACAATGACACCCCCACTTCCACAATGACACCCCACTTCCACAATGACACCCCCATTCCACCCCCAGTTCCACAATGACACCCCCACTTCCACAATGACACACCAGTTCCACAATGACACCCCCACTTCCACCCCACTTCCACAATGATACCCCAGTTTCACAATGACACCCCAATTCCACAATGACCCCCCCCCCCCACTTCCACAATGACCCCCCCCCCCCACTTCCACAAATGACACCCCCACTTCCACAAATGACACCCCCACTTCCACAATGACAACCCCACTTCAACAATGACAACCCCACTTCCACAAATGGCACCCCTACTTCCACACCACTATTGGGATGGAAAATCCCCCACCTTATACGTGAGAAAAGTATGGGTAGAATATTGTGTAAGTGAAACAGAACAAAATTCTTCTTCTTCTTCTTCTTCTTGTCGTTCGCGAATCACATGGACAAGCCGATATGTTAGAACAAAATGAACCATGAAGTTTGTGATGTACAGGAAATACTGACAACAACAGAAATAAACGGATATGTAGTCCAGTGGTAACACGCTGGACTGGTAATCCAGGGATCGCAGGTTTGATCCCCCGTCTGACCCTAATACAATTAACAGTCTTTCAGATGGGACGTTAAACCAAGGTCTCGTGTCGGTGCTTTACACCGTGCACGTAAAAGAACCAGAGGAGACTCTGGAATGGGTCTCTGTCTGTATCATTGCACTATCCTCCAAAATGACTAATCTCTTCAGGAGGCGGCGCTAATATGGGCAACCGGTAGCGACGATAAATAAACGTAAAACACACACACACGTAGAATATTGTGTAAGTGATACAGAAACAAATGAAGCATGAAGTTTGTGATGATGTACAGGAAATACTGACAACAACAGAAACAAATGTTGGACACGAATATTGTGAAGACAACACATGTTGAATATTACTCCATCCAGACAGTACAGACTGACTGTACCTGAATCATCTTCACAATCCACTAAAATCTCAACTGAATATTGAAATAAAAACATTGTTTAATAAACTTTATACATTATATTGACTGGTCGAACAAGAAAATCAGCTATGACATGATACAAGAAGTATGTTTGCTCAATTTCATTTCTATTGTGTTTTAGTCACTAAAATGGCTGATATTTGAATATTCAATGATTTGCGTTTTTCTTGTTTGGCCAATTACCTGGAGGTTTGACCAATTATCTGGAGGCTATTAGGACTTCAGTATCTAGTTTTTATCTGCATCTACTACTGAATGTCTGACCGATGGGTCATAAAATATTGTAGATCTGGATCAATCTACACGGTAATATTGTCATGGATTAGTCGGTGATTGAGTTGAGTGTCCATTCGTGCGTTATGACCTCTAACATGTGTAACCATATTTAGTATGTTTTATATCCAGTATGCATACAATGTGAATCATTATTAGAGACCAAGGGAAACAACTCTCATAATAACAAACATTTATATATATACATTTACACCTCACTTCCACAATGACACCCCCTCCCCCAAGTAGTATTATTCGTTTAAATTTTAGTTGTTGTGTGTTCGGGTTTTACGCCTGCATCAGCACAATTTTGGGCTATATAGCCGGTGGACACTACCTAACAACACCTTTCCTGGGCAGGCTCAAGCGGTTAACCAGTACTTGGTGCACCAACCTCTGTAAGAAACTGCCAACTTTTTCATTATTTTATTTTTTTATTTCAAATTTTAGTGAAAATATATCTATTTTTAATAAAGTTCCGAATAAATGGGGACAAGCCCTTCCATACTTTATTTGTTTGAGCGTGTATTATTGTAAGTCATGATATTGCGATCAAATGCAACCACAAAAAAATACACACTGCATTAAATTACCTGGAGCCGTGATTTCAACATCTATCTGTATCTGTGTCTCTGCCTCGATGTCTGATGGGTGGGTCAGGTTACCCTCGTACGACTTGGTCACCAATTGGAGCTCCGTGGCTGCCTCGGCAGTGAGAGGGAGATCAAGGGCAGTGGGAGGGTATACAGCGCAGCAGTCGGTACCGTACGGCCGTAGATTGTTAGCCAGGTAACTGTGCATGGTGTTGAGCCGGACAGTCCAGGTACCAGAAAATAACATGGACCTGAAGGGCAATAGTGAGTACTGTTAAGTAAGGCTTTATACAGTTTGGGGGGGTACTACTCAATTCTACTGGATGATTGTACATCAGGCATGTTCCATATACTAGGACAAGATCAATCCTATTAACCCTTAACTTGACGAATAAATTGGATGGCATGTGCAATCAACATAGCTCCAGATCAGCCATATCTGATCAGGATCTATGTTGTTTGCTATCCAGACAAGTGTTTTAGCTCCATTATCTGAATAGCAAACAGCATAGTTCTGAGCCGTCTGATCAGGATCTATGTTGTTTGCTATTCAGACAAGTGTTTTAGCTCCATTATCTGAATAGCAAACAGTATAGTTCTGAGCCGTCTGATTAGGTTCTATGCTGTTTGCAAAAGCAATTTTAGCTGTGCTTGGCAGGTTAAGGGGTATAAACATTTGTTGATATTTTAGATACCTGATAACATCATGATTTAGAGTTGTGTCACATTCAGCGTGACTGATGAAGCCAAGGTCAAACTCTGGTCCAAGGTCGCCCAGGGATGGCTGATGTATGTTATTATCGGACTTGCCACTTGAAGCAGATATGGTAGATGTGCTACATAGACGCTGCAATATCGTCTGGTAACCTGCAAATTATAGTTATTATATATTTGGCTAAAAGTAATTCATAGCAAAGATACATTTGTTACTGGTTATGTTTATATTCAGGTTTATTTTAAACTATATTTATTTTACAACGATTGCCTCCACCCCTGCTGTACAGAGCAGAAATAACTCCACATTGTTTTCATATATCTTTCCTCCACCCCTGCTGTACAGAGCAGAAATAACTCCACATTGTTTTCATATATCTTTCCTCCACCCCTGCTAACATTGTACAGAGCAGAAATAACTCCACATTGTTTTCATATATATTGCCTCCACCCCTGCTAACATTGTACAGAGCAGAAATAACTCCACATTGTTTTCATATATCTTGCCTCCACCCCTGCTAACATTGTACAGAGCAGAAATAACTCCACATTGATTTCATATATCTTTCCTCCACCCCTGCTAACATTGTACAGAGCAGAAATATCTCCACATTGTTTTCATATATCTTGCCTCCACCCCTGCTAACATTGTACAGAGCAGAAATATCTCCACATTGTTTTCATATATCTTGCCTCTACCCCTGCTAACATTGCACAGAGCTCTTTCCTCCACCCCTGCTAACATTGTACAGGGCAGAAATAACCCCACATTATTTCATATATCATTCCTCCACCCCTGCTAACATTGTACAGAGCAGAAATAACTCCACATTGTTTTCATATCTCTTGTCTCCACCCCTGCTAACATTGTACCCCTGCTAACATTGTACAGAGCAGAAATAACTCCACATTGTTTTCATATATCTTGCCTCCACCCCTGCTAACATTGTACAGAGCAGAAATAACTCCACATTGTTTTCATATATCTTGCCTCCACCCCTGCTAACATTGTACAGAGCTCTTTCCTCCACCTCTGCTAACATTGTACAGAGCTCTTTCCTCTACCCCTGCTAACATTGTACAGAGCTCTTTCCTCCACCCCTGCTAACATTGTACAGAGCTCTTTCCTCCACCCCTGCTAACATTGTACAGAGCTCTTTCCTCCACCTCTGCTAACATTGTACAGAGCTCTTTCCTCTACCCCTGCTAACATTGTACAGAGCTCTTTCCTCCACCCCTGCTAACATTGTACAGAGCTCTTTCCTCCACCTCTGCTAACATTGTACAGAGCTCTTTCCTCCACCTCTGCTAACATTGTACAGAGCTCTTTCCTCCACCTCTGCTAACATTGTACAGAGCTCTTTCCTCCACCTCTGCTAACATTGTACAGAGCTCTTTCCTCCACCTCTGCTAACATTGTACAGAGCTCTTTCCTCCACCTCTGCTAACATTGTACAGAGCTCTTTCCTCCACCTCTGCTAACATTGTACAGAGCTCTTTCCTCCACCTCTGCTAACATTGTACAGAGCTCTTTCCTCCACCCCTGCTAACATTGTACAGAGCTCTTTCCTCTACCCCTGCTAACATTGTACAGAGCTCTTTCCTCCACCCCTGCTAACATTGTACAGAGCTCTTTCCTCCACCCCTGCTAACATTGTACAGAGCTCTTTCCTCTACCCCTGCTAACATTGTACAGAGCTCTTTCCTCCACCCCTGCTAACATTGTACAGAGCTCTTTCCTCCACCCCTGCTAACATTGTACAGAGCTCTTTCCTCTACCCCTGCTAACATTGTACAGAGCTCTTTCCTCCACCCCTGCTAACATTGTACAGAGCTCTTTCCTCTACCCCTGCTAACATTGTACAGAGCAGAAATAACTCCACATTATTTCATATATCTTGTCTCCACCCCTGCTATCTCCTCTTTATGCACCATTCATTGTTAACCCCAGTTTAACAGGCAGAAACGAGTTAGTGCTTCTGTCCCCAATA
This sequence comes from Archivesica marissinica, assembly GCA_014843695.1. Lineage (NCBI taxonomy): Eukaryota > Metazoa > Mollusca > Bivalvia > Venerida > Vesicomyidae > Archivesica > Archivesica marissinica. The sequence continues at coordinate 48,775,122 of CM026398.1, read as the reverse complement.
GCAAGTCCTACTAGATCCACACCGGCATAATTAGCACTAGTTGGTAAAAACAAAGTTTAAACTTTATTTATTTTACAACGAATGCGAAGCAAGTTTTAACAACTTATATTAATCACTCTCGTTGGCGCGGATGAAAGCGTATATGTGGTCATTCATGGGTGAGGAAACCGGAGTACCCGGAGAAAACCCACCTGTCCGATCTGCCAACCACCGTACCATCTCACATACTTCCCGGTCCGAGGATTGAACCCGGGCTGCATTGGTGAGAAGCGAGCACACTAGCCACTGCGCTGATCGGTTTATTTTGTATTATATGTACTACATGGGGCAGTGGTCCAGTGGTTAATAATTAAGAATATTAATCTAACCCTAATAATATGACGGGACAATAAATCGAGGTCATATGTATGTGTCATATACACTCCGGGTATGCAAAAGAGATGCTTCTGGAATTGCAGCGTCTTGCACTATTCCTCTAAAAAACGAATTTGGATTACTATATATATGCCCCAAATAACGAGGGGGGGGGGGATGACGATAAATCAACATATCCATAAAAATATGTCAGTGTCAGTAGTAGGAAGACCCCACATGCCCATCTTGCACTGTTACAGCCCAGTACGAGTACCTGGCAAGAGATAGTTCTACTCTAAACTTGTTGCAAACCACTGGCTATGTGTCCTCACACAAACATTATGCTCCTGGGTAGAGCTTGAACGAACACCCTACAGTACTGTTTCAATAGTCTCGATATTCTAACAAATGGTACAAGAACGCAGGAAATGTCACATGGTTTATTACAACCCAAAGTTACACATTGTATCATTCTCAATACGTGCCACTCCTTTAGCTTTCTAGTTTATTTAGATTATACAAATTTGTTTTTAGCTTGATTGTGAAACAAGTTTTTACAACTTTAATTTAATCACTCTCGAGACATCATTCCTGATGGAATCCATCGCCACGAGGGAGAGAGAAGAGGCAATGTGGAATTTAAATGCCTTGCCTAAGGGCACAATCATAACGGCTACAGCTGGGCACAAACTCAGGGCCTTTCGCACCTGAGGTGAATGCGTTACCACTGCGCTATTCCGACTTCCACTACTAATATTTTGTTGTATCTGACTTTCAGGCAAGGTACAGCGTATGTTGGTGTACCTGCCAGTATCGAGACATCATTCCATGGAATTCATCACCACGAGGGAGAGAGAAGCGGAAATGTGGAATTTAAGCACCTTACCTAAGGGCATAATTAGAACGTCTACAGCCGGCGGGCCTTTCACACCTGAAGCGATAGCGCTACAACTGCACTATCACGACTTGCATTTAGCTTTCTACTGTTAGATGAATGTGATCTCACCTAGGAACTGTATCCAACTCAGATCGTTTGCAGCCTCTTTAGCTTTCTGTACCATCTCCTCGTATGTGTCTGCGTGCTTCACTTCCTGAGCTTCTATCAGGGGAGCTAACTCTTCCTCTATCTCATCTGAAAATCATTTGATGAACATTTACTATAACGGTACAAAACAATTACAATTCCTTACAATCTAATAAGCTTTAATGGTACATATGAGAAAAGCATACCTTATTAGCATTATAAAGCAATTTACATTTGTAACGATGGTTGGTCTATAGAGGGTAGCGTGATAGAGCAAAGGCGTTGGAGTTTCTGTTCCTTACTTCTATTTTCCTCTCTTTGTGGTAGTTTTAATTTATCAATTTATGCAGCCTCTTTCTGGGATCACCGCAACTTGGAACATTTTGTTCACATAATTATATTCCAATAATTACAATATTAGTTTATTCATGACTACACTGCCATTAATGTCGTATTATCTTTCCATGCTCTATTAGAGTAACATCCCTTGTAAGTATTACTGGTAAGTACTGTATTATATACCGACAGGTTGACATTGAAGACTGGGTGTCCATCTGCCTCAACCTGTGTGTGTGTGTGTATTATACATTGGAATCCGGCCTTGGACCAAAAGCCACCTCACAATAACAACAATTTCTTGGTCCGCCTCCGTGGTCGAGTGGCTACGGTCGCTGACTTGTATACCACTGTAACCTATCATCACTGATGGTCACGGGTTCGAGCCCCGCTCAGACCGTGTCTCATTTATATGAAAAAGTTGGCAGTTTCTTACGGAGCTTGGTGCACCAAAGTACTGGTTAACCGTTGGAGCCTGCCCAGGAAAGGTGTTGTTAGGTAAACTGCCCGCCGGCGATATAGCCCAAAATGGTGCTGATGCAGGCGTAAAACCCGAAATATAACATATAACATAATAATTTCTTGATCTCCCAAAGCAAATTTTTCATTGTTGTTTTAACTTCTCAACAACACATATTTCGCTATACAGTGAAAGGCCTCTAAACCGAACAGCCCCTGGACCAGAGGTTAAGTTCCGTTTGGAGGGGTTTTCGGCCATAGTAGGGTAGATTTCTCCTAAATTAACAAATCAACTCTAAAATGATTAGAAGTAGTCTTTAGTTTGGCAGTTAACAAAGAACTGCTTAATTTTAAGTGTACAATATAATATTCTGAAAATAAAATAGCTGATAGTTGTATGCTTAAAAGAATAGCCAGTTCCATATTTGATGAAGACAAGTTGCTGTTCAGTTGACAGGGGTAAATTACGGTTGAAAATGCACATGTTTTTTTAAAATAATTTTTATAAAAATGATATTCAGAAAAGAGAGTTTCTGAGTTATTTTTACAATGAACAAAGAAGGGAAATTTGTTCGGTTTGGATGGAATTCCAGTTTGGAGTGGTTCTGGTTTGGAGGGGTTTCAATGTACCGCAAATGTAATATTTTACTACATTATATCTTCTTTCCCTATATTTAATCTTTCAACAACAGCCATAATCTTTCAACCATTCTCTATAAATGTGCATTTCCAGTCTTCAAAGGAAATATATTTTGGAGATATAAAAGGTGACATTGATCGGGAGGTGGTATAATTGTACTGTGTTATTATTACTTTTGTACACTTTTTTCTTTTCCCCCAGCACGTAGCCTCCAACAAGATCCAGAGCCACAAAATCTGGCATCTCTTTCTGTGCCTTCTCCGACAACTTCTGCGATGTGACACCAACGTCCCCGATCAACAGTAGCTTGTTTCGCTGAGTGTTGGCGACTGCAGCGGCACATCGTATTGCCAGCCATGCAGCTTGCCGTTCCTTCTCTTTCTCGTTCAAGTTATCCTTCGACTTGACCTTCTTAATGTGACTTTTCTTACTCTGCTTCAAAGATAGAATAAAGTCTTTTGTTGATTTTGAAACGTCAAAATATTTGCTAATCATATCGAGACCTATGAATTCTTTGCAGTGAGTAATTTGACACAATTTGCTCAAGAATATCGTGAAATGAGAGTGTCGCCTTTAGTATTACAGTTATTCATTGATATTTCTACACAACTGTCTGCCTGTCCAATCAAACTACTGCTATAATAACAATATCGACAGATGGTATTGCATGCTTTTGTGTGTTTTACGTTTATTTATCATTGCTACCGGTTGCCCATATGAGCTACGCCTCCTGAAGAGATTAGTCATTTTAGATTTTGGAGGATAGTGCAATGATACAGACAGAGACTCATTCCAGAGTCTCCTCTGGTTCTTTTACGTGCACAGTGTAAAGCACCGACACAAGACCTCGGTTTAACGTCCCATCTGAAAGACTGTTAATTTTATTAGGGTCAGACGGAGGATCGAACCTGCGATCCCTGGATTACCAGTCCAGTGTGTTACAATTGGACTACACATCCATCTGCATGCATTTTGTGAGCGGATTTAGTAGGTAAGGACCTTAGTCTAAACATATTTTATTCATCAATATTTACATTAATAACATTAATATACAAGAACATATGGATTAAACCGAAAGCTAAAAGCTCATTTAGATTTTCGCCATGACATAAATAATTTTCTTAAACTATGGCAGAGTGTACATACACTTATATAATAAGGACCTTGGAAATTGGTTATCAATAAGACAGGAATCTAGCAGTTAAGTTGGAAAATATTTTTAAAAAATTGCTATAATCTCTCCATCTGACATTGATAATGCTGGTCACTGATATAAACACACCTTTGAATACTGGTTCTTTTTATCTTTTGACTCACTAGCTGCATCTTCGCTCTCAGTTCCGCTGTATATATCTATACATGAACCCTCCTTCATCGTCGCCACACCAGTGCTGTACATGAAGATCAGGGCAATCTCCAGATACGCTTGACGCATTAACCTGAAACAGTCGTGAAGTGGAAATCGTGATAGCGCAGTGGTGCGAAAGGTTCGGAGTTCTAATCCCGCTGGAGCCGTTATGATTGTGCCTTTAGGCAAGGCATTTAATTTCCACGTTGCTTCTTCTCTCTCCCTCGTGGCGATGGATACCATCAGGAATGAGGTCTCAAGAGTGATTATAAGTTATAAGTTTATCGAGCTAAAATAAATTTGTATAAACTAACCTGAAACACATGTACATATACATATCATACAAATGTGTATAACCTTGTATTATACATCCTCAGCACGCTGCTAGAAACATACAGGCAACTCTACTAGACATGTATTTTCATCTAGTATGTGGCAGAAGAGTTGTTTCCAGAAATTGTATTTGTATTTTATAGACATATTTAGATTATCCACCTGCTGATTTAATTCAATTATATTTAAAATAGCATATGACCAATTGATACGTAAAATTTAATGGAATGACACCGACACAAAATGGTACAATGATCGTTACACTGGTACTGATAGGCAAAACAGAATATGTCAACAATGTAATACGAATGCTATAGAAAGTGAATACCATTCATTAATGTCGAAAATACTAAGATAAACATTACACATATTTACCTGATATACCACGGACAAAATTAAGGAAGCTTACTACTCTTATGTTGTCAATAAAGAAACAACGTATTGTTGAACTATGTAAAAGGAAGAGTTTGTGTTAAGAAATTGAATTCACTCATATTATGTATTATATATGTATTTACTGTTAATTACATGTTCTTTGCTGTTGTTGTTGTATTTAACTTCTTAAAGTCTTTCTCTTGAGTTTGATTTTGACAAAGTTCAGAAATAATAAACATGAACAAAGGATTTCTGTAATTTAAGGTGTACTATATAAGATAACATGGGAGACGTATTAAATACCTACCCAAGGTTGTGGTCAGTAGCATGTGTTATCTTGATGGCCTGTAATAGAGACTGGGCTGCATGCCTGGCCTGGTATTTACCCAGGTACACCAACATACGCTGTATCTTGCCTGAAAGTCAGATACAACAACGTATTAGTAGTGGAAGTCGGGATAGCGCAGTGGTAACGCATTCACCTCAGGTGCGAAAGGCCCTGAGTTTGTGCCCAGTTGTAGCCATTATGATTGTGCCCTTAGGCAAGGCATTTAAATTCCACATTGCCTCTTCTCTCTCCCTCGTGGCAATGGATTCCATCATGAATGAGGTCTCGAGAGTGATTAATATAAGTTGCAAGAACTTGTTTCACAATCCAGCTAAAATAAATTTGTATAAACTAACAAAAGTATTTAACTAGATATGATGTAGATTGCTTGACTTTATGAATTCCAAAGTCTCTCTATTCGGACACAATTTACAGATGGATAAGCTGTCCCCTAATCTCCATGTAAGCCTATGAGCATATTGAGGACAGGAGCATGCATTATACAGCACTCACTTACCAATATTAAGGAGTAGTTCAGCCTCTAGGTATGCCTCCCGGCTCGCGCTCACCTGGGATATCTCGAGAGCGGTCATTAGTACCCCTAGGACATTAGTCCACATCGGAACTGGCTCCAACTCAGACCTAAATATATTATAAAAACTTTCATAGTACATGTACAATATCTCTTTGATGATACATTTGTCTTTGTTTGTAGTCCTAAATCTAGTGTATATTGTTTTTTTGCAATACAGTCTACATTCGTTATGTCAAAGTCAGTTATGTCAAATTCTCCGGTTATCTCGAAGTCGGATCAAAGTCCCGTTTCAGACACATCATTTTACATATAACTGTCTCTGTTTATATCGAATTTCGTTAAGTCAAACTTCGGCTATGTCAAAGTATTTTGTTTGGTCCGACGGAATTCGACATAACGGATGTAGACTGTATATAATTACTGTTATGATATATTGTTGTACAGTACATATCAGCAGGCTTTCTAAAACTACTGGTCTGTTTGTCCCGGAATCATGATTAACTTGGAAGACAGATTTGGTTTTAAGCATTTGAGAAGGCCTGTACTACATGTATCATATATAAGCATATATATGTTGTGCAACCTTCCAGTTCCACTAGAACATCGATACCTGTAACACTGCCGATCCACAATACCATGCTATATGTTGTGCAACCTTCCAGTTCCACTAGAACATCGATACCTGTAACACTGCCGATCCACAATACCATGCTATATGTTGTGCAACCTTCCAGTTCCACTAGAACATCGATACCTGTAACACTGCCGATCCACAATACCATGCTTGAATATATCACAACTCAACCATCATGTGGATGTCACTTGGCAATTCCACCATATATTGTTTTAATTGATCAGTATTTAAGAATAATAATGGCATGTTCGTTTGTATTCATAATTCGCGACTGACTTTCAGAATGGCATCTATTTCCTATCCACAAATCTGCCCTCTCTATCTCATGCACTGTTAATCACATTTACAGTTCTAACAAACACCAGGGTGGAGTGGTGATAATGTGACACAGAGACACTTATTCCCATAGAATGGTAAGTTACAGACCGAAGTTGCAAACATTCATACCATTGATACATAAGAAGAACCTATGTCAATGCAATTGTTTACAGACAAATGACTAAGTACATCTAATACAAAACGTAATTATGCAGTCCCTATGCTCCACAGAGCAGGCTGAGGATGATACCCCGCCCCTATCCCTTCACTCACCAATATGACAATTCCCTTACCATCACAAAGCTGCAGGGTGAACGAGGCAACATTCAAACTACATGTATAGCACAGTGGGGTGAACAAGGCAACATTCTAACTACATGTACAAAGCTGCGGGGTAAACGAGGCACCATTCTAACTACATGTACAAAGCTGAGGGGTGAACGAGGCAACAATCAAACTACATGTACAAAGCAGCGGGGTGAACGAGGCAACAATCAAACTACATGTACAAAGCTGAGGGGTGAACGAGGCAACACTCAAACTACATGTACAAAGCTGAGGGGTGAACGAGGCAACAATCAAACTACATGTACAAAGCAGCGGGGTGAACGAGGTAACATTCTAACTACATGTACAAAGCTGAGGGGTGAACGAGGCAACATTCTAACTACATGTATAAAGCTGAGGGGTGAACGAGGTGACATTCTAACTACATGTACAAAGCTGAGGGGTGAATGAGGCAATAATTTAACTACATGTACAAAGCAGTGGGGTGAACGAGGTAACATTCAAACTACATGTACAAAGCTGCAGGGTGAACGAGGCAACAATTTAACTACATGTACAAAGCTGTGGGGTGAACAAGGCTACAATTTAACTACATGCACAAATATGAGGGGTGAGTGAGGCTACAATCTAACTACATGCACAAATATGAGGGGTGAGTGAGGCTACAATCTAACTACATGCACAAAGATGAGGGGTGCGTGAGGATACAATCTAACTACATGCACAAATATGAGGGGTGAGTGAGGCTACAATCTAACTACATGCACAAAGTTGCGGGGTGAGTGAGGTTACAATCTAACTACATGCACACAGATGATGGGTGAGTGAGGCTACAATCTAATTACATGCACAAATATGAGGTGTGAGTGAGGCTACAATCTAACTACATGCACACATATGAGGCGTGAGTGAGGCTACAATCTAACTACATGCACAAAAATGAGGGGGTGAGTGAGCTTACAATCTAACTACATGCACAAATATGAGGAGTTAGTGAGGCTACACTCTAACTACATGCACAAAGTTGTGGGGTGAGTGAGGTTACAATCTAACTACATGCACAAATATGAGGGGTTAGCGAGGCTACAATCTAACTACATGCACAAATATGAGGGGTGAGTGAGGCTACAATCTAACTACATGCACAAATATGAGGGGAGAGTGAGGTTACAATCTAACTACATGCACAAATATGAGGGGTGAGTGAGGCTACAATCTAACTACATGCACACATATGAGGGGTGAGTGAGGCTACAATCTAACTACATGCACAAAGTTGTGGGGTGAGTGAGGCTACAATCTAACTACATGCACAAATATGAGGGGTGAGTGAGGCTACAATCTAACTACATGCACAAAGTTGTGGGGTGAGTGAGGCTACAATCTAACTACATGCACAAATATGAGGGGTGAGTGAGGCTACATTCTAACTACATGCACAAAGTTGCGGGGTGAGTGAGGCTACAATCTAACTACATGCACAAATATGAGGGGTGAGTGAGGCTACAATCTAACTACATGCACAAATATGAGGGGTGAGTGAGTCTACAATCTAGGTACATGCACAAATATGAGGGGTGAGTGAGACTACAATCTAACTACATGCACACATATGAGGGGTGAGTGAGGCTACAATCTAACTACATGCACGAAGATGAGGGGTGCGTGAGGATACAATCTAACTACATGCACAAATATGAGGGGTGAGTGAGGCTACAATCTAACTACATGCACAAAGTTGCGGGGTGAGTGAGGTTACAATCTAACTACATGCACACAGATGAGGGGTGAGTGAGGCTACAATCTAATTACATGCACAAATATGAGGTGTGAGTGAGGCTACAATCTAACTACATGCACACATATGAGGCTTGAGTGAGGCTACAATCTAACTACATGCACAAAAATGAGGGGGTGAGTGAGCTTACAATCTAACTACATGCACAAATATGAGGAGTTAGTGAGGCTACACTCTAACTACATGCACAAAGTTGTGGGGTGAGTGAGGTTACAATCTAACTACATGCACAAATATGAGGGGTTAGCGAGGCTACAATCTAACTACATGCACAAATATGAGGGGAGAGTGAGGTTACAATCTAACTACATGCACAAATATGAGGGGTGAGTGAGGCTACAATCTAACTACATGCACAAATATGAGGGGAGAGTGAGGTTACAATCTAACTACATGCACAAATATGAGGGGTGAGTGAGGCTACAATCTAACTACATGCACACATATGAGGGGTGAGTGAGGCTACAATCTAACTACATGCACAAAGTTGTGGGGTGAGTGAGGCTACAATCTAACTACATGCACAAATATGAGGGGTGAGTGAGGCTACAATCTAACTACATGCACAAAGTTGTGGGGTGAGTGAGGCTACAATCTAACTACATGCACAAATATGAGGGGTGAGTGAGGCTACATTCTAACTACATGCACAAAGTTGCGGGGTGAGTGAGGCTACAATCTAACTACATGCACAAATATGAGGGGTGAGTGAGGCTACAATCTAACTACATGCACAAATATGAGGGGTGAGTGAGGCTACAATCTAACTACATGCACACATATGAGGGGTGAGTGAGGCTACAATCTAACTACATGCACAAATATGAGGGGTGAGTGAGGCTACAATCTAACTACATGCACACATATGAGGGGTGAGTGAGTCTACAATCTAGGTACATGCACAAATATGAGGGGTGAGTGAGACTACAATCTAACTACATGCACACATATGAGGGGTGAGTGAGGCTACAATCTAACTACATGCACAAAGCTGCGGGGTGAGTGAGGCTACAATCTAACTACATGCACAAATATGAGGGGTGAAAGAGGCAAGAATCTAAGTATATGTATATGGGTGAATTGAAAAGGAAATGTTTACCATTGTCGCTTGATAGATCTTGAAGAGAAAACATATACAGATATACAGATAACATAAACGGATATACGAGATGCTATTAAAATACACAATTAACTGATGTACTGTTCATCTATAAGACAGGGATTTACTTCCCAGATTTGAGGGACACAACAAACTAGAATCATAATAAGCTCTTTATTATGGGAAAAGTGCAAACCCTGTCTTATACATGACTCACGTTGTCAAGGAAACAGGGAATCTGATTTTGGTTGCCAGATGCAGGTCAAGTCGCAAAATATATCACAGCTATCACACATTATTTGTGAAAACAATTAGCATACATGTAAGTTTGCTTATTATGGGCGTATCGGTTTTCGGTACTATAGGGTTTGTCGGTGAATAACTTGTAGTCAGTCTCTCTCACAGCGGATGAAATAAATATTACTATGTAAAGTGATCATTCTTGCATTTAATGCGCTTGACTAAACTCAGATTGCATAACATCTAAAACTACACGTTCACTCGCATGTGAATTCAATATGGCGTCAAAAAATGCACCTGTTTTCGATCAAATTTCATGTAACAGTCAGAAATGTGTTTTCCAGAATGTTCACATGACTGACATGGGACCTGGCAAAGCAAAGCATGAGGGTTCACCCGTTACAAAAATGTACACAAATATTTCTTTATATACCTCTGCTTTGGGGTACACATAAATGAAATTAATGAAAACATATTTTTGAAATATAATGCGAATATTATGTTTCTTGCTCATTTTCAAAATTGGCAGTTCTAGTACCATATAAACCAAGCACCTGGTACTGACAGCGGTGATGTCATTCGTAAAACAAAATCGAAAAAAGGTGGGGAACGGAAAAAAAAAAGGGCAATTGACGATAATACTGAGAAAGTTAAATAAACCATACGTTTTACATTCTATTATGTTATATGTATTGGTAGTGCATGCACACATGAATTAATTAACTCCATATTAATATAAAAAATGATTTTAAATTTCAAAAAAATCATTAATGCACATTGCAAACATAACACTTTAAGATTGGAAAACGAGACTCCGAAAAACTTACAAATTTTTGATGTTTTTTGCAGCATTTCTGGCCATGGCATGGCCGACACGAAGCTTAATCTGAACCAATCGGAGACAGTGTGGCAGGTAGATGTTTCGCAGTGGACTGTGCGGTGAAGAGAAGTGCTGGAGACAGCCCTCTGGGTGGTAATGTTCGATCCTCTCTCCAAGGTCTTCCATCTAAACATACAAAATATAGTATATAATATTACTGGGCAAGTGTAAATCGACACGCAATCTTTCTATTGTTTCGATATGATGCGATGGCCATCAGGAATTGCAGGGAAATCAATTTTTAAACTCTGGTGGTGGAAGACCCCGGGTGCCACTCTGTGCAATATTTCAGGCACCGACGTGCCCCTGGGTAGAACCACTGACCCACCACAAGCCAGCTAGATAGCTTTCTTACTTGAAATAAACACCCCCAGTGGGATTCAAACCTACAGCGGTGAGTGGCGAGTGACATAAGGTCAATGATCTTAACCGCTCGGCAATGACGGCCATCACAAATTTAAAAGATTATGTAAATACATGTAACCAAAGATCATCTTTATAGATTCAAACTCTTTGCAAGCTTCAGAAAATAAGATAAATTTCTTCAATTTTAACTTTTCTATACTCAAACTTTCTGTAATTTTAAAGTCGGTGGAATTGTTGAATATAGCGTTGTTTAGTTTATACAAATTTATTTTAGATCGATTGAGAAACATCTTTCGAAAGTTCTTACAACTTATATTAATCGCTCTCGAGACCTCATTCCTGATGGAATCCATCAACATGAGAGATAAGAGGCCACGTGGAATTTAAATGCCTTGCCTAAGGGCACAATTGTAATGGCTCCAGCGGGGTGCAAACTCCGGGCCTTTCACACATGAAGCGACTGCGCTACGACTGCGCTATCACGACAAGCTTTTAGTATGTTAGTAGCGGACATGTCCAGTGCTTTTTCCTTTCCACCTCGTAAGTTATTACTGTACATGCAAACATATAGCAAATGTGAATGAGTACGGTAGTAAACCTGTTGAAGCACGATACTCTGTGCCTGTAGATAGTTCTCCAGGGTTCTCTCTGTGAAGATGACACTGTCATCCTTGTGTTCAATGGCCTCTAGGTCTGTTCTCACTACGATTGCCGTCGCCAGCATCTGGGCCCCGGGGATAGACAGGCACGGGACACGCGAGAACATATTGATCGAGTCCTGAAATCAACGGTATTATGTCACTGAACGTAGTATTTGATTTTGTCCTTAGTGGTCATTAATTAGGCTGGCAACACATCCATTAAGAAGGCAAATAAATATGAAACTAGATGATAGCACTCGGAGAGATGCAAACACACAAGAACAATCTCCTGATTTCGTATGACCTTAATTTGACATCGAAAGGTCAACTTGAAGGTCACAGGGTATGGCTTATTTGAATGGTCTTACGAGGATTGATAGTCGTTCCATTGGAACTATACAAACATACATATAGTTTACTATAGGAGTCAATGGGAATGGACACTTGGGTGATATAGTCGTTCCATTGGAACTATACAAACATACATATAGTTTACTATAGGAGTCAATGGGAATGGACACTTGGGTGATATAGTCGTTCCATTGGAACTATACAAACATACATATAGTTTACTATAGGAGTCAATGGGAATGGACACTTGGGTGATATAGTCGTTCCATTGGAACTATACAAACATACATATAGTTTACTATAGGAGTCAATGGGAATGGACACTTGGGTGATATAGTCGTTCCATTGGAACTATACAAACATACATATAGTTTACTATAGGAGTCAATGGGAATGGACACTTGGGTGATATAGTCGTTCCATTGGAACTATACAAACATACATATAGTTTACTATAGGAGTCAATGGGAATGGACACTTGGGTGATATAGTCGTTCCATTGGAACTATACAAACATACATATAGTTTACTATAGGAGTCAATGGGAATGGACACTTGGGTGATATAGTCGTTCCATTGGAACTATACAAACATACATATAGTTTACTATAGGAGTCAATGGGAATGGACACTTGGGTGATATAGTCGTTCCATTGGAACTATACAAACATACATATAGTTTACTATAGGAGTCAATGGGAATGGACACTTGGGTGATATAGTCGTTCCATTGGAACTATACAAACATACATATAGTTTACTATAGGAGTCAATGGGAATGGACACTTGGGTGATATAGTCGTTCCATTGGAACTATACAAACATACATATAGTTTACTATAGGAGTCAATGGGAATGGACACTTGGGTGATATAGTCGTTCCATTGGAACTATACAAACATACATATAGTTTACTATAGGAGTCAATGGGAATGGACACTTGGGTGATATAGTCGTTCCATTGGAACTATACAAACATACATATAGTTTACTATAGGAGTCAATGGGAATGGACACTTGGGTGATATAGTCGTTCCATTGGAACTATACAAACATACATATAGTTTACTATAGGAGTCAATGGGAATGGACACTTGGGTGATATAGTCGTTCCATTGGAACTATACAAACATACATATAGTTTACTATAGGAGTCAATGGGAATGGACACTTGGGTGATATAGTCGTTCCATTGGAACTATACAAACATACATATAGTTTACTATAGGAGTCAATGGGAATGGACACTTGGCTGACTGTTGCCCTGACAACAGGAAATGACCAATTTCTCCCAAAATTGAATCACTCTATACTACAACTAGTTTTAAATAACGGAATTTTGTAACTATTTATGTGAATTTTCGGCTTTGAAGTCTTTTTCACGGGAAACATAAATCATCCAGCTAATACGTTGTCTTTAAGCTTGTTATATATCCGGATATAGAGAGGACAATATATATATATATATATTACTAGTTCCCTGCTAGGAACAATCGACACATAATTTATTTATGTGAAGTTAACCCATTCAACACCAAGTAATTCACATGGACTGGTCCATGATATTTATAAACTAATAAATGAATCAGAAAATCACATTTGGACAAGTTCATTTATCAAAATGGGTAATTATGTCTAAAAATAGTCATATCACTGGCAACAAGTGTAGATCCTGATGAGACGGCTCATTACGAGCCGGCTCATCTGGATCTACACTTTTTGTAAGCCTATTTAGAGGTCTGTGGTGTTGAAAGGGTTAATGGATAATGGTTCAATTGATACCTGTAACAAGGAGATGGTATGTTCCAGGTTTTTGCCTTCAATTATGTTCAGGCTTGCTCCCTGTGTGAGAAACTCCGACTGCTTTTCAATATCCCCACAAGCTTCCGCTTCACCCAGACCTTCAGCACAATACTGGCGACAGTCTGCAAGCTCCTGTAGCACCTTGTTGTCATTTCCTGTAAGCATGGCCCCTATATAGTGTAATCTTATTCACAACACACAGTGCAGTGCAAATATAAAGCTTGTAATACATGGCATGTGGAACCTCTATTTCCTTTCCTATATACTTACTTCCTTGATTTTGTGTACATGTATTGTTTCGTTAATGTATATAGTGGAATAAATATGTTTAACCCTTTCCTACATAAAGATTTAGCTTAATATACTATTATATCTCCATACAAAACGACAGCCATTTAGCTATCATGTAGTGGATAAGTAGTCGCCATATCTATCCCACCTCCATAGATATTACTGGGACTACATGAGATTCTGGCCTTTATTATGAACATTGGTTTGGCTACTATATTGTCAATGTATGTCTTATTGGTAATGGCATCAAGATGTGCTTTTAAGAGGGAAATGGTTTATGAACATTGGCTTGGCTACTACATTGTCAATGTATGTCTTATTGGTAATGGCATCAAGAGGTGCTTTTAAGAGGGAAATGGTTTATGAACATTGGTTTGGCTACTACATTGTCAATGTATGTCTTATTGGTAATGGCATCAAGAGGTGCTTTTAAGAGGGAAATGGTTTATGAACATTGGCTTGGCTACTACATTGTCAATGTATGTCTTATTGGTAATGGCGTCACGAGGTGCTTCTAAGAGGGAAAGGGTTAAAGAAGATATAAAAATTAATTTTTGTTAAGACGATAATGATTTCTAATGAATGTAGTTAGTGTTTTACAACACAACTGGGCTGTCCGATTAGCGCAGTGGTCTGCTTCTCACGAATGAAACCCGGGTTCGATCCTCGGACCGGGAAGTATGTGAGGTGGTACAGTGGTCGCCAGATCGGACAAGTGGGTTTTCTCCGGGTACTCCTGTTTCCTCCCACACAAATGCCCACATTTACGTGTTCATCCGCGCAAATGAGAGTGATTAATATAAATAATAGAACCTTCGAAATCGTTGTAAAATAAACAACGTTTAAACTAACACTTGGTACTGGACTGGTAATCCAGGGATCGCAGGTTCGATCCCCCGTCTGACCCTAATAAAATTAATAGTCTTTCAGATGAGACTTTAAACCGAGGTCTCGTGTCGGTGTTGTACACCGTGCACGTAAAAGAACCAGAGGAAACTCTGGAATGGGTCTCTTTCTGTATCATTGCACTATCCTCCAAAAATCTAAAATGACTAATCGCGTCGCTCATATGGGCACCCGGTAGCGACGATAAATAAACGTAAAGCACACACACTATTGGTAAAAAGTAGCAAGCATCATTTAGTAAAGCAAGTATCAAAGAAAAGGAAGCATAACATAACTCTTTGCACGCTAGCAGTGAATACAACGCTCAAATATGTCAGGAAATTTCATTAGAATTGTGTGTCCTAATGATTCATTATAATGAATTTTATTAGAATTGTGTGTCCTAACAATTCATTATAATGAATTTTATTAGAATTGTGTGTCCTAACAATTCATTATAATGAATTTTATTAGAATTGTGTGTCCTAACATTATAAATAAGAAACACATTATTGAATTGTCGTCTGCTACTATTATTTGAACTATTTATAACCTATTTACCCAGCATGCAAAGAGTTAACGAACAATATTTTAACCCTGCTCTACTACCATCTAAATATTACTTTAAAGAGAAATAGTCAACTGTTAGGCAGCATACATGTAGATTCTTAAAGGAGCTTGACACAAGATGTTGGTATTATATAATGTATGGTCTTAATATTATCCTCATAAACAATTACAACAATAATCAGAACAAATTATATAAATAGAACATATTAAGATGAAGAACATATATGTAATTACAACTTAAACGGTATTTGTTGATCATAAAAAGCTATCATGTTAACTTTATGGTGTATATTGTCAGCCTGACCCCCCCCCCCCCAATATTACAACTAGACAATGTATTACCGTACTATAACTTGCGCTACCCTCTAACAATTAATCTTGAATAGAATGGTGAAGATTAACTATAGACTGGTCTACACAGGATTTGCATGCACTAACATTCACACTATTCACAATGTTTTATCCATACAAATTTTGTTTAGACCGATTGCAAAAGAAGTTCGTACAACACAAGTTGAATTGTTCTCGAGACCTCATTCCTGACCGAATCCATTACAATGAAGGAGAAAGACAAGGCAATGTGGATCTAAGTGTCTTGCCCAATAATACAAACGTACCACCATAATGAACCTGACAGTGCTCAAACTCCGAACCACTCGGCCATGAGGCATAGTATTCCTGATCGCAACCCTCCTGTACCGAAGCCCAGGCCAGGATTTCCCATACACTATAACGTATATTCTACCTCACTCTCCTTGGTTGAGTTTGGACATGGATACCTTCTTGCCTCACACATGCCTCCAAGGCCAATACAAATGCTATGTTATTGGACAAGACAGAAACGATGCTATTTTATAAACTGCTTAGCCCCTTTTGTGCACCCCACAGAGATAGCATACCTGTTTATTAAAACTCGCAGCTACAGCATTGTAGCAATGGTACAAATTCTTACTCAAGCTTTCTATTTGAATGAAGTCCCGAGTTAAAACTGCTGATGTTTTTATAAAAGTGCTCGGTCAAGGCACAGACTAACTGGGCGTATAATATCAAACCGCATTATGAATTCTAATCCATAGAGCCATCACAGCTCTCAAGTTTTAATTTAATATTCATCTCCACAGATAATCTTCCTAATGTAGAACATGCAAATCGTGCAGACCTTAAAGTGAAAATATGACAAAATAATAACCAAAAACCATAATTTCAAGAAAAATGGACTTTATTCTTTAACAATTCTGTAAAATGGAGCCAGGATACAACAAATAATCTTTATTGTGAAAAGGTGATACAACGAAACATGATTTGATTGAAACAATTGCAACTGAACATTAATTATTATTCTTGATATTCGTGTCACGATGTAGGAACCTTTTCACAGTAATAACGATCTGTTATATCACGTTGTATGCACAATGACACATATAACTGGGTGTACAGTAAAAATTAATGTACAAATATAACCACGTCTACAGTAAAATGAACAAAATTTACAAAACACTAAAGTCTTGTACTTTTGAAATTTGGCCATAACTTTACAGAATTGTTATACAGACTTACCTAGTATCTCAGGTAAAATGCCTACAGGTTGCAGGATATATCGATAATTGGTACATAGACAATAGTGGACGACAAACACTGCCTTCCAAAGGGTGTCGAAACAAAATGTTAAATTGTCTAGATTGTGCATCGACCTGGCCGACGGCTGCATTTTGCACAGCCTGCTCGATATGGCAGCCGCCATGTCAAAATGGGAACTTGGGACAGTTTTCAGAAAATGGGAAAGTGTTTAAATTAGACTAAAATTACACATTTTCCACCCTCTTTACATTACTGTATAATTTGAAGATCTATACAGCAGTTATTTGAGGCATCCAAGCTATGCCGTTTAAAGGTCGATATCAAATAGATATAAATTATTATGTATCAAGTGGTTTATGTTTGATTTTTGGTGGGTTTAACGTTGAACAGCTTAGGTCATATGGTGACTTTCCAGCTATTATTGGTGGAGGAAGATCCGGAGTGCCCCTCTGAGCAGTGCTGTAATCACGGACGGGCATCCTGGTAGAACCACTGACCTGTCACAAGCCATCTGGATAGTTTCCTCACTAGAAATAATTTGACACTTCCAAGGGGATTCGAACCTACAGCGGTGCGTGGCAAGTGATTTGAAGTCAACGACCGTAAGAACTTGACCACGGAGGCCCCTTTCAAGTGGTTCATGAGAAATGGAGTGGACATAAATTGTTGTGTATGAAAACAACACTATAACAGTGGATTGTACAGCTAAGTATAATGTTGACACAAACTGGCTAAACGTTGCCATCTGAACGTCTAAAATACAGTGTTTACAAGATGATTTGTTTTGCGTATAGTATACATTTAAACCTGTGTTAGTGGTCACCTCCATTAAGCAGTCAACCTGTATTAAGCAGCCAGTTTCCAGATTCCCAATATGTTGTTTTATTATACATTTGACCTCTATTAAGCAGCCACCTGTGCTAAGCAGCCACTTTCAATAAATCCCTTGGCTGACTGCTTAAGACAGGTTTGACTGTACTGACATTGTTTCATGCAGGCAAATCAATCATTAAAATGGATCGAGCTTTCAACCAAATTTGGTTAAAAATACACTTGTTACAGTGTATACCAGGATATTCATTAACTTGCCCTAGTGACTATATCTATAATGGAATCTTCCATGTGTCATCATGAAATCTGTTACATGGTTTACGTACAATAACCGACCGCCTATTCCAGGCTATGGGGTGAATGGGTTAACTTGAGAATGTATAGGTATACCTTTAACATCTCCCATGCCTCGTATTTCCATCATGAGACTGTTGACAAGGGCGGCTCTGCACGCCAGCCACAGCCGTGCGTCAAGCCGGGATCGAGATTGGAAATTCTGGTATTGAAACTGACTGTTCTCCGGCTCGCTAAGTTTGATAAACAAAGCTGGCTTCTTACGAGCGCTGTCTACAGGACTCTTTATAGAAGACGGTCTGTAGAATTAGAAACATTCTTATGGTTCAATTATACACATATTTGGTCATTCATACCATAGAAAATTGTACCATGTAACGGAGACACTGCTTCAAATATGTATTGGGTAAGTATCTTTAATAATTTTAAATATATTGGCAGAAATTCGTTTAACCCATTCAACACCAAGTAACTGACATGGACTGGTCCATGATATTTTTAGACCAATAAATTAATAACAAAATTACATTTGGATCAGTTCATTTATCAAAATGGGTAATTATGTCTAAAAATATTTATATTACTTGAAAAAAGTGCAGATCCTGATGAGACGGCTCGTCACAAGCCGGCTCATCTGGATCTACACTTTTTTGTAAGCCAATTTAGAGGTCTGTGGTATTGAAAGGGTTAACCTGTAGGTAAGAACAATAAGAATTTTTTTACACATTTGTTATCTGCTCATTTCGCCTACAGAGTGCTAAAGGTTAAACAACTACAGTTTGTATAATAGAATTTCCTATTACAGTATATCAATTTTTTACAAATATTTGCCACAGAAACGAAATAATTCAATTTACAACATTCAATTTGTTGACATAAGAAATAAATGTCAAGAAGATAAAAACCCATGCATTGATCCCAAGCTTTGGTGGTGTTTTATGTTTATTTATAGTCGCTACCGGTTGCCCATATGAGCGACGCGACGCATCTTGAAGAGATTAGTCATTTTAGATCTTTGGAGGATAGTGCAATGATACAGACAGAGACAGTCTCATCTGGTTCTTTTACATGCACGGTGTAAAGCACCGACACGAGACCTCGGTTTAAAGTCTCATCTGAAAAGACTGTTAATTTTATTAAGGTCAGACAAGGGATCGAACCTGCGATCCCTGGATTACCAGTCCAATGTGTTAACCACTGGTCTACAGATCCATCTGTATCCGAAGCTTTGACCCAGCTTTATCTATATATCTCACCCTATGCACCTGTGTATAATTAGTTTTGAACTAATCTGGATTAAATGACCTCTACACAAGATCACTGCCACTGAAGAGTAAAATCCAATAAATAAATGCTGCTTCCTTGGCTTTGTCAACCGGTTTTGGCAAATCCTACATTCACTTTTGATAGATTGTAGGTCAAAAGTGATAGATTGTAGGTCGCAAATACACTGCTTACTGATAGAAAATAATACTTGAACTTCTTGTTTGATGAATGCTTAGTAATAATGCTATTTATATGTGAAAAAATAAGATTAGTTTATGCAAATTTATATTAGCTAGATTGCATTACAAGTTCTTACAACTTATATTAATCACTCTCGAGACCTGGTTCATGATGGAATCCATTGCAATGAGGGAGAGAGAAGAGGCAATGTGGAACTTAAATGCATTGCCTAAGGTACAATCGCAACGGCGGGAGCTGGGCCTAATATCGGGGCCTTTCGCTCCTGAAGCAAATGCGCTACCACTGCGCTATAATGCCTCCCACACCAATGCGCTATCAGGCCTCCGACACCACAGCGCTATTATGCCTCCCACACCACTGCGCTATTACACTTCCCACACCACTGCACTATCACGCCTCCCACACCACCGCGCTATCACGCATCCAACATCATTGCACTATCACGCATCCCGCACCATTGCACTATCACGCCTCCCACACAACTGCGCTATCATGCTTCCCACACCACTGCGCTATCAGGCCTCCCACAACACTGTGCTATCATGCCTCCCACACCACTGCGCTATCATGCCTCCCACACCATTGCACTATCATGCCTCCCACACCACTGCGCTATCATGCCTCCCACACCACTGCGCTATCATGCCTCCCACACCATTGCACTATCATGCCTCCCACACCACTGCGCTATCATGCCTCCCACACCATTCACCCCCACAACCCACACACCCACACAACCCACACCCCCCCACCACCCACACACCCCCACACCACCACACACCCCCCCCACCCACACCCCACACCCACACACCCCCACACCACCCAACCCCCACACCACCACACCCCACACCACCCAACCCCCACAACCCAACCCCACACCACCCACACCCCCACAACCCACACCCACACACCACACCCCCACCACCACACCCCCACACAACCCACACCCCACACACCCACACCCCCACAACCACACCCCCACACCACCCACACCCCACACCACCCACACCCCCACACCACCCACACCCCCACACCACCCACACCCCCACAAACCCACACCCCCACACCACCCACACCCCCACAAACCCACACCCCCACACAACCCACACCCCCACACCACCCACACCCCCACACCACCACACACCCCCACACAACCCACACCCCCACACAACCCACACCCCCACACCACCCACAACCCCCACACCACCCACACCCCCACACCACCCACACCCCCCACACCACCCACACCCCCACACCACCCACACCCACACACCACCACACCCACCCCCACACACCCACACCCCCCACACCACACACACCCCCCACACCACCACACCCCCACACCACCCACACCCCCAACACCCACCCACACCCCCCACACCACCACACACCCCCCACACACCACACCCCCCACACCACCACACCCACCCCCACACACGCGCTATCACACCTTCCACATAACTGCGCTATCACACCTCCCACACCACTGCGCTATCACACCTCCCACACCACTGCACTATCACACCTTCCACACCACTGCGCTATCACACCTTCCATAACGCGCTATCACACCTTCCACATAACTGCGCTATCACACCTTCCACACCACTGCGCTATCACACCTTCCACATAACTGCGCTATCATGCCTCCCACACCACTGCCTATCACACCTCCACACCCTGCGCTATCACGCCTCTCACACCACTGCGCATCACACCTTCCACACACTGCGCTATCACACCTTCCACACATGCGCTATCACACCCCCACACACTGCGCTATCACACCTCCCACACCACTGCACTATCACACCTTCCACACCATGCGCTATCACACCTTCCACACAACTGCGCTATCCACCTCCCACACAATGCGCTATCACACCTCCCAACCACTGCGCTTCACACCTTCCACACCACTGTGCTATCACACCTCCCACACCACTGCACTATCACACCTTCCACATAACTGCGCTATCACACCTTCCACATAACTGCGCTATCACACCTCCCACACCACTGCGCTATCACACCTCCCACACCACTGCACTATCACACCTTCCACACCACTGCGCTATCACACCTTCCACATAACTGCGCTATCACACCTTCCACATAACTGCGCTATCACACCTCCCACACCACTGCCTATCACACCTCCCACACCACTGCACTATCACACCTTCACACCACTGCGCTATCACACCTTCCACAAACTGCGCTATCACACCTCCCACATAACTGCACTATCACACCTCCCACACCACTGCGCTATCACACCTTCCACATAACTGCGCTATCACACCTCCCACACCACTGCACTATCACACCTCCCATACCACTGCGCTATCACACCTCCCACACCACTGCACTATCACGCCTCCCACACCACTGCACTATCACACCTCCCACATAACTGCACTATCACACCTCCCACATAACTGCACAATCACGACTTTGGTTTGGTACGATTATGTCGCATTACATGTATATCTACCTGTAACTTACACTATACATGTATATCTACCTGTAACTTATACTATACATGTATATATCTACCTGTAACTTACACTATACATGTATATCTACCTGTAACTTACACTATACATGTATATATCTACCTGTAACTTACACTATACATGTATACATCTACCTGTAACTTACACTATACATGTATACATCTACCTGTAACTTACACTATACATGTATATCTACCTGTAACTTACACTATACATGTATATCTACCTGTAACTTACACTATACATTTATATATATCTACCTGTAACTTACACTATACATGTATATCTACCTGTAATTTACACTATACAGAAGCAATCAAATGTCAATCAAACTAGCATGTATTTCTTACATTCTTGTTAATTAAAATGTGCATGCTATTAGTAAAGATGCAAATAAGAACATGGCATGATAAAACAACCAATTTCTGCATGAACTCTTGATGCATGATTATAAAGGGAAGTAATTATATAGAAATAAGAATGACGGATAACAGCTCTATATTAGTGGTTATTGCTGTCCATAAATAAATTGTATTCTTTCTTTTTTTAAATGGTGATAGGGCTAGCTCCCTTTCCTGTGCTATTAAGGTTGGGAACTTCCCATGTAAACAGGGTTAGCATCCTGTTTGTCAGAGTTATATTTATCATTTCATGGACAGTTCAGAAATTCATGGCTTATGGACAGCACTATCCTCTAAATGTAGAGCGGTTATCCGCAGCATCCGAGAACATTGTGAAGAGGAAAGAGTAATCTATATTACTGAGTGCTGATTAGTTCTGTATCTGCTTCCAGAGTTTGGCAAAATTAGGTAGGAATTAAACTTTAGAAAGTTTAACAAGATGATTAAGGATAATATGAATCGCTCACCTGAACTTTGAGACATTATGCACAGGTTATTTGTAATTAAAACACTATCGTGACATCATACCTTTGTACTTGCAGTCTGTTATTATTAATATTGGACTGGTGTCAAAAGGCCAGAGTATTATATTAAATACTAAGCGTACATGCAGGAAATTAACAATTTTAATTAGTAGGATCTTGTTATATAAGCGTGTGTTTTAAGTAATATATATAAGCTTCAAACGGATCCAATATGTAAAATATTGGTACTGTCTTCAGTGCTATGCTCCTCACACAGTCCAATATTTTACATATTGAATCGTTTTCGGCTTATATCCTATTCGTAAACCCCGTCCCCCACTGGACAGGGAATAGTGGGCTGCTGTGGAAGTACCTGGGAGTTTACTTCACACCAAAATCAGCCAGGAGAAAATAGGAACCAGGAACAATTACTGAGGCTAATACCAGTACAGTGAAAACCCCTCAAAACCGGAACCCATCTAATCTCGAATTCCATCCAAACCGAACAAATTTCTTGGTTTTGAATATCACCCTTCTTTGTTCATTGTAAGAAAAGCTCTGTAAACTGGAACCCCTTTTTTCTGAATACCGAACAGAATTTTTAAACATTGGTACATTTATAAACGGTAATTCACCCCTATAAACTGAACAGCAAACTGTCTAGATAAAAATTGAAACTGACTATTCTCTTAACCCATTTCATTCTGGATATATTTAAAGGCTTTTGCAAACAACATAGATCCAGATCAGCCGCAGCGTGACGCTGCGTGCTGATCAGGATCTATGTTGTTTGCTGCATAGCCAAGTGTCTTAGCAAGATCATCTGAATAGCAAACAGCATAGAGCCTGATCAGACGGAACGTTCTGTGGCGGTTAATCTGGCTCCTATGTTCTTTGCAAATACCGTTTGAACGGTATCCAGAATGAAATGGGTTAAACAAACATACTTACGAATAATGTATAGTACAATGAGAGACATCGGTCAGTTACTGCCCCTGAATACTCATTAAAAGTAGATAGGTCCTATTAAGTGTTTTCCTCTGTTTTTATCATTGTTTCATTTGACCAACATGCCAGCAATTTTATTCCACTATCGTTTTATATGATTATTAAATTACTATATCTCGACAGATCTCCTACAGCATATGCAATGGGTACTTATTTGTAAAACAATGCTATCAGTTAACCCATTTCATTCTGGATACCGTTCAAACGGCATCTGCAAAGAACATAGAGCCAGATCAACCGCCACGGAACATGCTGTCTGATCAGGATCTATGCTGTTTGCTATTCAGATGATCTTGCTAAGACACTTGGCTATGCAGCAAACAACATAGATCCTGATCAGCACGCAGCGTCACGCTGCGGCTGATCTGGATCTATGTTGTTTGCAAAAGCCTTTAAATATATCCAGAATGAAATGGGTTAATTAACACGATTTTGATAAAATCACAATTATCATACCGCAACATCTGGTTAGGGAACAACAGTAAAAACAAAGGAATCTAACTGAAAGGACCTATTCACATTTTGGATTAAATCAGACTTTATCTGTCAAGGGAGGTAATAGAAAATTAGAGGTGTCTCTCATTAAAATGAATCCGTTATTTTCTTACTGCCAAACTATAAACATGTCTCAGCCTCCTACTAAGCACTGCAGAGCTGGAGAGTTAATGTAGGAGAAATCTACAACACTATGAAAACCCCTCTAAACCGAAAACCCCTCCAAACTGAACTTTACCTCTAGTTCGGTGGCCATTCAATCAAAGGGGTTTCACTGTACCCATATGTTGGGGCCTCTACCGAGGTTCCGCTGTGGCACCCTGACTCTCTGGTTTGTGTGTGCTTATTAGCCATTTAGCCGCTAATACAGGTTGACTGCTTCAGAGAGGTGACAACTGATGCAGTTTGTATACATTACCATCTGCTTACTGACTGTTTAATGCAGGTTGACTGCTTCAGAGAGGTGACAACTAACACAGTTTGTATACAATACCATCTGCTTACTGGCCGTTTAATGCGGTTGACTGCTTCAGAGAGGTGACAACTAACACAGTTTGTATACAATACCATCTGCTTACTGGCTGTTTAATGCAGGTTGACAACTTACAACGGTTGTATACAATACCATCTGCTTTATATTATTATTACAACGGACAAAACGTGATCACATTTCTACTGAGACAGAGACCGTCTCGGATGAGCTAAACACAGCCAGCTAAAGATCTATTAAAATGTGCTGATCTATTCTATTTGAAGAATAATACCTTTCATACTTTGGCGATTCCCTGTAAGAATTAATTGTTATTTTTGTACAAATACTATTTCTTTTTAATATGTCTAATTAATAAATATAAATTGAATAAGCTTGCAGCTGTTGAATTAGCCTGGGTTCCAGTCTGTCCATTTTTCACTTTTTAACTTCTAGCCAAATGACAGCCTGGGGAAACTGGATTTCCGATCGTAGCGCCATCTACTTACACCCACCTTTTTGAGGGTGTAGATTTGAAGAACGACAACTCTTCTCTACAAGATAATATCCCTAAATATAGAAACGGAATTCTATCGGAAACCGCCGAACAAGATTATACACGATCATTTCCGAATATACACGAATATTCCCGTAGACTCATTTACATATAATGTCCCGTTTCTGTGTTATATCGACGAGATGGCAGATTTTAAATATTACATTTAGATGGTAATGGATCGATTCGGCGTAATTGAACTAAGGACGACTTAAATATTGAGTAAATATGTCAAATCAGACGCACATTGTACTTTTTAAAACTATTTATCGTTCCGTTGACCCATAAACAATGGCGGCCATTTATAAAGTTTTATCAGCATTGCAGTGCTTCGCTTTCGATTCAAGTACGTCATTACTTAAGTCACGTGCTAATAGGCATATTAATAATTTCACGGGAAACCCCGCCAGTTTCCCCAGGCGTTGATATGTTCAGAAACTCAATACGGTCCAATTTATAGTCTCGGTGTTAAAATATATTTATTTGACTGACCGACGCCTGTTCCCAGGCTACTATTGAATTACAACACATAAAACTACTGGCTCATAGTGGTAATCACAATTACATAATCACAAAAAAAAAATGAGCCATGCCACAAAATAACCAACATAATGGACATTAACCTGTGAACAAGCAATGATACAATGTTTATTTTGTTGTTTTTCATGTAATGTAAGATATGTTCATGGCTACTAGCTTAGTTGACCAAGTTTAAAATTACAAACACTTGAGATGCAGTTAATTTGCATAAATCACACATGAAATTATTCAAATTTGTTTACTTTAAACACTACTGGTATTTATTGCAAAGCATAAATCACATACAACAACATACATAATACATAATGTAATGGATCATGTAGGAAGCTAATAGTAGCTTTTATAAACCTTTTTCTTTGTTTGTTTTACTGTACAGTATTCTTAATATCGTGTTTAATGAACAAGTATTGTCTACGCTTTACTGACATATCTAATTTGCTAAATTTGACATTGAGCTTGAAAGTTACAGCCAATAGTTGCTTCTTAACAAATTAGCATAATTTATGCACATTTTTCAAATTTACAGCCAATAGCTGCTTACCACATTAGCATAATTTATGCAAATAGGCTATGTTGAAAATAGGCTTGCAATAGAGAAGTAAAGTAGGATATTTTCGTAAATCACAGAATCATTGGTTTAACCCTTTAACACCAGACTTGTTGCCCTTTAACCCTTTCAACCCCACAGGCCTCTAAATAGGCTTATGAAAAGTGTAGATCCAGATGAGCCGGCTCGTAACGAGCCGTCTCATCAGGATCTGCACTTTTTTGCCAGTAATAATTATTACTATTTTTAGAGAAAATTACCCATTTTGATAAATGAACTGGTCCAAATGTAATTTTCTTATTAATTTATTGGTCTAAAAATAGCATGCACCAGTCCATGTCAGTTACTTGGGGTTGAATGGACCAGTCCATGTCAGTTACTTGGGGTTGAATGGACCAGTCCATGTCAGTTACTTGGGGTTGAATGGGTTAATTGACACTGGTGTTATTTTCATACAAAGAAGTCTCAATATTTGCACATTATGCAAATTAACTGCATCATAGGTGTCTGTAATTTGAAAGTGTGTGGAGTTGTAGAATATACCATTGAGTTAGTCACCAACTAAACCACTGTATCACTACTGGTTCAAAAGTCATATAATTTATTGCCCACTGTTTTAGTTTCTCGTGGCAAGGATCAAACAATTTCTTTCAATCTGTAATCAAAATCTATTGTTGCTTCCTTAGCATTTATATCATTTGACACGTTTTTAAAAATTGATATTTTGACCACATATCTATGAACCAGCTGCTTTAATATTAGAAATTGTACACAATTATAATAACACTTATCAATTATATACATGTATTAATATTAGAAATAATACACAATTATAATAACACTTATCAATTATATACATGTATTAATATTAGAAATAATACACAATTATAATAACACTTATCAATTATATACATGTATTAATATATTGAAGAAGTGTTATTGAACGATCACAGATATGGTGTGGTGTTTTACATTTATTTATCGTCGCTACCGATTGCCTATATGAGCGACGCCTCATGAAGAGATTAGTCATTTTAGATTTTTGGAGGATAGTGCAATGATACAGACAGAGACCCATTCCAAAGTCTCCTCTGGTTCTTTTACGTGCATGGTGTACAGCACCGACACAAGACCTCGGTGTAAAGTCCCATCTGAAAGACTGTTAATTTTATTAGGGTCAGACGGGAGATCGAACCTGCGATCCCTGGGTTACAAGTCCAACATGTTAACCACTGGACTACAGATCCGTCTGTTATCACAGACATACTGTGCAGTTGATATATATATTATGACATATGTATACAATACAATACAACAAAATTATATAGCAGCTGATATACAAAATATTATGCATATGAAAACCATACTGCAGTACAACATAATTACTCAAACCATCTTGTCTGTATCTGACACACAGCCAAACTCCCGCACCCGTTAGCAAAGGAAAATGTAATTTTCGGGATATCACTTTTGTACAGGCCTTTCAAACGTGTACAAATTGGTTACGGTTGAGTTCCATAATGATCCCTTGCCAGTTCCATCATGCTTACTATTAGAACAAGACAAAGTGCTGACAGTTGAATCTTTTAGAACCCAACTGTATTATATAAGACAAACTTGTAAGCGTTTGAACTGCCTTCTTGTCACCAATGTTGCCCTACCAGTCAACAGTGCATGTTGCTGAAGTCTGATCATTAAAACTGCACTCGTGTTAGAGGTATCAAATCCATCTCCCACTTCGCTGTGTGTGTTTTACGTTTATTTATCGTCGCTACCGGTTGCCCATATGAGCGACACCTCCTGAAGAGATTAGCCATTTTAGATTTTGGAGGATAGTGCATGATACAGACAGAGACACATTCCAGAGTCTCCTCTGGTTCTTTTACGTGCACGGTGTAAAGCACCGACACGAGACCTCGGCTTAACATCCCATCTGAAAGACTTCGCTGTGGCCAGGAATGTCAGTTAGAGACAGTATGGATTGAAATGGATTAAAATCCTGTACACATCTAACTGCAGTATTACCTCGGTGGGCGGGGTACCAATTTCTTCTTCTTGAACAGGCGAGAAGACTGCAGAAGTTTGAGTGCCGACAGTACTATCCTAGCAGCCATCGGGGCGTGGTGTTTCTGTCTGGCTACTGAAGCCTGTTCCAACTTACACAGAACTACCAGCTCCAGCTCTGCAGCCGACAGATCTTCTAGCTCTGTAAATATACCACAAGTTAAACAATGTGCTGTTCTGTGAATAATGGTACTACCGTGTCGACCATCTGAACAATATGTGGCTGGTTAACTATTGAAACATACTCAACACAACTACTACTCTAGTTAGTGGTGTTGCTAGTTGGCGGTGGTTGGGGATGTTTGTGTTGGTCTACAGTCAAACCTGTATTAAGCAGCCAGCCAAGGGAATTATAGAAAGTGGCTGCTTAGCACAGGTGGCTGCTTAATAGAGGTCACATCTATAGTAAAACACTATTTTCGGATTCTACAAACTGGCTGCTTAATACAGGTTGACTGCTTAATACAGGTTGGCTGCTTAATACAGGTGACCACTAACACAGGTTTGACTGTCTATCTGTGTTAACGTCTCTCTAGGCATTGTTTTTTACTATAATTGACAGCTTTTATGGCAAAATTTCAATGATGGGTTCATGAGACATATTTAAAAACTGTTTACGAGTTTCTCTTTTGGTTGACCTAGTGACCTAGTTATAGACGTCAGTATCCTACTTGAACAAACTTGGTAACGGTAGGCAACGTTTATACCATTAGTTAGTGAGAAGTTATTGAAATGTGTATATTAAAGTTGACCAAGTGATGGTTTTGATGCCATTGACCCCATGTGAAGAAACTTGATAGAGGTTGCAGCAAGGATGCTACAGACCACCTTTGACAAAACACGTATTGTCAGAACATAGGAAGAGATTGTTCAAATGTTCCATTTTATCATCCTAGTACAAAGTTTACTCAACCCAAATGGCAACAATTTGGCTGTCCGATTAGCACAGTGGTTAGCACGCTCGCTTCTCACCAATGCAACCTGGTTCGATCCTCGGACCGGGAAGTATGTGAGATGGTACTGTGGTCGCCAGATCGGACAGGTGGGTTTTCTCCGGGTACTCCGGTTTCCTCCCACACAAATAACCACATTTACGCTTTCATCCGTGCCAATGAGAGTGATTAATATAAGTTGTTAAAACTTACTTCACAATTGTTGTAAAATAAATAAAGTTTTTTAAAAAACAAAGCAATTTGAACAAACTTGGTAGAAATTTGTTGTAAGGATGCTACAGTCTAAATTTGGGAACATATTGGTTCATGAGAACAAGTCATTGAAAGACAGACCCAGTGTATGATTACCATGCAGCACTACCTACTCCCTTGAGCTAAAAATAGAACATTAATTGGTAGATTTTAGTTCCATTAAAATATTTAATTAAGACTGAAGCGCTGCTCATGTTAAGTCGTTAGCACCTTAATCTTTACAGTCAGGCAACAGTCATATTGGTGTCATTCAGTCATTGGATAATATTTAGAGATGACTGTTTTCATTGGTTCCTTGCACCCTTATAGTTTCGTGCACGAGATTTCGCGCCACTTGAATGAATTTTGTTGTCACCTGTCGAATATTTTGATACTTGAGTCGTAACTTTGTGGTAGTGTTCTGTGGAAAATTGGAGCTTTTATAATTATTTCGGTTTGCAACATATTAATATGGAATAATCAAAAAGGAATACGTTAGTTAAAACGTTAGTTTGGCCCTTTACGGGTCCGCTTTAGCGGCTTTTCATTTAAAAAATTGATTATTGACCATATCTAGTTGCAATATTATTAATTGCTCTTTAGCAGACAGTTCATCTGTATTGTCTTTAATTTCGTCATAAATTGTCTAAAGTGTGCTAGTTATGGCACAAAATTTACTTAACAGGGGTCGTGTAGACTATAAACAGTTACATCATGGTGACGGGATTCAGTATGAGTCGCATACTAAACTTTGTAAAGATGGGGCGGATCGAGGTGAATCTGGTTTTTCTCCAGTGCGTGAGGAAAAACCAGGTTTACCAAGTTGTTTTCCAGAAAGTGATCCGGAGTCGGGAGATGACGCGGAAACGGCGGAAATGTTGAACGAGCTAGAGCAGCTTAAAAAAGAAAAACAGGCCTTGCAGAAGGAGAAACAATGTCTCAGACAGGAACTGCAGAAAGCCAGGAAGGAAGTGAGCGACCTGAAAGGTTCGAGTTTACCACACTCACATTTATCTTTAAAAACCACGAAAAACCAGAACATTAATTACTTACTTCCTCCTTCAAGTTCTGCGTTTTCTTGTATGACATCTGCTATTGTACCAACCATCTGGTCAGCAATCACCAGTAATGTTCCCTTCACAAACTCTAGATTAACTGGCTTCTTGGCTCCGGTGAATCTCTTTGTAAGTAATGCTGTAAACTCAGTAGCATCATCGTGACCTGGAATATACAAACATTTTGTTCAATTACAGAAATCTGTAGTAACCTTTCGTATTCATGTTCACAAAAACCACATGTTTTATACGACAGGCTTTAGTATGTATTACAACATACCTCATGCATAGGATTTGTGACATATGAAATCTCAAGGTATGCACAAAACCAGTGAACATTGGGTTTCTAACTTTGCATATAAGAACTGCATGTGTGTGTTGTTTGTGTTTGTTTTTTTAATATAGTGTGACTGTCACCCCTATTGAAAGGGCCAACCATTTCTGACTGACTGAGACGGACACCTATTATGGACATCAGTACTTCCCGAATCATATCCTTGAAGGCCAGGAGCATTGCTGATAGGCAATCGTAACCATGACTTAACTAACTGGTGGCTCACCAACCAGCCATATCAGAAAGAACCCCTGACGAGGTTCGAACCTTCGACCTCCCGCTCCGTAGGCGGATGCCTTAACTACTAGGCCACAAAGACGGTATATAATAACTGTAAATTCATTGTATCAAAATAAAGAATGCGGGCTATGTTTCAACACTTACCAATGGTAATCCGGATATTCCGACAAATTTTTAAATTGAATATGTTCGCAATATTTTACTTAAATAAAGTCATCTCCCTCTTCCAAATGCCTGTCACAATTCTGATAGATTTGTTTTATTGGATAAAACAGGCACCTGTCGTTATTTACAGTAGAAATATAAGGTTTGATTTATATAATGGGAATAGAAAGGATTTTTAATAATAATGATATTCATGAATTGTATTTAATTGAATCATTGATACATAAAGCGTAATTAATTAAAAACACATTATTGTATTGTTGACAGTAAATGCTATCTGAAACAAAGCAAACATACAAACAGTGCTACAACTCAAAACTACACATATCTCCATTACTGGAGCTCTACTGTCAGTGGCAACAAGAGAGCCACGTGACCCTGTGTCGTTCCCCGCACACTTAATTGAGGGGTAAAAACCAACAATTCTCAGGACTTAAGTTAGAGGGTGATTTGTGAGAAATAGTCTACTTGAATGGCATCTCTTCTCCCTACTCTTGAACTGCATCACTTCTCCCTACCCTTGAACTACATCACGTCTCCCTACCCTTGAACTATATCACTTCACCCTACCCTTGAACAGCATCACTTCTCCTACCCTTGAACTACATCATTTTTCCCTACCCGTGAACTGCATCACTTCTCCCTACCAGTGAACTACATCACATCTCCCTACCCTTGAACTATATCACTTCACCCTACCCTTGAACTACATCACTTCTCCCTACCTGTGAACTACATCATGTCTCCCTACCCTTGAACTACATCACTTCTCCCTACCCTTGAACTACATCACTTCTCATTACCCTTGAACTACATCACTTCTCCCTACCCTTGAACTACATCACTTATGTCATCACACCACTACATCAAAAATACCACAAAATAAGGCATACAAATTGTTACGATAACTTTCGTAAATCAGATGGAACCATGTCAAATGGTATATTGCAATAAATAACATCACTTACCTCGTAATTTGGTTACGATATTTCAAGTGAAATTGCAGTTGGTATCTAATAAGAAGAGATTAACTTAGTGACATTTCATCAGTGAGTCGATGAAATCTCATAAAATCTCGCGACGGCCGAGAACTAACGAGATTACCCCACCATGACATGATCCTGTCAATCAAATAGTAGTACTGGTGAAATTATTTTGAAGTGGAATTTTTTCTTTTTTGAGTTCTGCAAATAGGGCTGGAACGGGTAGATATTTGGACACACGTTTCTATTACCCATAAAAATTACAACAAAAATCTAATATTGTGATGAAGAGGATATAACACCAAATCCTGTGACTACCTGTGAAACGAGGACAGAAACGCTGTGAAATAAACAATGTGAAACAAAGTCTACAATGTGAATATGTAACATAGTTCAAATGAAGAGAAAACAACACCATTCCAGAGAGTGCCTGTGAAGTGAGGACACGGAAATGTGACATTACGTGAAGGAGACTTCAAACTAATCTGGTGCTATAGGATAAAAAACGGATTTGGAAAACAGTCTACAGAGGGAAAATGAAAAACACAGTCTACGATGTGAATACGTAACACAGTCTATAATGTGAATATGTAACACAGTCTTCGGTGAGAGAAAAAAAGGTGAACACAATCTGCATCATATACTTCTGCTGTCAAAGCCATTTGCTGTTGTAGCAACATCATCATCTTTAACACCCCCATTTCTATCGTCCTTGTAACTCTCAGTTTTATTATCCCCTCTATCGTCACCCCTATCTAAATCTCTCTTATTGTCTTTTCTCTGGCCTGACTGTTGCATTGCTTCAGCTATGGTATCTATTTCCCCTGTAATGTCAATATGTGGAGGGCTGATCATTTGTAAATGATTATTTTGGTTTAAACATATTTATTCCACTATATACATTCACAATATAATACATGCACACGAAATCAAAGAAGTAAGTATATAGGAAAGGATTAAAACGGAAGCAGAGCTTATATAGTTTCTCTCCTTGAATGATTATTTTAAAATAAAGATTTAGTTCATATAATATCTAATTATTCTAAAACTAAAGTACAGAAAAATACATGTGAATGTACTTTTCTGAACTATAAAAAAGACTGCATGCCCTTACCGACAAAAGAGGGATTTTATACTAAAGAAAAATACACCTAAAGACTAAATGTAATCAAAAGTTAGATATAGAATTTTTAAAATAAATATTTTAATACTAGTTTTTTTAGTAAGTTTTTTTAATAGAATTATATATAGAGCATATTTGTTTGTGTCAGTGTATAGTGAAATTATATTTCACCAACTGAACATTATCACAAGCGGCTCTTTATGAGTGAAATGCAATGAATTCATTTACAATCACACAAGTTTTCTTTTTTTTTATCTTAGGCTCAAAATGGTTTTTATGATAGAATATTACCATGAACTAAATGGTGCTAGAAGTAGAATGTTGCATTTAGACTATGTCATACATGACATTATTGCTGGCTTGAGCCCAATAACATTCATATTCACAATGTTTCAGTGCTGGGTACCACAAGTGTAAAGCAGTGAGAACAGGGCTATTTCACTGTTTTCAACCAGTGGAATAGCACATTTCGTTTCACTGATAAATTTCTACATTTCATTGGAGAGCATAAAATAAAGATAATTTTTTAATTGATTATAAACTAGTAATAAAGTATGCAATGACTAATAAGAATTATTCATATGAATGTCGCTGTGGGATTTCCAACCGTAGCATCAACATTTCTATTTTCAGTGTTCGCATTATTGGTATTGTGTAAATCTGTCTATTTCCAAATAGTACAAACATGTGCAATACTCCATGTAATGAATTTATTACGATGTCAAAAAATAAACGTAAACAAAGTTGATGTAATATTTTAATGCAGACAAATCAGAAATAAATGTCTATATCTTCAAAAACTAACATTGATTGTATTAAAATATTAAAAATATATTATTATGTTCACATCAAGTGTTAATTTGGAGCAAAAATGCTAATTTTAATGAAATGTTAGTTTGGATCTGACATATTGTGCACACATGTCGCGCATAATGAATTTTTTTCCAAATAACATTTTATTTAGAATTTCACGGTATATGTTTTTAATTGATTATGAACTAACATAAAATATGTAACTATTATTACTATTACATATACATCAGGAATGCTAAAATCTTCAAAACCAAATCGGTCTGGGCCAAAATAAGTCCCCTCATCGTGAATTTAATCCTTTGTTTATTCTATTTATATCAGTACAGGTGTATACGCTATCCAGCAGAGGTGTAATGAACAATTTATGATATTATATAAAATTTTACGATTATTTTGAACAGTTTTTGGTTTTAGAATCAGTCTTCTGAGCCAAAAATCATTCCAGTACTGACGAGACTCAGCAGTTTTAGCAGCCCTGAGGCAGTTTTAGCAGCCCTGAGGCAGTTTTAGCAGCCCTGAGGCAGCTTTAGCAGCCCTGATATACATGCTAGGGTGAATATGTTAATGTTAGTACTTATGCACCTAACTGAGCACATAAGTACAACTGTATTCTACTTTATATCAGTACAGGGTGTACTCACTATCAACATGTTCCTCATCAGTTTCATTTACAGTGTCAACTGTGATATCTACAGTGTCAAATCGCCACAAGTCAATAGATACATGCCATCATTTGGTAAGATATCAGAAAGTAGAATGAATACAAATCTCCCTAACAAACTTCTCCTAAAACAACATTGAAAGCATTTTTATAATCAGAATTTTAATTACCAAGATGAAGCACTTTTAAAATTGAAACAAAATGGTGGATTACAGAAGCGACCATTAATTATTCTTTCATCAGGTGTAAATGGTTTTTAAAACGCAGAGTAATATTAATAAATATAATGATTCTTCACAAGATATTCAGTGAAAATAGTGCCCCCCCCCACTTCAGCGGTGTCATTAGTTATCATTTTAGCCTTCAGATTACCAGTCTTAGAATTTCAAGGGAATAAACTAATGATTCTTCATATGGTATTCAGTGAACCCCCCCCCCCCCACACAACACACAAAGTGGAGTCATTGATAATGTAGGAAGGAATATTAAAATTATCATTTTAGCCATCAGATTATCAGTCTTAGAATTTCAAGGGAACTAACTCTGGACTAACTGAATAGATCATAAGAGTATTTGGTTTTACACAAATGTAAATATGGGGATACATGTTTGTACCAAGTACGACTAATTCAACAATCTTCAAGTTATTGGCCAGGATTGAGATAATTAATTTCCATCCATCTCATTTTAAAGATCAGGTCGAACGGTGCCCAAAACAATATCCCTCCTCCGTTCTTGGGGGGGGGGAGATCAAGACATGATCATCATCTCCAAACAGACATGTCAGTGTGTGTAATGATTGACTGTTCATTCTGTATTCACTCAGTTATAAAACAAATATAAAACAGCTTCTTAACTTTTGTATTAAACACAAATCAGATATTAGAATGACTGCCATTTCTTTGTTTTCT
This sequence comes from Archivesica marissinica, assembly GCA_014843695.1. Taxonomy (NCBI): domain Eukaryota; kingdom Metazoa; phylum Mollusca; class Bivalvia; order Venerida; family Vesicomyidae; genus Archivesica; species Archivesica marissinica. The sequence goes on along the minus strand of CM026398.1, from coordinate 48,738,524 downwards.
GGATGCAAAATCTTTACTTTTGCACCAACATTTGGAGAACACGTCCACAATTTAAGTGAGTAAAATCTAGTGTACTTCATTAGCTCCGTCTTCCTCAGTATAATAGTCATAAAGTCATGTTTTCTTGACTTTGCAAAAAGTAATTACTATCATACAAAATGCATTGAGACAACATTCTTAATTTTCTAATATTTCTCCGAGTACAGTTTTATTAAGTAATTTCTCCGAGTACAAACTAAACTTCTATTTCCTTATTTCCTTATAACAAACTGCTGTCAGGAATCTGTACACACAGAGACTGTCAGGAATCTGTACACACAGAGACTGTCAGGAATCTGTACACACAGAGACTGTCAGGAATCTGTACACACAGAGACTGTCAGGAATCTGTACACACAGAGACTGTCAGGAATCTGTACACACAGAGACTGTCAGGAATCTGTACACACAGAGACCAGACTGAAAACAAACTCCAAAACTAGAGCAGCTACTTACCATCATTGTCTGTTTTAGAATTCCTGCCGACCGATTTCCTTGGTTTTGGCGTGGTGGTCTCTGAGGTTTTGAGGTTCTGTACGCTGAGGGTTGCAGGCCGGGACACGGTACTGATAGTCAGCTGCTTCAAGGGACTACCTCCGTCTGCTAAGCTGCAATCATTACTACATAGTTACATTCAGAAGGTACATAAAGTAACATTTCTCTGTTACATACATTACATAGGAAACACCACAACCCGATAACTGTATCAGTTGCAGGAATTGCAAATAGAAAAGGCACATTTGACTGTTATGTTCTTAGTTTATTCAAATTTATTTTTAGCTTGATTGCAAAACAAGTTCTAACAACTTATATTAATCACTCTCGAGACCTCATTCCTGATGGAGTCCATTGCCACAAGGGAGAGAGAAGAGGTATGTGGAATTTCCTTAGTTTAAACAATATCTATTTCTTTGAATAAACATAGTCAAGTATAAATAATATATACAAACATGTACCAGTAGGATTGAGGAGAAATGCCTTGCCAATGGGCTCAATCGTAATGGCTCAAGCTGGGCCCAAACTCCGAGCCTTTCGCACTTGAAGAGAACACTCTACAACTGGGCTATCACGACTTCCATTTAATGCTCTTATGTGCGACATTGATGGTAGCAGTAGAACATGACACATTGCCTCATTGAGGTGAACAATTAAGCGAAATAGCAACCAATGCCACAAATGTCTTGTAAAGATACTACACAGACATGAAAAATAACAATCACAATTTTAACAAAATGTGACCTTGACCATAACTTATCATAAACTTACCGAAACTCTTTAATAGTTTGGTATGGCACTTATTCTTATCATCCCTTTCTATTCTGAATGAACTGACCCAGATTCTTGATGATGCTAGTTTTATTTACCCACGCAGAGTATATTGGCGAAAAACCCAAATCTAAAGACGGACAAATCTACTACAATTGTTCTGCTACAACATTTGATTGAGATAAACTTACAGAACATCTTCCATGTTTGGTAGGATGGGCAGTGTCTGTGCCAGCGAGACAAACAGATGGGCTTGGACGAGTGACAGGTGGCATGTCATGTGTGGTCCGTACATCATGCTCAGGTTTGAGGATAACCTCTTGTCCAGAACATTCTCCAAAACCTGCAATATTACAACCATATACAAGCTTATACAGTCAACCCTGTGTTAGCAGTCACCTGTATTAAGCAGCCAACCTGTATTAAGCAGCCAGTTTCCAGATTCCCAATATGTTGTTTTGCTATACATTTGAGCTTTATTAAGCGGCCACCTGTTCTATGCAGCCAGTTTCAGAGATTCCATTGGCTGGCTGCTTAAGATAGGTTTGATTGTATATGCAAAACCCAACATGGATATTCGGAAAACTAAAAACCGGTTTCTGAGTTGATGACATATTTGTTGTAAAAATTACTCAAGTTACTACAGTTGCTCATGTGCTCCTCTGTATGTGTACATCCAAAGTTAGGTATAGAACATATAGCAGGTGACTGAATAATTATGGGTCTTCATGCATTTAAAAAAAAAAATTATTTACCGGTAGCCTATACAAATTTAATTTAGCTCAGTTGCGAAACAAGTTCTTACAACTTATATTAATCACTCTCGAGACCTCATTCCTGATGGAAATCAACATCACGAGGGAGAGAGAAAAGGTATATGGATATTAAACGCCTTGCCTAAGGGCACAATCGTAACGGCTCCAGCGGGACACACACTCCGGGCCTCGTGCAGTTGGGGATGAAAGACAGGCATATATTGTGTTAAATAGATAGAGATGCATCATTATTTTTGTTTTTAATCATACATTATTGTTTGATTCATTTTATATACCCGGTACATATCCCGGCGTGACGAGTTTTCGCCCAGAACAGATTTTCGCCTAACTGTGGGAAAAGCAAGTCGCGAGAGATCACGCAATATTTCACGCTCCAGTTACCGGAACTATAAATAAACATACCTTGTGCACTTCCAATCTATTTCTAACCGATCTTAGAGATCAGACAGGTAACTTAGCGGTGAAAACTTTAAACCTACCCCAGTTTTCACTAATTTCACTATATCCATTTTCTGTCACCATATAAATATCATTTTTTAAAGAAATTGGCAATTTTTTCTCCAAAATGACATATGCATCGTCTGCCACGCCAATATATTTACGAATAAAAATGTCATTATAGTCTCACTGCTCCGTGTTTATGAGTTATGTCCGTTATTACACACAAGGGGTCCTTATGCATAATATCGATTTTCACCGTTTTTCGCCTTCAGGTCCATGTGTTGTCACAGAGGTTCTCCAACTGATATACATGGTTGTGTAAACCTAGTTATTCTCTGTTAGGCACCGTGTGATGTGTTCGATGGATGGGTCCAGTTATGGTTCTGCACCCAGTCAGAGTAATTAGGAGGGGCGACGACTTCTTATGCCCCGTGTGTTTGTCTAAGTTAAACTAAATTAGTGTTTTATATATAGTATATAGACAAAATGCTCTCCAACAAATGAATTTTGAGTGAAAATGATAAATTAAGCCTATTATTAAAGTAAGTGTTCCTTATTTATATTGTTTTGTTAAAAAAAACTGTTGCTTACATAATAATGCTCGCGCTGTAGGCAATTTCCAAAGTTAGGCGAAAACATGTGACGTCATTCCGGATTACTGAGAATGAGGTACCGCTATGTTGTCAACTTTTCTCAATAAGTAAACAATCGGTTTTCTTCGAGATTTTGGGGAATGAAAGGTAAAATATTGTTTATTTGGTGACATAAAATTGTTTGCAGTGTATGACAATTCTAAACCTATAGGAGTCCGTTATGTACTACGTCGTCAAAAACCAGTAACACCGGGATATGTGAATACAAAGCATCACAATTTAAAGAAAACCAAACGGGTCAGGCCACAAGTTCTAGCAACAGAAGTCGCGCATCATTAAATAAAGACACGTATCATTGTAATAACGGAAAAAGACACAAGGTATAAAGTATAAGCCCCGAGCTACATAGTTCACTACAAGACTCACCTTAAGGTTGCTAGGTTCCGTGATTGGTTTACTGGTGTTAAACTTGAGGGGTATGACCTTTGACTCGACCTGTCTGAAGGTGCTGTCCCCAGTGTGGGGCAGTCTCTCTCCATGCAGCAGTCTCTGTAGGACCTGTAGCCCTTCAGAGAACAGATTAAGGTCAGACAGGACACGGCACTTGAGGATTCTACCATCTACTGTCCTCTGTAGATCACGGCACACAAACGTGGCAAAGTACTGATTCAGTGTGAGCAGAGGTAGGACCTGGAAATGTAACAATTGTGATAAGTATAGCAGGGTAATATGTCACCACCAGGAATAAATGATTTTGTTTGATGTTGTTTTAACCCTTTCAACACCACAGACCTCTAAATTGGCTTACAAAAAAGTGTAGATCCAGTAATATTATTAATTTTAGACAAAATTACCCATCTTGATAAATGAAATGGTCCGAATGTAATTTTCTTATTCATTTATTGGTCTAAGAATATCATGGACCAGTCCATGTGAGTTACTTGGTGTTGAAAGAGTTAAGCAGCACCAACAGCTTAGATCATATGGAGGATTGTGGAGGAAGACCCCGGGTACACTGTAGGCACATGCAGAACAATGACAAACCTTCTGCTAGTCGCCTGGATTCTAGTACTTAACCCGTAACCTGCCAATCACGACTAAAGTCGCTATTGCAAACAGCATAGAACCAGATCAGATGGCACAGAACGTGCAGTCTGATCAGGCTCTATGCTGATTGCTATTCGGATAGTGCAGCTAAAACACTTTTGTCTGAATAGCAAACTACATAGATCCTGATCAGATGCAGCTGATCTGGATCTATGTTGTTTGCACATTCCATCTTATTTATTCAGCAGGTTATGGGTTAACCCGTTACTCCACATAAACACCATATAACATTTTTATAGCTTCTCACAAACAGCCATTATTGCACACCATTAACTATTCCAATTGCCATTAATTATTACCATAGAACAGTAAGCCTATTGCTTATCAGCCGTATGGAGATAAAAATGAGTACCGGTAATTGGCCTCTTCTATTATGGAGTAAAGGGTTAATACTATATACTGTAGGGCATTGAGCAATTAGTAAGCATGATTCTCAGAAGGGTGTCTTTTCCTGAATATACATAATATTGAAAAATCGTCACGAACACGAACCAAATTATGTTTTTTAATTCTCAAACGTTTCGGATAATAAATTATCCTTCTTCAGGGAATATTAAAAATTATATTAAAACAAACAATAGAAACTGACATAACGTCTAGTCACGTTTTTCCCCACCTGAATATGCATGTAAATAGAAGTACATGTACAAGGAAGCCATATTTTGAATATAGAAGTACATGTATATGTCGGAGCTAAATATTTCAAGAAAGCCATATTTTGTACATTTCACTTTTTTTTGAGATTCGAAAATAGTATCAATAGTTGCAAGATTACATAACACCTACACATCTTGACTTACAAAGAGGTTATGTTGACCTCTAGCTAGTTCTTCAATGACCCAGCGAAGTGCTGCCAACACCTGACGTCCATCAGCCCGATACTTCTCCGAGAGCAGGTCCACCCCGGGGATCAGGTTAGTTACCTCGCACCCCTCACCCACCTCATACATAGCATAGTCTCGATCAGCCAGTGGATGGGGTAATGAAGATCTGAATATTGCCTACAATACAGAAACACATTCAATAGCAATGCTCTCACCACTAAACAAAACTAAACATTGAATTAAATAGTAGCTGAATTTATGTCCAGATACTATGATGTGAGATTTTCATGAATTATAAACCATTTACATGGCATATCTGCAACTAACACTAAGAGCGTGAACATCTATTTTGTGTTTGTTGTACGTTTATTTATCATCACTACTGGTTGCCCATATGAGCGATGCCTCCTTAAGAGATTAGTCATTTTAGATTTTTGGAGGATAGTGCAATGATACAGACAGAGACCCATTCCAGAGTCTCCTCTGGTTCTTTTACATTCACAGTGTAAATCACCGACACAAGACCTCGGTTTAAAGTACCATCTGAAAGACTGTTAATTTTATTAGGGTCAGACGGGGTATCGAACATTCGATCCCTGGATTCCCAGCCCATCATGTGTCATAAATATGTTTCGGATGAGGTTTACATGCAATTTGAATTAAATATTAAATAATCAGTTGAGAATTGTTAATTTTTCCATCTGTGGTGTTCGTAAATTTTCCAAATGTTCCAGCTTGCAAAGAAATGAATTGACACGGATGCTGAAAATATGGTTCACATGTAAGAAAACACATATAGATATATTTTACCATTTTCATTTCATTTAACATACAGTCTACATCCATTATGTCGAATTCCGTCAACCGAACAAATTCTTCGATATAACCGAAGTTTGACTTAACAAAATTCAAAATAAACGGAGCCAGTTATATGTAAAAAGGGGACTTTGATCCGACTTTGAGATAACCGGAGAATTCGACATAACCGACTTTGACATAGCGGATGTGAGTCACCTACCTTGAACAAATAGCCGGACAGGAAACAACACTCGGTTCTCAGTCCAAGGTCAGACGTCAAAACAAATCTGTAAATGATCGTGTAGCATGTAGTTTACTATATAACACATAGAGATAGATAGATACATTTCTTATATATACTGGAATACATGCAAACATTATTAGCTTTGGGTGATTACTTTCAACAGGAATCAAACTAACGATTTGTAATCTGGACTGCTTAAAACTCAGCCAATGAGAGACATTAGGATAGGTCATATTAAGTGCTTTCCTCTGATTTTATTGTTGTTTCCTTTGCACAACATGCTAGCGATTTCCAGCCACTTTCTCATATTATTATTATTAAATTACTATATCCCCGACAGATATCCTACAGTATGGGTATGGGTATACTATGGGTATGTATTTGTAAATATTTGTTATCAAATAATTAACATGATTTTGATAAAATCACATTCATCATACCACAACATCTTGTTAGGGAACAACAGTAAAAACAAAGGATTCCAACTAAAGGACCTATTTGTATTTCTGGATTAATCAGACTTTATCTGCCAAGGGAGGTAATAGAAAAACCTGCAATGTCTCTCATTAGCGGAGTGGTTAGCATGAGCGCTTCTCATCAATGCAACCCAGATTCGATCCCCAGACCAGGAAGTAAGTGAGATGGTATGACGTTCGCAATATCGGACAGGTGGGTTTTCTCCAGGTACTCCGGTTTCCTGTCACATAAAGGACCATATATACGCTTTCATCTGTGCCACCGAGAGTGATTAATATAGTTGTTTAAGCTTGTTTTGCAATGTTTCTATTTAATGAGCCACATAAATATTTATCTCTTAACCATTTAATGTAAAACAGTAAACTTTAATAACTATATACAGTCAAACCTGTGTTAGTGGTCACCTCTATTAAGCAACCAACCTGTATTAAGCAGCCAGTTTCAAGATTCCCAATCTTTTGTTTTATTATACATTTGACCTCTATTAAGCAGCCACCTGTGCTAAGCAGCCACTTTCTTTGATTCCCTTGGCTGGCTGCTTAAGACAGGTTTGACTGTACATGTATAGCAAAGTGAGAAATTGCATACTGAGCAATATTTGATGTAAGTATTCCGGCTAATACACAGCCCCAGATACCGCACCGCTCAAGTAGTTCCGCGCTGATGTCCGTCACATCCTTAAATATGTCCCGCCACGAGTGTAGCACATCGTCTGCATTGAGGATGAGCTCCAGGGCTTCTGTCCACCACTTGTAGGCTGCTCGCACGTTTGTCACGTGGAAGTGTAGGTTACCAGTTTCATGCATTGCCTGGGCTGCAAGCTCGCGTTCATTCTTGGCTAGTAACATTTCTATAATTTAAAATAAAATAGTATGCATTGCAACTTATTTTGTTGGTTCAAGGTGGCATCTGAAAAATCACACACACGTAGGCCGTTGTCATAATACGCTGCAAACATCTGGTATATCCTACATCTGGTATATTCTACATCTGGTATATCCTACCTCTGGTATATCATACATCTGGTATATGCTACATCTGGTATATCCTACATCTGGTATATCCTACCTCTGGTATATCCTACATCTGGTATATCCTACATCTGGTATATCCTACATCTGGTATATCCTACATCTGGTATATCCTACATCTGGTATATCCTACATCTGGTATATCCTACATCTGGTATATCCTACATCTGGTATATCCTACATCTGGTATATCCTACATCTGGTATATCCTACATCTAAGGATATACATCTGGTATATCCTACATCTGGTATATTCTACATCTGGTATATCCTACATCTAAGGATATACATCTGGTATATCCTACATCTAAGGATATACATCTGGTATATCCTACATCTGGTATATCCTACATCTGGTATATCCTACATCTGGTATATCCTACATCTAAGGATATACATCTGGTATATCCTACATCTGGTATATCCTACATCTGGTATATCCTACATCTGTATATCCTACATCTAAGGATATACATCTGGTATATCCTACATCTAAGGATATACATCTGGTATATCCTACATCTGGTATATTCTACATCTGGTATATCCTACATCTGGTATATCCTACATCTGGTATATCCTACATCTGGTATATCCTACCTCTGGTATATGCTACATCTGGTATATCCTACATCTGGTATATCCTACATCTGGTATATCCTACAACATCTGGTATATGCTACATCTGGTATATCCTACCTCTGGTATATCCTACATCTAAGGATATACATCTGGTATATCCTACATCTGGTATATCCTACATCTGGTATATCCTACATCTGGTATATCCTACATCTGGTATATCCTACCTCTGGTATATGCTACATCTGGTATATCCTACATCTGGTATATCCTACATCTGGTATATCCTACATCTGGTATATCCTACATCTAAGGATATACATCTGGTATATCCTACATCAGGTATATCCTACATCAGGTATATCCTACATCAGGTATATCCTACATCTGGTATATCCTACATCAGGTATATCCTACATTTGGAACATCCTACATCTGGTATGTCCTACATCTGGAACATCCTATATCTGGTATATCCTACATCTGGTATATCCTACATCAGGTATATCCTACATCAGGTATATCCTACATCAGGTATATCCAACATCTGGTATATCCTACATCAGGTATATCCTACATCAGGTATATCCTACATCTGGTATATCCTACATCTGGTATGTCCTACACCTGGTATATCCTACATCAGGTATATCCTACATCAGGTATATCCTACATCAGGTATATCCTACATCAGGTATATCCTACATCAGGTATATCCTACATCAGGTATATCCTACATTTGGAACATCCTACATCTGGTATGTCCTACATCTGGAACATCCTATATCTGGTATATCCTACATCTGGTATATCCTACATCAGGTATATCCTACATCAGGTATATCCTACATCAGGTATATCCAACATCTGGTATATCCTACATCAGGTATATCCTACATCAGGTATATCCTACATCTGGTATATCCTACATCTGGTATGTCCTACACCTGGTATATCCTACATCAGGTATATCCTACATCAGGTATATCCTACATCAGGTATATCCTACATCAGGTATATCCTACATCAGGTATATCCTACATCAGGTATATCCTACATTTGGAACATCCTACATCTGGTATGTCCTACATCTGGAACATCCTACATCTGGTATATCCTACATCAGGTATATCCTACATTTGGAACATCCTACATCTGGTATATCCTACATTTGGAACATCCTACATCTGGTATGTCCTACATCTGGAACATCCTACATCTGGTATATCCTACATCAGGTATATCCTACATCAGGTATATCCTACATCAGGTATATCCTACATCTGGTATATCCTACATCAGGTATATCCTACATCTGGTATATCCTACATCTGGTATATCCTACATCTGGTATATCCTACATCTGGAACATCCTACATCAGGTATATCCTACATCTGGTATATCCTACATCTGGTATGTCCTACATCTGGAACATCCTACATCAGGTATATCCTACATCAGGTATATCCTACATCAGGTATATCCTACATCAGGTATATCCTACATCTGGTATATCCTACATCTGGTATGTCCTACACCTGATATATCCTACATCTGGTATATCCTACATCTGGTATGTCCTACATCTGGTATATCCTACATCTGGTATATCCTACATCTGGTATATCCTACATCTGGTATATCCTACATCTGGTATATCCTACATCTGGTATATCCTACATCTGGTATGTCCTACATTTGGTATATCCTACATCTGGTATGTCCTACATCTAAGGATATACATCTGGTATATCCTACATCTGGTATATCCTACATCTGGTATATATTCTACATCTGGTATATCCTACATCTGGTATATTCTACATCTGGTATATCCTACATCTGGTATATCCTACATCTGGTATATCCTACATCTGGTATATCCTACATCTGGTATATCCTACATCTGGTATATCCTACATCTAAGGATATACATCTGGTATATCCTACATCTGGTATATCCTACATCTGGTATATCCTACATCTGGTATATCCTTCATCTGGTATATTCTACATCTGGTATATCCTACCTCTGGTATATGCTACATCTGGTATATCCTACATCTGGTATATCCTACCTCTGGTATATCCTACATCTGGTATATCCTACATCTAAGGATATACATCTGGTATATCCTACATCTGGTATATCCTACATCTGGTATATATTCTACATCTGGTATATCCTACATCTGGTATATCCTACATCTGGTATATCCTACATCTGGTATATCCTACATCTGGTATATCCTACATCTGGTATATCCTACCTCTGGTATATCCTACATCTGGTATATCCTACATCTGGTATATCCTACATCTGGTATATCCTACACACCTAACACTGCGCATATCATATAAATTCATATAAATTACTAAATTATTTAATATTATTCTTCCCATTTATACTTCAAATCATTAGAATCAAAACTGAAAATGAGTGTAAAGCACACAATTACCTATTGATTTCTCATAAGACGCAATGACGGTCCCTATCTGGGATCGGGGGATTGGAGCGGTCTGGACATCGGATGGGTCCAGGTACTCCTCTCGGCTTATATCTGGGGGCATGGTCGGCTGGGGCCGGGCTGTGTTAGGTATGAAGTCCACACATGATGGCTGTCTACTGAGTGCTCCTTCTGATACTGTTCACATAATACAATAGCATTTAAATCGGTTTATTTTTGCAAATGTCATATTGTTAATATGAGCCGCACTTCACCACTAAGCCAATCATGGCAGTGGATAGGATATTCACTTCTCACTAATGCAACCCAGGTTTGATCCTCGGCCATTGAATTAATTTATTTCTTCCAAAAACAATTTTCAAAATGAGAAAATACTACAGATGGCGACATACATTTCTCTTATACCCTGACAATGAGACATTTGCTAGCATTTACTAGGCAAGTCGTGAAATTATGAATTCATCTAATTTGCAATAACTCAAAATGTTTTGCGGCAACTAGTTAATACAAATTTCTTTTGCTTGATTGCAAAACAACTCCGGACAACATTAGCTTAAACGATCTAGAGACTTCATTCCTTGATGCTATCGTTTGTTCGGAGTGATTGAGAAGGTAATGTGGATTTAAGTGTCTTGCCAAAGGGCACTACCACTGTGGTTCTGCTGGGGCTTGAACTTTGAGTTAGAAACGACTAATAAAGACTGTCCGATTAGCGCAGTGGTTAGTTAGCGCGCTTGCTTCTCATCAATGCAACCCAGGCTCGATCCTCGGACCGGGACGTATGTGAGATGGTATGGTGGTCGCCAGATCGGATAGGTGGGTTTTCTCCGGGTACTCCGGTTTCCTCCCACACGAATGACCACATATATACGCTTTCATCCGCGCCAACGAGATTGATTAATATAAGTTGTTAAAACTTGCTTCGCAATCGTTGTAAAATAAATAAAGTTTAAACTTAATAAAGAAAACTTATCTATGCTGTCTGAATATAACTATTATTAATCAAACCATTTAACCAACTAGGAATTAATTAACCCTTTGCCTGCTGAGTAAATAAAATCACATTTGCAAACAACATAGATCCAGATCAGCCGCGGCGTAGCGCCGCGTCTGATCAGGATCCATGTTGTTTGCTATTCAGCCAAGTGTTTTAGCTCCACTATCCGAATAGCAAACAGCATAGAGCCTGATCAGACGGCACGTTCTGTGCCGTCTGATCTGGCTCTATGCTGTTTGCAAAGGTGATTTTATCTGCCGCTAGCATGCAAAGAGTTAAGCACTTACTGTTTTGTTGGTTGGCCAGATACAGAAGCATGAGTTTTCTACTGTGCTGTAAGGCCCGGGACGTGTACTGTGACTTATCGAATGCCTCGTATAGCACTGATAGACAGTACGGAACATCTAGAGGCACCGAAACATTCTTCATTGCATCCTTGCTAGTGTACAAGCCATGACCAAGGGGGTCAATTCCGGCTCCTGCAGGTACCGGTGGGAGGTTCGACTTGTCAATGACCAGCTCCAGTTGTTGAGTGAGGTAGGTTTTGGCAGTGACGACAGTGTTTAGTCGGAACATGAGCTGCTGATAATGTGGCTGGGGAGGATGGTGACCGCCGAGCTCCTGGATGCCCTCCGTCAATCTACGCTGAGCCTGCACCAACAGTGGTACCACCTGCTCTGTATACCTATCACTGAAAAACAACAATACACATATAACAAATCTATTATGTTATATTTCAGGTTATACGCCTGCATCAGCACCATTTCGGGCTATATTGCCGGCGTGCAGTTTACCTAACAACACCTTTCCTGGGCAGGCTCCAGCGGTATATTACAAATCTATAAAAATAAAAAACATAATACTTTGGCAGTGTAATATATTATGATTCAGGGGTCAGGTCTCAAGTGTGACACCCGCCCACATGGTTCCCCGGAGGCGAGGGTAAATAAGCTCAATCATCATCTCAAGTGTAACAAGATTGTTAAAGCCCATAATGAAATTCTATCAATGTAGTATTGTCATAGATATTCTTACAAAAATTACAACTTGATTAGTAAATCTGGAATATGAAAATGGCTTGCAGTGGATGGAATGTCAAATTGATTCCTGGAAGTGTACATACAGTAAGATATCTATAAATCTGTGCTACAGCAGCGGACATGCAATCCTGAAAATATGCTGAGTATCTGTACCCGGATACTCTTAAACATCAAATCATATACAGTCTACATCCGTTATGTCAAAGTCGGTTATGTCGAATTCTCCGGTTATCTCGAAGTCGGATCAAAGTTCGATTTTCAGACACTACCATTTTACATATAACTGACTCCGTTTATATCGAATTTCGTTAAGTCAAACTTCGGTTATATCGATGTATTTTGCTCGGTCCAACGGAAAATGACATAGCTGACGTAGACTGTACATTATTACAAACTTACTTTGTCAGAGCATTAAATCTCAGTGCCAAATCAACAAGTTTTTCCCACTTCTCCTCGTAGTAGAGAATCTCGAGCACTCGCAGAACCAGTCTCCTGATGAACCGGACATCTAGAACAGACTGGTTATCTGCTGGATCCTCAAACTTCAGACTTGCTCCACCTGCTTCATTTAGTATGCTACCAGTCCAAGACTCAAAATGCTCTCCAAGCTTCTTACCCTTTAACTTTGCCTGCAACAGTTGACAATATATACCATATTAACTCGACTATAAGAGTGATAAAAAAAATCGAGATTGTTTTTTTTAAAAGTCAGTTTGTCAATAATTGGTGACCTTATATTGAAATAACTCAAAGGGTCTAACAAATGCATAGACTTTCATAGCTCTGTATGTAAACTGTCAATAGCATTTTCGCAAATCAAATTTATTGCTGTGCATCAGTGCATATATTTGTCTCAATTTGTGTTTAATTAATTACTTCCAAGTGGTTTCAACCGGTCTTATATGCAGGTCTATGCAAAACACACTGATTTAAGACCTAGTTGGGAGTCGTCTTATAGTCGAGATCATCTTATAGATGAGTATGTAATATATATATATAATGGTCACGTCACCTCACATGGCCCCTTGAAGCAACCTCAAGAGGCGCGGTCATGACAAAGAATTGTTAGCTTCAAAAGACCAATATTATTGTCATCTACAACATTCTGATGTCATATGAATTGTTCTCCATTTGTCATGTATATTTATATCAAAATATTAAACAGGTACTTGATAAAAATTGTAGTCATGCATAGCAGTATGTAGATCATATGCCTGTTATTGATAAGATTATATAATTTCAAGTAAATTAAAAATGTTAAAAATGATTTGATTTTCTTTACTTGTGCAATGCTGGTTTTGAACAAATACAATTACATGATAACAGTCTTTATAGAAATTATGGAAGTCGTGATAGCGCAGTGGTAGTGCGTTCACTTCAGGTGAGAGAGGTCCGGAGCTCGCACCCAGCTGTAGCCGTTACTAATGTTCCCTTTGGCAAGGCACTAAAATTTCACACAGCCTATTCTCTCCCTCATGGTGATGTATCTAATCAGGAATTACATCTCGAGAGCGACTAAACTAATGTTGTAAAAACTTGTTTCGCAATTAAGGTAAAACAAATTTGTATAAGTTAACTATTTTAGATTTTTTTTTTTTTTGATATATAGATTCTTTTATTCCTCCACTATAAAGGGAGAGTAGCACATTTACATAATATACAAATGTATATGCAAAGTGTGTTTGTGTATATATAGAGAGATATGCACATAACCATTTAATAACCATTTATTATGTATTGGTAACTGTAATGTGCTCATAATGCGCAATGTAATGCATATTAGTACATTGTATATGTGTTGTCAGCAATGTATCAGGTGATCAGATGTGTAGAATTGTCACCTGGTTAAGATAAATCTTGTCGAAATGAAACACAAGATATATAAACAGGTAACACGTTCCTTGTTTAGAAACTTATTTTAGAAATTAACGACTAACAATAACTTTATGAAAATTATGTTTGTCATGAGGACAATCAAAATAATCTATTAGCTTCCGATTTAATCCATCTGTTCTTGTATTTTAATGTTACAACATCATGTAAATATTGATAAAATAAAATATGTTTAAACTAACCTTAGCAGTTTGAGCATGCATATCGAGCTGTAACTGAAACATCATATCAAGGAGGCAGTCGGCAGCCACGTGCAACGGCTTCCAGGCCTTGGATCGTATCTCGTCGATGGTCAGCAGACCATTGTCCGCCTCGCTCATGGTCGGGGTGTAGGCACGCAGCAGGGCTGTGTGGGCGCTGTTCCACAAGGCTCTTGCAGCATTCTGCAACAGTGTCCAGTACTGACCTCGATGAGACAATACCTGAAATCAACGAGGAAATACAACATATGGTTATAGACACACCTGAGATTATGATGATTACACACGGATACGTAATCCAGTGGTTAAAACGATGGACTGGGAATCCAGGGATCGCAGGTTCGATCCCACATCTGACACTAATAAAATGAACAGTTTTTCAGATGGAACTTTAAACTGAGGACTCGTGTTAGTCAAAGAATTAATCCAAGAATTAGTCCTAGAATTGGTCCTAGAATTAGTTCTAGCATGTTTTATCGTTTTAAAGAACTAATCAGGAGACTTGCTTGATGCACTTTTATTTTCTGAAATTCAAATTATTTTTGGCCAACATTCAGTGGGACTTGTTTGGTGGTTCTGGGATGGGGGTGAGAGGACAGTGTGGCAGGGAACCACTTATAGAATAACAGAATGTAAGCTTTTAAAGCATCAATGTTGATGTTTTTTTTTATTAAAGTCACTTCAACACAAGAAGAAAGAGGACGTCTTATAAAGGACTAATAACATGATCTTCTACAAACTTGCAATAACATGATCAGGTTTGAACTTACAATAACATGATCTTCTACAAACTTGCAATAACATGATCAGGTTTGAACTTGCAATAACATGATCAGGTTTGATCTTGCAATAACATGATCAGGTTTGAATGTACAATAACATGATCAGGTTTGAATGTACAATAACATGATCAGGTTTGAATGTACAATAACATGATCAGGTTTGAATGTACAATAACATGATCAGGTATGAACTTACAATAACATGATCAGATATGAACTTACAATAACATGATCAGATATAAACTTACAATAACATGATCAGATATAAACTTACAATAACATGATCAGATATGAACTTACAATAACATGATCAGGTATAAACTTACAATAGCATGATCAGGTATAAACTTACAATAGCTTTTCTGAAGAAGTTGAAGGACTTGTTGATGTAGTTGAGCGTTTCCTCGGCTGTGAGCAGGGCTCTATCTGGCTGCAGTTCCTGGGTTTTCTGCACATGCAGCCTTGATGTGCTCACGTCTGAACGGTATGTTCTCGGTGTGTCCTCTACCACTGGAGGCTCTGTGAAAGTTGGCGGGGGTGGGGCACCTGTAGAATACATATGGCAATTCAGTCCAGAATTTCATATAGGACATAATCACATAAATATGTGCCATCTGATCAGGCTATTTGCTGTTTGCAATTTGGATAGTGGAGATAAAATACTTGGCAAACCACGGCTGATCTGGATCTATGTTGTTTGCATTACGTTACATTATTCCTGCCGTATATTGTTTGCAAAAGTAATTTTATTTACTCAGCATGCAGAGTTAAGATTACTGGTCGTAAATATATTTTCAAGATGACAAAACATACAAACTTTACATTATTCGTGACGTAACTGAATACTGACCCGTAGCGAGAGCAGCAGCAATCTCTATCCCGGTAGCTGTAGTTTTCGGTCTCTCGAACCCAGCCAGGTCCAGCGCATCCGTCGTCTTCATTTTCCCCTTGGACGGTATAGTAGGAAGATCCTCGTCTGAGCTCAGATCTGAATCATATCGATCCCTCACAATGGCTGAGATCTTAGTGCCATCTTTGGCCTTCCGACGCTCAACTGGCTCTGCGGTGTGGTGCTGTGGTCCACCCTCCCAGCCTACAATCAAGGTTCCAGCTGTCTCAAACACAAACCACTCCTGGTCCAGGAAGTTAGTCCTGAAAGTAAAATATCATTTAACACATTCCCTACTAACAGAAACACTGGCCTGGAGGTTATAACACTTTTATCCAATCTCAAACTCTGTCTCAAGCTTCTGATTGGTTGATTCTGAGTGTTACTGTCAGGTGAACCAATCAGACGACTGAGACTGAGTTATGAGATTGGAGAAAAGTTTTATAAACTCCAGGCATGGTCATACCACAGACACAATTTTTGCTTACTAGTCAATATTATTTAGTATTTACCTGTACCCCATAGCTAGTATTTACCTGTACCTCATAGCTGTGTGGCTCACTGGTTCCACGGGTTCAGAGCGGTTTGGTATCCTTAACCACCCCGTGTGTTCTCTTTAGGAATTTGTCAAATCAGTTTTTAAAGCTGTTGGTTTAAACATATTTATTCGTTCATTTTGTACAGTACATATCTATTGTATAGCTATACAAACGAAAATGGATTTAATCGGAAGCTTAAAGCTTATTGTGATTATCTCCATAAAAGCTGTTGATGCTAGGCGATAATATTACGTCTTCTGGAAGCATGTTCCAAGATTGAACAGTTCTTTGCGAAAAGAAGTACATGTATTTTCTGCAATCCAGTTTACTTTGCATGTGCCCTCTTAGATTAATGTAATTTGTCATCTGATCAGGCTCTATGCTGATTGCTATACGGACAGTGGAGATAAAACTCTTGGCTGAATAGCGAACAACATAGTTCCTGATCAGATGCGTCATAACGACGCGGCTGATCTGGATCTATGTTGTTTGCAAAACTGATTTTATTTACGCAGCAGGCAAAGAGTTAATTAATTGTATAAATTGTTCACAGTAACGAGGATTTGTTGCATCAGGTTTTATATATTGGTAAATGGATAACGTTCGATTAGCAACTGCCTGAAAGCATTGGTATAACATCTTTTACTTCTCACTGCTGCACGGTTATGGTCCCCGGCCACTGCAGTTTGAAATGTTGTCAACATGAACGATTACGGAAGCAAACCATCAGTGACATCAGTTATAACGTCGTCTATATGTGACATTCTATAAGTGTGCATCGTTTTATATCATAAAAACACTTTTCCAGCCAAAAATTTAAGTTTGTTTAATTAGTTATGTTTGGGTTTTACGCCTGCATCAGGACGATGTTGTGCAATATCGCCGACGGGAAGTTTACCCAACAACACCTTTCCTGGGCAGACTCCAGTGGTTAACCAGTACTTGGTGCACAAAACTCCATAAGAAACTGCCAACTTTTTCATATAAATGAGACATGGCCTGAGGGGGGAGCTCAAACCTGTGACCATCTTGCTTAATTAGTGAATGATCAAATTATATTTCACTCATGAACATAGAAAGGTATTACTATCACCTGTAGTGCCACTCAGGATTTTATTGCTTTCTATGTTGCTCTGGTTAAATATAATTCGATCATACACTCAAACAAACAACTCTCCTCTATGTATTCTACACACTTACTTATACATGATATTGTCCTGGTTTCCGAGAACTTTCTCTCTCTTTTCGAGCTTGTGAAGGAAGGCATTGAACTGTGCCAGTCCTTGCAGAATGTTTAGCTAAAACAAATATAGCATAATCAATGTTTCATGTTTGCAAATATAGCATAATCAATGTTTCATGTTTGCAAATATAGCATAATCAATGTGTCATGTTTGCAAATATAGCATAATCAATGTGTCATGTTTGCAAATATAGCATAATCAATGTTTCATGTTTGCAAATATAGCATAATCAATGTGTCATGTTTGCAAATGAGTGAATGGAACTGGTGAAAGAGATCACTGGCCTAGAGGTTATAAAACTTTTCTCCTATCTCAAATTCAGTCTCAAGCTTCTGATTGGTTCAGCTGGCAGTAAAACTCAGAATCAACCAATCAAATCATTTGAGCTTGAGTTTGAGATCTGAGAAGTGTTATAACCTCGGGCACATTTTTTCAATTCAAATGAAAATTTATTGATTGCAAACATCAGGTCCAACCAGATCAGTGGATATTATGTCAAACTTGCTGATTTGACTAGTTTAACATACATTACTATAACAGTTTATTCTAGCATACCGGACACTTCCACGGCATCTCACCGTTACATATCTTCCTTGTTTAACCGCGTTATATTACTATAACAGTTTATTCGAGGTTACCTGACACTTCCACAGCATCTCACCATTACATATCTTCCTTGTTTAACCACGTTACATTACTATAACAGTTTATTCGAGGTTACCTGACACTTCCACGGCATCTCACCGTTACATATCTTCCTTGTTTAACCACGTTACATTACTATAACAGTTTATTCGAGGTTACCGGACACTTCCACGGCATCTCACCGTTACATATCTTCCTTGTTTAACCGCGTTACATTACTATAACAGTTTATTCTAGGTTACCTGACACTTCCACGGCATCTCACCGTTACATATCTTCCTTGTTTAACCCGCGTTACATTACTATAACAGTTTATTCGAGGTTACCTGACACTTCCACGGCATCTCACTGTTACATATCTTCCTTGTTTATCCCGTGTTACATTACTATAACAGTTTATTCGAGGTTACCTGACACTTCCACGGCATCTCACCATTACATATCTTCCTTGTTTAACCGCGTTACATTACTATAACAGTTTATTCGAGGTTACCTGACACTTCCACGGCATCTCACCATTACATATCTTCCTTGTTTAACCGCGTTACATTACTATAACAGTTTAGTCGAGGTTACCTGACACTTCCATGGCATCTCACCATTACATATCTTCCTTGTTTAACCGCGTTACATTACTATAACAGTTTATTCGAGGTTACCTGACACTTCCACAGCATCTCACCGTTACATATCTTCCTTGTTTATCCCACGTTACATTACTATAACAGTTTATTCTAGCATACCTGACACTTCCACGGCATCTCGTCATTACAGATCTTTCTCAGTCTTCTCTTCCGGTGCCAGCCTCGATACATGTCTGGTAAATGTTGACCCACTTTCTCTAGAGACTGATACAATAAGAAATAACTGTAACAATAGCAATATTAATGGAAAGTTTCTACTGTAAACTCGCTATACAGGAATGTTTCCACACTACACACAGTGAGCTAGTATATTTATGTCATATAGCAATGTTTCAGTTTTATTGGAAGACACAGACGGATATGTAGTCCAGTGGTAACACGCTGCACTGGTAATCCAGGGATCGCAGGTTCGATCCCCCGTCTGACCCTAATAAAATTAACAGTCTTTCAGATGGGACGTTAAACCGAGGTCTCATGTCGGTGCTTTACACCGTGCACGTAAAAGAACCAGAGGAGACTCTGGAATGGGTCTCTGTCTGTATCATTGCACTTTCCTCCAAAAATCTAAAATGACTAATCTCTTCAGGAGGCGTCGCTCATATGTGCAACCGGTAGCGACGATAAATAAACGTAAAACACAATTATTGGAAGACAATAGGTCGTTCCATAAATAACGCAAAGATGAGCACCCAGGTAGAACTGCTGACCTTCATCAAACCAACTAGGTAGCTTTTTGACAGGGAAGTGGATGACCCTAACAACTTGGATACGATTGCTCCATGAAATCCGGCCACTCTACAGTATAGGTTATTATGTGACAGTCACATAATCAGACTAATGGGCCCTTGCATGGAATCAAGTTTATCAGTCCATCTTAGCACAATTTAATACTTGCAAGAGCAAAGTGCAAAATACAATGTCAAACCAATCCTACAAGACCTGTGGAAACTGCAGATGTATCGTTGTTCAAACAAGACATTTATGATGTTCTCGACGAGAGTTTAAAATGGTGGCATTTGTTTGTTTGTCTTAGGGGTATAACGTCACCAAACAACTTAGGTCATACGATGATTCACCAGGTCTAATGTATCGGTGCTTCAAGGTTGGCCTTTACCACAGATTGGACTATAGTGTTACAGTAATAACTATGTCTTCAACTGGTGCATAAATTAAGAACAAACACACATAGGTGAACCTTTACCCTGGTATCTATATCTTATATACATCTACAACAAGGTGAACCTTTACCCTGGTATCTATCTCTTACATATATCTACAACAAGGTGAACCTTTACCCTGGTATATATCTCTTACATACATCTACAACAAGGTGAACCTTAACCCTAGTATATATCCATCTCCCTTAACCCTAGTATATATCCATCTCTCTTAACCCTGGTATCTATCCATCTCCCTTTACCCTAGTATATATCCATCTCCCTTTACCCTAGTATATATCCATCTCCCTTAACCCTAGTATATATCCATCTCCCTTTACCCTAGTATATATCCATCTCCCTTTACCCTAGTATATATCCATCTCCCTTAACCCTAGTATATATCCATCTCCCTTAACCCTAGTATATATCCATCTACCTTAACCCTAGTATATATCCATCTCCCTTAACCCTAGTATATATCCATCTCCCTTAACCCTAGTATATATCCATCTCCCTTAACCCTAGTATATATACATCTCCCTTAACCCTAGTATCTATCCATCTCCCTTAACCCTAGTATATATCCATCTCCCTTAACCCTATTATCTATCCATCTCCCTTATATACGATCCCTTGTTTGTATACAAACGTCTCCCTATATTGAAGGTGTAGCCGATGTTCTGGCTATTATTATAAAGTGCAGGAAATCTCTAAATGACACAGATGTATCAACAAACGACATACTAAATCTAGCTCTAACACTGGCAATGTTGCCGTTTTAACACGCTGGACTGATAATCCAGGGATCGCGGGTTCGATCTCCCTGTCTGACCCTAATAAAATTAACAGTCTTTCAGATGAGACTTTAAACCGAGGTCTTGTGTCGGTGCTATACACTGTGCACGTAAAAGAACCAGCTGAGACTCTGGAATGGGTCTCTGTCTGTATCATTGCACTATCCTCAAAAAATCTAAAATGACTAATCTCTTCAGGAGGCGTCGCTCATATAGGCAACTGGTAGCGACGATAAATAAACGTAAAACACACGTTGCTGTTTACACTTCATCTATACTGTATTAATAAATTCTACACCTCTATTTGTGTGTCTTACCCCGTTATAATACGTATCACTGAACTGCAAATAAACAAGCAATGATGATGATGATGATGATGATGATGATGATGGAAATGATTCTGCTGCTAGAAACAATTAGGACTATGATGATTGTATAATGATGATGATGGTAATGATGCTGCTGCTAGAAACAGTTAGGACTATGATGATGATTGTATAACGATGATGATGGTAATGATGCTGCTGCTAGAAACAATTAGGACGATGATGATGATGGTTGTACAATGTTGATGATGGTAATGATGCTGCCGCTAGAAACAGTTAGGACTATGATGATGATGATGATGATGGTTGTATAATGATGATGATGGTAATGATGCTGCTGCTAGAAACAGTTAGGACTATGATGATTGTATAACGATGATGATGGTAATGATGCTGCTGCTAGAAACAGTTAGGACTATGATGATGATGATGATGGTTGTATAACAATGATGATGGTTGTATAACGATGATGATGGTAATGATGCTGCTGCTAGAAACAGTTAGGACTATGATGATGATGATGATGATGATGATGGTTGTACAATGTTGACGATGGTAATGATGCTGCTGCTAGAAACAGTTAGGACTATGATGATGATGATGGTTGTATAATGATGATGATGGTAATGATGCTGCTGCTAGAAACAGTTAGGACTATGATGATGATGATGATGATGGTTGTATAACGATGATGATGGTAATGATGCTGCTGCTAGAAACAGTTAGGACTATGATGATGATGATGATGATGGTTGTACAATGTTGATGATGGTAATGATGCTGCTGCTAGAAACAGTTAGGACTATGATGATGAATTGTACAATGTTGATGATGGTAATGATGCTGCTGCTAGAAACAGTTAGGACAAAAGATGATGATGATGGTTGTATAATGATGATGATGGTAATGATGCTGCTGTTAGAAACAGTTAGGACGATGATGATGGTTGTATAACGATGATGATGGTAATGATGCTGCTGCTAGAAACAGTTAGGACTATGATGATGATGATGATGGTTGTATAACGATGATGATGGTAATGATGCTGCTGCTAGAAACAGTTAGGACTATGATGATGATGATGGTTGTATAAGATGATGATGGTAATGATGCTGCTGCTAGAAACAGTTAGGACTATGATGATGATGGTTGTATGATGATGATGGTAATGATGCTGCTGCTAGAAACAGTTAGGACTATGATGATGATGATGGTTGTAAAGTATGATGATATGATGATGGTTGTAAAGATGATGATGGTAATGATGCTGCTGCTAGAAACAGTTAGGACTATGATGATGATGATGGGTATATGATGATGATGGTAATGATGCTGCTGCTAGAAACAGTTAGGACTATGATGATGTGATGGTGAAAGATGATGATGGTAATGATGCTGCTGCTAGAAACAGTTAGGACTATGATGATGATGAGATGTTGTACATGATGATGATGGTAATGATGCTGCTGCTAGAAACAGTTAGGACTATGATGATGATGATGGTTGTACAATGTTGATGATGGTAATGATGCTGCTGCTAGAAACAGTTAGGACTATAGATGATGATGGTAATGATGCTGCTGCTAGAAAAGTTAGGACTATGATGATGATGATGATGGTTGTTGATGATGGTAATGATGCTGCTGCTAGAAACAGTTAGGACTATGATGATGATGATGATGATGGTTGTATAATGATGATGATGGTAATGATGCTGCTGCTAGAAACAGTTAGGACTATGATGATGATGATGATGTGTTGACAAATGATGATGGTAATGATGCTGCTGCTAGAAACAGTTAGGACTAGATGATGATGGTATGATGTAGACAAGATGATGATGAATGATGCGCTGCTAGAAACAGTTAGACTATGATGATGATGATGATGGTTGTAGATGATGATGGTAATGATGCTGCTGCTAGAAACAGTTAGGATGATGATGATGGTTGTATAAGATGATGATGGTAATGATGCTGCTGCTAGAAACAGTTAGGACTATGATGATGATGATGATGTAACGATGATGATGGTAATGATGCTGCTGCTAGAAACAGTTAGGACTATGATGATGATGATGGTTGTATAACGATGATGATGGTAATGATGCTGCTGCTAGAAACAGTTAGGACTAGATGATGATGATGGTTGTACAATGATGATGATGGTAATGATGCTGCTGCTAGAAACAGTTAGGACTAATGATGATGATGGTTGTATAACGATGATGATGGTAATGATGCTGCTGCTAGAAACAGTTAGGACTATGATGATGATGATGGTTGTACAATGTTGATGATGGTAATGATGCTGCTGCTAGAAACAGTTAGGACTATGATGATGATGATGGTTGTACAATGTTGATGATGGTAATGATGCTGCTGCTAGAAACAGTTAGGACTATGATGATGATGATGATGATGGTTGTATAACGATGATGATGGTAATGATGCTGCTGCTAGAAACAGTTAGGACTATGATGATGATGATGGTTGTACAATGTTGATGATGGTAATGATGCTGCTGCTAGAAACAGTTAGGACTATGATGATGATGATGGTTGTACAATGTTGATGATGGTAATGATGCTGCTGCTAGAAACAGTTAGGACTATGATGATGATGATGATGGTTGTATAACGATGATGATGGTAATGATGCTGCTGCTAGAAACAGTTAGGACTATGATGATGATGATGATGGTTGTATAACGATGATGATGGTAATGATGCTGCTGCTAGAAACAGTTAGGACTATGATGATGATGATGATGGTTGTATAACGATGATGATGGTAATGATGCTGCTGCTAGAAACAGTTAGGACTATGATGATGATGATGATGGTTGTATAACGATGATGATGGTAATGATGCTGCTGCTAGAAACAGTTAGGACTATGATGATGATGATGATGGTTGTATAACGATGATGATGGTAATGATGCTGCTGCTAGAAACAGTTAGGACTATGATGATGATGATGATGGTTGTATAACGATGATGATGGTAATGATGCTGCTGCTAGAAACAGTTAGGACTATGATGATGATGATGATGATGGTTGTATAACGATGATGATGGTAATGATGCTGCTGCTAGAAACAGTTAGGACTATGATGATGATGATGGTTGTACAATGTTGATGATGGTAATGATGCTGCTGCTAGAAACAGTTAGGACTATGATGATGATGATGGTTGTACAATGTTGATGATGGTAATGATGCTGCTGCTAGAAACAGTTAGGATATGATGATGATGATGATGGTTGTATAACGATGATGATGGTAATGATGCTGCTGCTAGAAACAGTTAGGACTATGATGATGATGATGATGGTTGTATAACGATGATGATGGTAATGATGCTGCTGCTAGAAACAGTTAGGACTATGATGATGATGATGATGGTTGTATAACGATGATGATGGTAATGATGCTGCTGCTAGAAACAGTTAGGACTATGATGATGATGATGATGGTTGTACAATGATGATGATGGTAATGATGCTGCTGCTAGAAACAGTTAGGACTATGATGATGATGATGATGGTTGTATAACGATGATGATGGTAATGATGCTGCTGCTAGAAACAGTTAGGACTATGATGATGGTTGTATAACGATGATGATGGTAATGATGCTGCTGCTAGAAACAGTTAGGACTATGATGATGATGATGATGATGGTTGTATAACGATGATGATGGTAATGATGCTGCCGCTAGAAACAGTTAGGACTATGCTGATGATGATGATGGTTGTACAATGTTGATGATGGTAATGATGCTGCTGCTAGAAACAGTTAGGACTATGATGATGATGATGATGGTTGTATAACGATGATGATGGTAATGATGCTGCTGCTAGAAACAGTTAGGACTATGATGATGATGATGATGATGGTTGTATAACGATGATGATGGTAATGATGCTGCTGCTAGAAACAGTTAGGACTATGATGATGATGATGGTTGTACAATGTTGATGATGGTAATGATGCTGCTGCTAGAAACAGTTAGGACTATGATGATGATGATGGTTGTACAATGATGATGATGGTAATGATGCTGCTGCTAGAAACAGTTAGGAATATGATGATGATGATGATGGTTGTATAACGATGATGATGGTAATGATGCTGCTGCTAGAAACAGTTAGGACTATGATGATGATGATGATGGTTGTATA
Source organism: Archivesica marissinica (assembly GCA_014843695.1). Classification (NCBI taxonomy): domain Eukaryota; kingdom Metazoa; phylum Mollusca; class Bivalvia; order Venerida; family Vesicomyidae; genus Archivesica; species Archivesica marissinica. The sequence goes on along the minus strand of CM026398.1, from coordinate 48,712,537 downwards.
ACGGTGATGATGGTAATGATGCTGCTGCTAGAAACAGTTAGGACTATGATGATGATGATGATGGTTGTATAACGATGATGATGGTAATGATGCTGCTGCTAGAAACAGTTAGGACTATGATGATGGTTGTATAATGATGATGATGGTAATGATGCTGCTGCTAGAAACAGTTAGGACTATGATGATGATGATGATGGTTGTACAATGTTGATGATGGTAATGATGATGATGATGGTTGTATAACGATGATGATGGTAATGATGCTGCTGCTAGAAACAGTTAGGACTATGATGATGATGATGGTTGTATAACGATGATGATGGTAATGATGCTGCCGCTAGAAACAGTTAGGACTATGCTGATGATGATGATGGTTGTACAATGTTGATGATGGTAATGATGCTGCTGCTAGAAACAGTTAGGACTATGATGATGATGGTTGTATAACGATGATGATGGTAATGATGCTGCTGCTAGAAACAGTTAATAGACTTCCACTATCAAGTATATAACATATTAACAGTAGACTTTGTTTATACAGGTAGCATGGGATGTGCTTTCTCCGTTTATAAATTTATTTATAAGTACATTGTCAGATATCAGTCCAACTTTGGTGATATTTACCTTGATCTCGGCTTCCTCCTGTGCTTGTTTAGCTGCATCGGACATGTTCTGGTTTACATGCAGGGCCTGAAAACACAATATAATTACAAAATATTATTCGAAATAATCCACCAGTTGATTTCAGATGCAGAGGGTTTTCCTTTACTTTCACAAAAGTGACCTGGTCTTTAACGGATTGACGTTTAATTTGAACAAAATTTGGTATAACGGTCATTGCCATGTTGCTTAAGGGCAAGTTTGATCAAACTTACATGCATAGAGTGGTGGAACATATGCTCGGCGTATTCCTATGCTCAGCGTATTTGTCCAGTTACAGCCGTATTTAAAATATTTATATAGATCTAGACTAATTTCGCTGACAGAGCTGAAGCATGGTTCAATAGCATTCCGTTGCATGTATCGGTATCCTGATGCAACTGTCACATGACTGGTCTAGCAGGCCAACAAATCATTGGGCAATTTTTTCCACCGAAACTGATACGATTTATGAGCAATTCAGGTAGCTATCCGAATCTTAAAAATCTACACCTAACCCGAAAACTAGTGTCTAAACCATTTCTGATTATGATCAATAAGTGTTTTTATTCAATGATGTACTATATCAAAATAAGATATTCAACAAGTTATGGTGAACAAGTATGCCATGCATAGGTGCCCCGAAGTCTTAAGTTCCCCACATAAATGGGTACCGACCGACACCGTTTCGCTAGTGTATTGAGCAGCAAGGTCACGTGATTAAGTTAAAACTGTCAACAAGAGTTTTTTGAAAGTTGTTTTCACGACTTTAGAAAATAATAATATATGGCAATTAACATAATATTTTTATGCAATTAACATTTAATACTGGTCATTATATGTGGGATTTACGCCGAGCATAGGTTCCACCACTCTATATGTGTCTCACGGGTTGTTTATTCTCTTATTAGCCTATAAACTGGTTACTAATGAAATAAAAGCAGAAAGAAAGACATTTACAGTCAAACCTGTCTTAAGCAGCCAGCCAAGGGAATCACAGAAAGTGTCTGCTTAGCACAGGTGGCTGCTTAATAGAGGTTAAATATATAATTAAACAATATATTGGGAATCTGGAAACTGGCTGCTTAATACAGGTTGGCTGCTTAATAGAGGTGACCACTAACACATGTTTGTCTGTAGTTTTGGAAAGCAGAATTAACTGCAACTTTGCGGGGAAGTTTTACAGTTGATTTGATTGAAACAAATTTTCGACAGACAACTAGCCAATATCTATAATTAGATAGAAAATATTCAAAAGTTAAATTTTATCAACAGTTACAAACCTTGTATTTCTGTCTTCGTTTAGATTTAGGGGCCGATGCTTGCCCTTTGTTTTGGACTGTCTTGGAAGAGCCTGCAGGAGCTCGCGGTGTATTGAATTCCTAATAAAATAATGAATCAATGATGTTAAAATATAATAGAATATATACCTACCATATTCATGTCACTCGTATAGGTTGAGTGTATTACCTATTATACATGTGTCAAATCCCCCATGTTTAATATATAAATAAGACCACATATAGCTCAGGCCCTACTTTTACTGTATAAGACAGACCATGTATAGTTCAGGCCCTACATATACTGTATAAGACAGACCACGTATAGCTCAGGCCCTACTTTTACTGTATAAGACAGACCATGTATAGTTCAGGCCCTACATATACTGTATAAGACAGACCACGTATAATACAGGCCCTACTTTTACTATATAAGACAGACCATGTATAGCTCAGGCTCTACTTTTACTGTGTAAGACAGACCACGTATAGTTTGGGCCCTACTTATACTGTATAAGACAGACCACATATAGTTCAGGCCATACTTTTATTGTATAAGACAGACCACGTATAGTTCAGGCCCTACTTATACTGTGTAAGACAGACCATGTATAGCTCAGGCTCTACTTATACTGTGTAAGACAGACCAGGTACAGCTCAGGCCCTACTTTTACTGTATAAGACAGACCACGTATAGCTCAGGCCCTACTTTTACTGTATAAGACAGACCATGTATAGCTCAGGCCCTACTTTTATTGTATAAGACAGACCATGTATAGCTCAGGCCCTACTTATACTGTATAAGACAGACCATGTATAGTTCAGGCCCTACCTTTACTGTATAAGACAGACCATGTATAGTTCAGGCCCTACTTTTACTGTATAAGACAGACCACGTATAGTTCAGGCCCTACTTTTACTGTATAAGACAGACCATGTATAGTTCAGGCCCTACTTTTACTGTATAAGACAGACCATGTATAGTTCAGGCCCTACTTTTACTGTATAAGACAGACCATGTATAGTTCAGGCCCTACTTTTACTGTAATAAGACAGACCACGTATAGTTCAGGCCCTACTTTTACTGTATAAGATAGACCACGTATAGTCAGGCCCTACTTTTACTGTGTAAGACAGACCACGTATAGTTCAGGCCCTACTTTTACTGTATAAGATAGACCATGTATAGCTCAGGCTCTACTTTTACTGTGTAAGACAGACCACGTATAGTTCGGGCCATACTTTTACTGTATAAGACAGACCACATATAGTTCAGGCCATACTTTTACTGTATAAGACAGACCACATATAGTTCAGGCCCTACTTATACTGTGTAAGACAGACCACATATAGTTCAGGCCATACTTTTACTGTATAAGACAGACCATTTATAGCTCAGGCTCTACTTATATTCGTTCGGACGTGAACCACCCGAGTGGTCAGAATATGTCGTCGGATCCTCATTTCTGATGACATATTCTGACCACGATGGTGGAATATTCTTGTCGCACACCAGTGAATACTGATGGGAGGCTCTACCTCGTTTCCCACGACATATTCTGCCCACGATGGTGGAATATTCTTGTCGCACACCAGTGAATACTGATGGGAGGCTCTACCTCATTTCCCACGACATATTCTGACCATGATGGAATATTCTTGTTGCACACCAGTGCATACTGATGAATACTATTTCTCGCACTCTTACTAACCAGGACACACGTTTTATTGCCAACTTGGTTAATATTTGAATCTGAGGTGAACATTTCTGCTGGATCAATCTCTGTTTCATTGATTTCATTGAATTGACAGTGCTCACAAATTGGTGAAAAATATGCTCCGAGCTAGTCTATACATGTGTAATTACGTATTTCTGGACAACTTTAATATGCTTGTGTTCCTATAAAAATGTCATTCAGACACAGCAGACAATTTAATATATCGGTTGGATGAGACGTAATTCATGACGTAATACAATTACGTCATCCACCCGATTCACGTGCGTATATATAAAATAAGACAAATTGTCAAGCGAAAATGGTTTAAATAATTGTGACAGTCATATTTGAACAGGAATAAGATGGTTTTAATGGTGTTAATGATATTAAAACTTTACTCTACAGCCTGGTATACGGTTAGTTTATACAAATTTATTTTAGCTCGATTGCGAAACAAGTTCTTACAACTTATATTAATCCATCGCCACGAGGAGAGAGAAGAGGCAACGTGGAATTTAAATGCCTTGCCTAAGGGCACAATCGTAATGGCGCCAGCAGGGCTCGAACTCCGAACCTTTCACACCTGAAGTGAACGCGCATCCACTGCGCTATCACGACTTCCGACTGGTATACGATTGAACAACGGTATAATATAGTGATGTTGAGAACCTATTAAATCACTTAAACAGTCTGTACAAATATTACATTGTACAACAGTTAAACAACATCCAAAGTGAAATCCTTGTACACATACAATATTTACACTGATTTTTCACATGCATAGTGAGGGGGGGGGGGTGCACAAGACACAATCATACTTTGTACCCAATGATCTTATAGCAGTAATTTTATATGAAAATGATGACTATAAATCCATATTGATGATCAATGGAAACAACATAGAATAAACTAACACAAAGTGAATGTATGACATCTTAGACAGTGAATCATCCAACAACATTCAGGTAACGTTATATGATTTTTCACATGCATAGTGGGGGGGGGGGGGGGGGTGCATGCACAAGACACACTAATATTTTGTGCCCAATGGTCTTATAGTAGTAATTTTTATATGAAAATGACGACTATAATTCCATAGGAAACAACAAATTATTGTGTCTTGTGCCCAGGGGTCAATAATTCTTATGTACTGATGATCGGATGAATGGAAACAACATAGAATAAACTAACATAAACTATCACACGAAGTGAGCGAATGACATTTTAAGAGACAGTGAATCATCCAACAACATTCAGGTAACTTTATATGACACGCCAAACACCAGAAATAACCTCATCTTCCATGATTTCGCCAAACTTATCACCGGGTGGTTTAGCGCTCACTTTCGCACCCATATTGCCGCCTCGTTTGATCTTGGCCGCATTCATGCCCAGCTTACTTTGAGCTCTACTGGCATTTTGAGGCCCGGCTGCTCGGCTCACGGACCGAGCCATTCTACTCTGAGACATGGCCATCCTGCTGGTTCCCTAGATTTGTTACAGCATCAGTATTACAGTATTTTGAATATGAATTAAAAAATGAAGATGCTATCAGGCAGATATATATATTTCCATTTTATTACAGATTCTGCTGATGTTATATATTTGTTTATAAAGAAGGGTCTGTGGCAAATGACGAAATAAATATAAAAATGATATGGGTCAGTGCACAAAGTTTGACACTAGAGTGATGTTAACCCATTCAACACCAAGTAACTGACATGGACTGGTCCATGATATTCTTAGACCAATAAATGAATAAGAAAATTACATTCGGACCAGTTCATTTATCAAGATGGGTAATTTTGCCTAAAATTAGTAATACTACTGGGATCTACACTTTTTGTAAGCCTATATAGAGGTCTGTGGTGTTGAAAGGGTTAATTAAGTTTTACATAATGTGAAATAAGTCAATTTTCATCATATGAAAACCAATTTAGTTTATATAAATTTATATTAGCTCAATTGCGAAACATGTACCAGACGGAATATATCGCCATGAGGGAGTGAAGAAGCAATGTGGATTTAAGTGTCTTGCGTAAGGACATCACAACAGTGGTTCTGGCAGGGTCCGAACTCATGACCTCTCGGCTACGAGACGGACACAGTATCCATTGCTCCATGGAGCCTCCACAAATGCATATTGTTATGTTTATATCACATACTTAGTTATACTTAAATGAACAACACAGAAACTTACAGTCAACCATCTGTGTAACACAGAAACTTACAGTCAACCATCTGTGTAACACAGACACTTACAGTCAACCATCTGTGTAACACAGACACTTACAGTCAACCATCTGTGTAACACAGACACTTACAGTCAACCATCTGTGTAACACAGACACTTACAGTCAACCATCTGTGTAACACAGAAACTTACAGTCAACCATCTGTGTAACACAGACACTTACAGTCAACCATCTGTGTAACACAGAAACTTACAGTCAACCATCTGTGTAACACAGAAACTTACAGTCAACCATCTGTGTAACACAGAAACTTACAGTCAACCATCTGTGTAACACAGAAACTTACAGTCAACCATCTGTGTAACACAGAAACTTACTGTCAACAATCTGTGTAACACAGAAACTTACAGTCAACCATCTGTGTAACACAGAAACTTACAGTCAATCATCTGTGTAACACAGAAACTTAGTCAACCATCTGTGTAACACAGAAACTTACAGTCAACCATCTGTGTAACACAGAAACTTACAGTCAACCATCTGTGTAACACAGAAACTTACAGTCAACCATCTGTGTAACACAGAAACTTACAGTCAACCATCTGTGTAACACAGAAACTTACAGTCAACCATCTGTGTAACACAGAAACTTACAGTCAACCATCTGTGTAAAAGAACACCTCCGAAAAAAAGACGCACGATAAAAATTCTGTCTATAATCTCTAAAAACAACCATTTTGATTTCCCATCAAAGTCGCTATTCACAAGCACTATAACTTGCAATGAGAGACAACCAGAAACCGCCTGGGCCACCTGTACATGTTGGACTAACCTTGTCCTTGCTGTATTCTACCATGGCAGCAGCAAACTTCTTCGGATCATCTCCGGTGATTGTCATCGTACCACCCGGCTGCTTAGTGAGAAATGCTCGGATACCAATTATCTGCTCATTACGTCTGCAACAAAAAGGGGAAATGAACTGATCTGCAGCACAAAGGGAAGTGAACTGATCTGCAGCACAAAGGGAAGTGAACTGATCTGTAGCACAAAGGGAAGTGAACTGATCTGCAGCACAAAGGGAAGTGAACTGATCTGCAGCACAAAGGGAAGTGAACTGATCTGCAGCACAAAGGGAAGTGAACTGATCTTCAGCACAAAGGGAAGTGAACTGATCTGCAGCACAAAGGGAAGTGAACTGATCTGTAGCACAAAGGGAAGTGAACTGATCTGCAGCACAAAGGGAAGTGAACTGATCTGCAGCACAAAGGGAAGTGAACTGATCTGCAGCACAAAGGGAAGTGAACTGATCTTCAGCACAAAGGGAAGTGAACTGATCTGCAGCACAAAGGGAAGTGAACTGATCTGTAGCACAAAGGGAAGTGAACTGATCTGCAGCACAAAGGGAAGTGAACTGATCTGCAGCACAAAGGGACGTGAACTGATCTGCAGCACATATTGTGAGATATCAGTCACGAGCCGGCTCATCTGGATCTACACTTTTTGTAAGCCTATTTAAACGTCTGTGGTGTTGAAAGGGATAACTTGGAATTTTTTATATTTAGATTTTAATTTATATTGGAGAATTTTATTGGCTTTAAATTGTTTATACACATTTATTTTAGCTTGATTGCGAAACAAGTTCTTATAACTTATATTAATCACTCTCGAGACCTCATTCCTGATGGAATCCATTACCACGAGGAAGAGAGAAGAGGCAATGTAGAATGTAAATGCCTTGCCTAAGGGCAGAATTATAACAGCTCCAGCGGGGCTCGAACTCCGGACCTTTCACACCTGAAGCGAACGCGCATTCCACTGCGCTACCACGACTTCCTAAATTGCAAGGAGTCATTGGAGAGCTTGTTATTACCTTATCGTACAGTTCACCCATAAAATGTTCAATGGTACCATTCGTATAGACCATACTTATAATTGATTCATTGATGGAGATTTGTTCATTGATACATCGAGTCTAACATAAATTATTGACAATACATCGATTATTGTATGTGGCACAGTTATTTTCCCTGCAACATTTTGTGAACATGGTGAATACCTATCAAATTGCAAATTTTCATAGTGTAGATAAAAATGTGGGCAAAATGTGAATTTTTATAAGTTAATTACAGAGACAATTCAATGTAACTGTATCAGCTGGGTAGATAATACAGTATGTTGGTTGGCAGTTCTTAAAGTTTAAACGTTATTTATTATTTTACAACTATTGCGAAGCAAGTTCTAATAACTTATATTAATCACTCTCGTTGGCGCGGATGAAAGCGTATATGTGGTCATTCGTGTGGGAGGAAACCGGAGTACCCGGAGAAAAACCATCACCTGTCCGATCTGGCGACCACCGTATCATCTCACATACTTCTCGGTCCGAGGATCGAACCCGGGATGCATTGGTGAGAAGCAAGCATGCTAACCACTGCGCTAAACTGGCAGTTCTTAGAAACTTTACATTGAAGGTTGACGTTGATAGTCAAATACAAGACCAACGGAAGCCAAAAGAAATATAACTTTGTATTCGGCAGTCATGAATCAGTGATACATAGCTATCGTTTCTATCGATGACACCTCTAACCGTACTACAGTGCAATCTCACAACACTGACAACCTTTGGAATGGCAAACTATACTATACATTTTACTATTAAAAATGCTGAACGTATGTGTGAGTATTTATGGTAATTGTGTACCTTGAAATCCACGTCTCTGTGTCGTTACACCACTCCAAGGCTATCTCCGGTAAACCCTCCGTCAGCGCCTTCTGGGCCACCTGTACAAAGAACTCGAGGTAGCGGGCACGCTTCTTAAACTTCGCAACTGAAATACAAGCCCATACAGTAAAATATGTTTACAACAAACACCCACATTACAATAGAAACCAAGTCCTTATATTCATAGCTTATACAAATTTAGTTTAGCTCGATTGCGAAACAAGTTCTTACAACTTATGTTAATCACTATCGAGACCTCATTCCTGATGGAATCCATCGCCACGAGGGAGAGATAAGAGGCAATGTGGAATTTAAATGCCTTGCCTAAGGGCACAATCGTAACGACTCCAGTGGCGCTCAAACTACGGACCTTTCGCACCTGAAGCGAAAGTACTACCACTGCGCTATCACGACTTTCACATATCCACTTTATTCATAGATCACTATACACATACATAACTATTACAATTAATATAGAGAAACTATCATCGAGTGATGAATGCTCAGTTTCATATATCTCATGTGTAACTTATGCCAGTTTTACAAGCAAGGTTTACTGGCAATACAAAAGAAGTTGTTATGGTCACAGAATGTACATTTTTGGTTTTTGTTTATACACATTTGTTTTAGCTTGATTGCGTAACAAGTTCTTACAACATTCGTTAAATCGCTCTCTTAACAGCATTCCTGATGAAATCCATTGTCACGAGGGAGAGAGGAGGCAATGAAATGTAACGGCTACAGCTGGGCTCAAACTCCGGGCCTTTCACATGTGAAGCGACTGTGCTACAACTGCACTATCATGACTCCCACAATCAATCTTTTTAACCAGTATGATCCATTTTTTTAACACTGATAACATATCGATTTCCGCAGTTTGTTTTCACTTTATTGATAAGATTTCAGCACATTTGACCCACAAGATGGCTGCATCGCCTGGCATTTGGCCACGAGATCGCAATCTATGTATAGTATATGCTACCTAACAGCAAGGTGATTCACAAATATATGACCACAAATGCCTGACCTAGGTACAGTGGAGTTACATACCTTCCCTGTATGCAATTCTGCTGGGTAGATAGGCTATGTACGCATGCAGAATGCTCGGATCCTCATTCCCTGACAACTCATGCTCACTCTGGGCTACAATAAACACACACAAACAGTCACCAACTACTGTAAGAAACTGCCAACATTTTCATATAAAGAGACACGGTCAGGGCCGTCGCTAGAGCTATTTTGATGATACGCACGACTAAATATGTTTGTCGAGTGAGCATATGGAGCGAGTACGCTAGGGGGGTCCGGAGATTTTTTGAAATGAGGAAGCAATTTCCTGCATTTCAATGCATTTTGTAACAAACAATTGCAGGATTAAAGTTCTTACGACAATCCGTATAAAGGTATAAATTAAGGCTAGATGTATAAAAATGTTTATACATGATCTATCGCCATTATCAAACAAGCATGTAAAATAGCACAAACTAAATTACGAGATGCACCATATTTGCAATGGGCTCAATTATTCCACCATTCCACATATCACGGCACCTATGTATCCCTACTAACCCCCCCCCCCAAGGTTTTAATGCATTTTTGGAGTTTTCATTTTTTTCATTTTCTGAGACCAATGATATGCACGTGCGTACTTACATATGCCCAGCGACGGGCCTGGCGGTCTGAGTGGGGCTAGAAACCGTGACCATCAGTGATGATAGGTTACAGTGGTATACAAGTCAGCGACTGTAACAACTCGATCCCGGAGGCGGTCTAATATTAATAAGTAAAATAATATATTATGATTTCTGATAAATTTATAATCTACTTTGTACATACATTATACTTACAGAATAATCAAAATTCATAAAATGAACCCTTTTCGCTGATCTTAAGTCCAAGTAAATATTCAGGATACTAAATTCAACAGAATCAGGAAGAAATAAAGGTCAGTAAATAAGTAAAGCATACACAATTGGCAACGTTGAACATTAAACTGTCAAATACAAAACACACCAGCAAAACTGAGACTATCTGAGACATGTAACTACTATATACTTCAATCTAAATCAAAAACATCCAAAATCTAAAATGACGTTGATTATTTGATAACATCTAGAATTGTAACCATAAATGAATTTTTCTATGCTTTACCACCGTTCCAATGCCCCCCCCCCCACACACACTGTTCATGGTTACTGAGGCCCATAAAATGCACAAATGAGGTCCCCTGTTCCTAGAAGACCAATACAGCCAATGTAATGTTCACATATACATGTCATGTTTTAGTATTAACCCTTTCCCTCATAGAAGCACATCTTGACGCCATTACCAATACGACATACATTGACATTGTAGTAGCCAAACCAATGTTCATAATAAAGGCCAGAATCTCATGTAGTCCCAGTAATATCTATGGAGGTGGGATAGATATGGCGACTACTTATCCACTGCATGATAGCTAAATGGCTGTCGTTTGTATGGAGATATAATAGTATATTAACCTAAATCTCTATATAGTCCCAGTAATATCTATGGAAGTGGGATAGATATGGCGACTACCGGTACTTATCCACTGCATGATAGCTAAATGGCTGTTGTTTGTATGGAGATATAATAGTATATTAACCTAAATCTCCATGAAGTCCCAGTAATATCTGTGGAGGTGGGATAGATATGGTGACTACTTATCCACTGCATGATAGCTAAATGGCTGTCGTTTGTATGGAGATATAATAGTATATTAACCTAAATCTCCATGAAGTCCCAGTAATATCTGTGGAGGTGGGATAGATATGGTGACTACTTATCCACTGCATGATAGCTAAATGGCTGTCGTTTTTATGGAGATATAATAGTATCTAAATCTCCATGAAGTCCCAGTAATATCTATGGAGGTGGGGTAGATATGGCGACTACTTATCCACCGCATGATAGCTAAATGGCTGTCGTTTGTATGGAGATATAATAGTATATTAACCTAAATCTCTATATAGTCCCAGTAATATCTATGGAAGTGGGATAGATATGGCGACTACCGGTACTTATCCACTGCATGATAGCTAAATGGCTGTCGTTTGTATGGAGATATAATAGTATATTAACCTAAATCTCTATGAAGTCCCAGTAATATCTATGGAGGTGGGATAGATATGGCGACTACTTATCCACCGCATGATAGCTAAATGGCTGTCGTTTGTATGGAGATATAATAGTATATTAACCTAAATCTCTATATAGTCCCAGTAATATCTATGGAGGTGGGATAGATATGGCGACTACTTATCCACTGCATGATAGCTAAATGGCTGTCATTTGTATGGAGATATAATAGTATATTAACCTAAATCTCCATGAAGTCCCAGTAATATCTATGGAGGTGGGATAGATATGGCGACTACTTATCCACTGCATGATAGCTAAATGGCTGTCATTTGTATGGAGATATAATAGTATATTAACCTAAATCTCTATGAAGTCCCAGTAATATCTATGGAGGTGGGGTAGATATGGCAACATCTATGGAGGTGGGATAGATAGGCGACTACTTACTTACTAAGGTAAGGGTTATATGCAAGCTGTTCATGTGTTATCACAATGACAAACAATTTCAGTGACTTTATGAAATCTCTTATTTTAATAGCAACTGCAGATGCAATGCAACTATACTCAGAAGGGCGTTATTGCAAGGCGATGTCTCCATGATGATGCAGGTTCTAAACTTGACTTATGCATGTACAAATATAATGTCATACTATTATGTGTAAAAATACTTCAGCAAAATCAAATATGTCAAAAGCAATTCATAAATAAAACAGCATTTAGTTAAGCAGTACAATGTGCAGTGATGCATTAAATAAAACATAAGTTAGTAACTAAGGCAGTTCCAAAATCACAAGGTCCCTTTCTTCTCATTTAGTTTATACAAATTTATTGCGAAACAAGTTCTTACACCTTATATTAATCACTCTCGAGATCTCATTCCTGATGGAATCCATCGCCACGAGGGAGAGAGAAGAGGCAACGTGGAATTTAAATGCCTTGAAGGCCACAATCGTAACAGCTCCAGCGGGGCTAAAACTCCGGACCGTTCGCACCTGAAGCGAATGCGCATCCACTGCGCTATCACGACTTCCACAATTTTCTTCTCATTTCCACTGGTTACTACTGGCTCCGAGGTTAAAAAACTGTTCTCAGATTCAAACTCGAGCTAAGTATTTTGATTGGTTGAATCCGAAATTTGCACTTGGCTTCAACCAATCAGAACGCTTGTGTTTGAGATTTAAGATAGGTTTTGTAACCTCCATGCCAGTTTTTATATACGAGTGTAGATCTATTAAAAAAAACTAATTTTAGTCATTACTCTGATACAAGGGCACTAACCCATACATTAACCCTTTGCACGCTAGTGCCAGATAAAATCATTATTCGGATAGTGGAGCTAAAACACATGGCTGAATAGCAAACAACATAGATCCTGATTACGCCGCGTCTGATCTGGATCTATGTTGTTTGCAAATGTGATTTTATTTACTCAGCAGGCAAAGGGTTAATAAATAGTTATATCTACAAATGAGTCTCTAAATGATCTAAATAATTGTGTTTACTTGTAAAATCCTCTGAAATATAAACAAACACAGACATTTAAGGCAGACAAGCATAGCCTACTTACCAGGAACTACAATAGTGAGAATCAATGCACATCTATATTAGATTTATTCTTTATTTCCATCTCATCGTTGTACAATACATAAAATATACCAATATACACAACAAATTATCATGGCAAAGTACAACACCATTCATTATAAAAGAATTATAAGAGACTAATCTAATCGTCTGACCCTAATAAAATTAACAGTCTTTCAGATGGGACGTTAAACCGAGGTCTTGTGTTGGTGCTGTACACCGTGCATGTAAAAGAACCAGAGGAGACTCTGGAATGGGTCTCTGTCTGTATCATTGCACTATCCTCCAAAAATCTAAAATGACTAACCTCTTCAGGAGGCGTCGCTCATATGGTCAACCAGTAGCGACGATAAATAAACGTAAAACACTTTCAGACACTTATCATTTTACATATAACTGGCTATGTTTATATCGAATTTCATTAAGTCAAACTTCGGTTATGTTGAAGTATTTTGTCCGACATAACGGATTTACACTGTATTTCAAAATATTTTTTAACAATATACCCTACATAAAACTACCCAATCTGTATAATATTGCGAACTACCAACAAAATGTTTTATTCAATGTTCTGTGTTGTTGAGATGCAATGTTTCTTGTTTATGAATATATAGTTTTGCATACCTTGTTTAGAAATACTGAGCATGTGGGCCTCCAGGGCTTTAAGTTCCTCATTGAGGGGTCCGTCAGCCTCATGGTCCTTCATCATGCTTATTGCCCCCTTCTTCCCACGTCGTGACTTGTTCTTCAGTGCCTGCAACCAGTTAACACCTTCGTAACCGCTTACAAGACACAAAAACATATTTATTTCTCTGAAATCTCAAGTTGTTCAGTAACTTGTAGTTTTGCTTTTATACCAACTTAGTTAGCTCGATTGCGAAACAAGTTCTTACAACTTATATTAACCCTTTCAACCCCACAGGCCTCTAAATAGGCTTATGAAAAGTGTAGATCCAGATGAGCCGGCTCGTGACGAGCCGTCTCATCAGGATCTGCACTTTTTTGCCAGTAATAATTATTACTATTTTTAGATAAAATTCTCCATTTTGATAAATGAACTGGTACAAAGGTAATTTTCTTATTAATTTATTGGTCTGAAAATATCACGCACCAGTCCATGTCAGTTACTTGGGGTTGAATGGGTTAATCACTCTCGAGGCCTCATTCCTGATGGAATCCATCACCACAAGGGAGAGAGAAGAGGGATGTGGAATTTAAATGCCTTGCTTAAGGGCACAAGCGTAACGGCTCCAGTAACTGCATACATGTATTAAAATATACAGGCCAGCATTTATGACCTGAATCCAGTTTCCACTCTCACTTTTGATGACATACTGTCGGTGACAAAACATTTTGCTTCATACAATATGATGTAATACTGGTATGGCTCAACTGTTTTCTATGAATACAAGAGTAGTGGCAACTGGTGCCAATGCTTGGCTGATGTGTGATGACCTAGAAAAGGGTCAAGGTCATAACTATTATTAATGACTAGGAGTATTTAAAAACTGTCATGTGATGAAGGTCATGGACAAGGATTCATTACAAGGTTTTAACCTGACAAAGGTCAAGGTAAACAGTCATAGGTCAATGTGGAGCGCTAATGACTAGGTGTGTTACAAGTTTTTAACCGGACAAAGGTCAAGGTAAACAGTCATAGGTCAATGTGGAATGACTAGGTGTGTTACAAGTTTTTAACCTGACAAAGGTCAAGGTAAACAGTCATAGGTCAATGTGGAGCGCTAATGACTAGGTGTGTTACAAGTTTTTAACCTGACAAAGGTCAAGGTAAACAGTCATAGGTCAATGTGGAATGACTAGGTAAAGAGATAAAGAAGTGACAAAGGTTAAAGTATTTAGATACCAACAATACAATGGTTAACATTTTCATATGGATGAACAGCTGGGAAAAGAATATGACCTTGCCTATTCATCCCAACCTGACTGGTTCTAACATGTACCTGAACAGTGATGGAACCAGGTACTTCCTCATTGTCAGCACTGGTATCCAGCGTGGTTCCCTTCTCTAAATCTTTCACATCCTTGGCTGGTTCCCCACTGTCAATAGCCAACAACTTGCGACCGGCATCATTCAGACTGTTTGCTAGAGACTTCTGGCCCCAGTTTCTCAACACCTACAAGGCATAAGATATGCTAGGAACTTCAAAGAATATTACCATTATATTACAACAACTTTCAGCATCATATACAAGTACAGTATTAAGCTCAAATAGCATTGTTTTCTTCACCACCACCACACACACCACCACTGCCGACTATTTGGTTTAATGGCTCTTCAGCACAGTTCAGGCTATATCGCCCTGGGTTAAGTATATTGTATACAAGATAGTTAAAAATATATATACATGTATGTAGTAAAATTGTAATGACGAAAGGTCAATTGCAACAAAATTTATCAAGATATAAAAATGTAATGATAACATTTTTTCCTCTTTATTAAGTCTTTCAACAATAGCACCCCCCCCCCCAGTAACAATCATTTCTTCAATCTTTCAGAGCATAATTTAATTCTTTATAAAAACCTCTCAAACACTAATTGGATTTGTAATCCATGGATCTATAAAATCTTCAAAGGGCCATAACTCTGTCAAAATCCAATATTTTATGTTCATCTCTCATTACTGCTCATCTGTCATCACTGTTCATCTTTCATCACTGTTCATCTTTCATCATGGCTCATCTTTCATAATGGCTCATCTTTCATAATGGCTCATCTTTCATCATTGCTCATCTTTCATAATGGCTCATCTTTCATAATGGTTCATCTTTCATAATGGCTCATCTTTCACTACTGTAGATCATTTATGAAGATCCTACTTGCATCATTAAGCACAATAAATAAACATAACACACGCTAAGCCTCAGGGAAGCTAACATTTCACAACATTCTGTTACCTTGGCCATGTGAAATGTGATGCAAGCAGTCATGTGATGCAGACTGTCGGCGATGGAGGTTGGACGTTTCTGTCGTAAACCGGCTGGTATCTCCTGCAACACCGCATGACACTGCTGCAGAATCTGCAATTATACAACACACACGATCTCATTCAGGTGAATGCTTGTGCGCCGCATGATGGAAATGTCTTCATTAATACACCAGCACATTCAAGCTTACAATTTGTGTTGCTGCTATGTGGGAATGGGTTAACACTAGGCTATAGCTGAATGTTCCACCTTGCAATGCAAGATAATATAATTAGTCTTTCTAAAACCAGATTATAAAGAAACTATTTGTATGCAGTACAAGAAACACTAGCTTCTCGTGTTCATGAAGGACCCACTTTCTCGAGGTAAAATATTAGTTTATACAAATTTATTCTTTCAGCTTATATTAATCACTCTCGAGACATCATTCCTGATGGAATCCATCGCCACAAGGGAGAGAGAAGAGGCAACGTGGAATTTAAATGCCTTGCCTATGGGCCTAAATCGTAACTATATATATACTATAAGGTAAAATATTATTCGGCTACAGTTTTATTCACGTGAACAATACAAATGTCTGTATGTCATCAAATGTTAACTCGTCTGTAAACGCTATGCTTAAACACCGGGCCAGTATAAACATCAAAAACAGTGGTAATATTACCGCTACTGAAAGAAGCAAGTTACTAAATATAGACTATTATACTATATATACTAGACTTATATAACCAGTCACATATATTTCTGTTTATTAACAGTGAACTTACAATAATCAAATAATCCCAATGTTTTGCTATCGTCTGATGACCCAGTTTGACCCAGTTTGAGTCGTGAATCACTGGTGAGGCGACGGAACAATATTTATTCAAACACATGACTTGAAGAGCACAAAACATTACGGAGTCGTCATTACGTCGTATCAATATTACAGAGTAAACAAATTTGTGAAGATAAAAAAACCTATGTTGTGGTTTGCCAATAAAACCTTTAGTGTGCTTTACCAAAACAACTGTGTTGTACTTTGTCGAAAAGAAATGTGTTCTAAGATGCCTGTGCTGTGCTTTACCAAAACAACTATGTTGTACTTTGTCGAAAAGAAATGTGTTCTAAGATGCCTGTGCTGTGCTTTACCAAAACAACTATGTTGTACTTTGTCGAAAAGAAATGTGTTCTAAGATGCCTGTGCTGTGCTTTACCAAAACAACTGTGTAGTACTTTGTCGAAAAGAAATGTGTTCTAAGATGCCTGTGCTATGCTTTACCAAAACAACTATGTTGTACTTTACGCAAAATGGTTACCTGGCCCAGGTTATGTTTTGCCCATTAAGGACTGTGTTGTACTTTACACAAAAGGGTTACCTGGCCCAGGTTATGTTTTGCCCATTAAGGACTGTGTTGTACTTTACACAAAATGGTTACCTGGCCCAGGTTTTGCCCATTAAGGACTGTGTTGTACTTTACACAAAATGGTTACCTGGCCCAGGTTATGTTTTGCCCATTAAGGACTGTGTTGTACTTTACACAAAATGGTTACCTGGCCCAGGTTATGTTTTGCCCATTAAGGACTGTGTTGTACTTTACACAAAATGGTTACCTGGCCCAGGTTTTGCCCATTAAGGACTGTGTTGTACTTTACACAAAATGGTTACCTGGCCCAGGTTTTGCCCATTAAGGACTGTGTTGTACTTTACACAAAAGGGTTACCTGGCCCAGGTTATGTTTTGCCTATTAAGGACTGTGTTGTACTTTACACAAAAGGGTTACCTGGCCCAGGTTTTGCCCATTAAGGACTGTGTTGTACTTTACACAGGTTATGTTTTGCCCATTAAGGACTGTGTTGTACTTTACACAAAATGGTTACCTGGCCCAGGTTTTGCCCATTAAGGACTGTGTTGTACTTTACACAAAATGGTTACCTGGCCCAGGTTTTGCCCATTAAGGACTGTGTTGTACTTTACACAAAATGGTTACCTGGCCCAGGTTATGTTTTGCCCATTAAGGACTGTGTTGTACTTTACACAAAATGGTTACCTGGCCCAGGTTATGTTTTGCCCATTAAGGACTGTGTTGTACTTTACACAAAATGGTTACCTGGCCCAGGTTTTGCCCATTAAGGACTGTGTTGTACTTTACACAAAATGGTTACCTGGCCCAGGTTTTGCCCATTAAGGACTGTGTTGTACTTTACACAAAATGGTTACCTGGCCCAGGTTTTGCCCATTAAGGACTGTGTTGTACTTTACACAAAATGGTTACCTGGCCCAGGTTTTGCCCATTAAGGACTGTGTTGTACTTTACACAAAATGGTTACCTGGCCCAGGTTTTGCCCATTAAGGACTGTGTTGTACTTTACACAAAATGGTTACCTGGCCCAGGTTTTGCCCATTAAGGACTGTGTTGTACTTTACACAAAATGGTTACCTGGCCCAGGTTTTGCCCATTAAGGACTGTGTTGTACTTTACACAAAATGGTTACCTGGCCCAGGTTTTGCCCATTAAGGACTGTGTTGTACTTTACACAAAATGGTTACCTGGCCCAGGTTTTGCCCATTAAGGACTGTGTTGTACTTTACACAAAATGGTTACCTGGCCCAGGTTTTGCCCATTAAGGACTGTGTTGTACTTTACACAAAATGGTTACCTGGCCCAGGTTTTGCCCATTAAGGACTGTGTTGTACTTTACACAAAATGGTTACCTGGCCCAGGTTTTGCCCATTAAGGACTGTGTTGTACTTTACACAGGTTATGTTTTGCCCATTAAGGACTGTGTTGTACTTTACACAGGTTATGTTTTGCCCATTAAGGACTGTGTTGTACTTTACACAGGTTATGTTTTGCCCATTAAGGACTGTGTTGTACTTTACACAGGTTATGTTTTGCCCATTAAGGACTGTGTTGTACTTTACACAGGTTATGTTTTGCCCATTAAGGACTGTGTTGTACTTTACACAGGTTATGTTTTGCCCATTAAGGACTGTGTTGTACTTTACACAGGTTATGTTTTGCCCATTAAGGACTGTGTTGTACTTTACACAGGTTATGTTTTGCCCATTAAGGACTGTGTTGTACTTTACACAGGTTATGTTTTGCCCATTAAGGACTGTGTTGTACTTTACACAGGTTATGTTTTGCCCATTAAGGACTGTGTTGTACTTTACACAGGTTATGTTTTGCCCATTAAGGACTGTGTTGTACTTTACACAGGTTATGTTTTGCCCATTAAGGACTGTGTTGTACTTTACACAGGTTATGTTTTGCCCATTAAGGATTGTGTTGTACTTTACACTGTGTTATGTTTTGCCCATTAAGGACTGTGTTATGTTTTGCCCATTAAGGACTGTGTTATGTTTTGCCCATTAAGGATTGTGTTATGTTTTGCCCATTAAGGACTGTGTTATGTTTTGCCCATTAAGGACTGTGTTTTGCCCATTAAGGATTGTGTTGTGAGGTCAAATAATGGTGTACAAACAAAAGTTTAAGGCGTACAAAGTAAAAGCTAAGATTTCACATTCAAATAAAATATTACTTACAGTCTACTATTGATGTGGAATTATGGGATTTCCATCTTGTACGTAGATTATAAACTAATCACAATCATGTCCATAATATGTCAATTGTTATCCCTAATCATTGCCATATCAACGGGCCTACGTGGTACTATCCACACTCGCCTATAAGACGAGTTTTTTACCAACCGATTATGTCTTCAAAGTGGCTTCTTGTTTTATAAGTGAGTGTTAAAAAAACCGGATCTGTAGTCCAGTGGGCAACCGGTAGCGACGATATTTAAACGTAAAACACAACAAATTAAAAAAATTGTTTTGTAAAAATGTGTTAAATGGTATCCATAAATACGTTTTAGAAAAGAAAGCACTCTGACACAGAAACATTTCTTCAACTTGCACTGGTCAAACATGCAATTTATATTTGTGTCTGGTGGCAACTTTATCAACACATCTTATATGCAAATGCCCGCCAAAACCCAAAGATTTCAGGACCAACGTGGGGGGTTTCGTCTTATAGGCAAGATCACCTTATAGACGAGTATGGCCAGTACATGTATACATGGACACTGAATTAGTAGTGTGTAAAACATACCTGGAATACTGGTATAGAGGGAATCTTGTAGAAGATAAGAGGTGCAACGAGCCCGTAACACTGTACCACCGCCTGTAGTGCCAGGTTCGACTCATTGAGCCAGCCTGCAAGCTCCACGGCTACTATCATCTTCTCACATTCTTTCAGTCTCTTGATCTATACATACACATACCAATGCATTAATAATCTTTCCCAGTTAAAACTGTATCAAATATGAAGTTCTAGGGAGTTATAGGGAGAGGACACTTCAGAAGAGGCTTAGTTAACAAATCTATCGGTATATTTGCGTACAATATGGCATAGTTAACAAATCTATTGGTATATTTGAGTACAATATGGCATAGTTAACAAATCTATCGGTATATTTGAGTACAATATGGCATAGTTAACAAATCTATCGGTATATTTGAGTACAATATGGCATAGTTAACAAATCTATCGGTATATTTGAGTACAATATGGCATAGTTAACAAATCTATCGGTATATTTGAGTACAATATGGCATAGTTAACAAATCTATCAGTATATTTGAGTACAATATGGCATAGTTAACAAATCTATCAGTATATTTGAGTACAATATGGCATAGTTAACAAATCTATCAGTATATTTGAGTACAATATGGCATAGTTAACAAATCTATCAGTATATTTGAGTACAATATGGCATAGTTAACAAATCTATCAGTATATTTGAGTACAATATGGCATAGTTAACAAATCTATCAGTATATTTGAGTACAATATGGCATAGTTAACAAATCTATCGGTATATTTGAGTACAATATGGCATAGTTAACAAATCTATCGGTATATTTGAGTACAATATGGCATAGTTAACAAATCTATCGGTATATTTGCGTACAATATGGCATAGTTAACAAATCTATCAGTATATTTGAGTACAATATGGCATAGTTAACAAATCTATCGGTATATTTGAGTACAATATGGCATAGTTAACAAATCTATCAGTATATTTGAGTACAATATGGCATCATATATCACAATATTTTAATGGTCCATTTTTCACAACAATGGTGGATGCAAAGTGGAAAAATGCAGCTTTATGTTATTTTATACAAATTTATTTTAGCTTGATTGCAAAACAAGTTCTTACAACTTATATTATTCACACTCGAGACCTCATTCCTGATAGAATCCATCGCCACAAGGGAGAGAGAAGAGGCTTTGTGGAACTTAATTGCCTTGCCTAAGGGCACAATCATAGCGGCTCCAGCGGGATTGTTTTGACGATCCATTTTTCACAGCATTGTTGGATGCCAAGTGGAAAAATGCAGCTTTACGTTACAGGCTCCGAAATGGGATTAGTTGTTTCCTTTCTTTCGTTTAGAATCAAATGAATAAAACAATTGATCATTATTGTAATAGAATATAATGTATATTAAGGAAGTGTATAATATTCACACATGAATAGTTGGTGGATTTGAAGCCCTGACATGGATTTTAAAAAATAGCTTTACAGTCAAACCTGTCTTAAGCAGCCATCCAAGGGAATAACAGAAAGTGGCTGCTTAATAGATGTCAAATGTATAATAAAACAACATATTGGGAATCTGGAAACTGGCTGATTAACACAGGTGGCTTGCTTAATAGATGTCAAATGTATAATAAAACAACATATTGGGAATCTGGAAACTGGCTGCTTAACACAGGTTGGCTGCTTAATGGAGGTGACCACTAACACAGGTTTGACTGTATTGACAAATTCAAGCGTATCATCAGTTCTATTATACAACTGGAACGATGCTATATTTCCCTTCATAATTGTCAGCTTAGACACACATACTGACCTCATCATTTAAGTTAATTGAACATTTAATTAATTGGTACAAATAATAATCGCATTATTTTTCACCAGAATGACAGAACCAGTTGCTCACCTGACCCTTGTATACGGGTCCCTTGTCACAAAGGGAGTCACAGAAGAGCTTGCCTTCGCGCACGTTGATGTCCACGCTGATGAAGATACTCGTGAGGAACAGCCGTAGATTTACAGGCGAGGACAGACAGACAAGCTTCTGGTTTAACCTGCAACATATCTCTCACTGATCTCAGTCATGCAATTATAAATCTTGTTTTTTTTTTAGTTTATACAAATTTATTTTAGCTCGATTGCGAAACAAGTTATTTCAACTTATATAAATCACTCTCGAGACCTCATTCCTGATGGAATCCATCGCCACGAGGGAGAGAGAAAAGGCAACGTGGAATTTAAGTGGGGCTCGAACTCCGGACCTTTCGCACCTGAAGCGAACGCGCATCCACTGCGCTATCACGACTTTTTTTTTAGTTGGGTGTACCGTTCATGTCATATTCAGTTAGTCTATACAAATGTATTTTTTGCTCGCTTGCGAAACAAGTTCTTACAACTTATATTAATCACTCTGGAGACCTCATGGAATCAATCGCCACGAGGGGGAGAGAAGAGGAATGTGGGAATTTAAATGCCATGCCTAAGGGTACAATCGTAGCGCCTCCAGCGGGATGCAAACTCCAGTCCTTTGGCACCTGAAGCGAACGCGGCTACCACGACTTCCACTTCATATGCAGTTATACAGTTTAGTAGTATGCCATGTATAAATTTCCATCCATAAATTGGAAACATCTAAGACGACGACTTTACATGGAAAAAATGGTTCACGGTTTCTGACAGTTATGTTATATTTCGGGTTTTACGCCTGCATCAGCACCATTTTGGGCTATATCGCTGGCGGGCAGTTTACCTAACAACATCTTTCCTGGGCAGGCTCCAGCAGTTAACCAGTACTTTGGTGACAGAAACAGATAATTAATTACAAATGATTTATTTACCTCATTAGTGTCAATTTAAAGTCCATTTCATTCGACGACGTGTATGTTTTGCCTTCAGGAGGCGGGGCTTCAGCAATGAAATGATCCCAGAGCACATCACAGGCCCACCTACAAATATCGTAACAACCAATCTGGTAAGAGATCTGGCTGAGGAACGCCCATGTGGTGAGGACCGGTAGAGGGTGATTGACTAGGATGGCTCTTGTACTCTCCCCGATGCTGTCGCCAATCAGTTTACCATCCACGGTGTAGGCTGCTACAGCAAACACGTATCTCTCGTTGCCTTTGAGTCCAGCAACTCTGAGCTCGGTGTGATGGTACGGAATCTGCTCTCCAGTTCCAGGGAAGTAGTAGTCATTGAGTCTGGCCTTGACATTGCTCCCTGTAGCATTTCTAGCAAATATTCTAAACCAGGCTACCTGTGAACAGAAATAAGTATACAAGAACATAGGTAAATTTATATTATTTATAATTTATCTATACAACTTATACATAAGAAATTCTGACCTATGCACATACAATAAATAAAAAATAACTTTTTGTAGTAAATTGTCTTTACATATTTGCAGATAACTAGTTTCTTTCTGCATTTATGACTATAGTACAGACAGCTAAGCAAGAAGAACCATTTACCCATTTACTCCACATAACCACCATATGACACCTTTATCGCTTCTCATATATAGCGCTATGCATTTATGACTAGTACAAGTACTAAGCAAGAAAAATAATTAAACCATTTACTCCACATAAAACGCCATACGACATCTTATCGGTTCCCATATATAGCGCCATTCCATGCATTATCTATTCACATAGATATTGAATATGTAGAACAGTGTGCCTATTGCTTATCAGCAGTATGGAGATTAAATGAGTAACTGCCCCCTTCTGTTAATATTCTGTATAAAGTTTAAACTTTATTTATTTTACGATTGCGAAGCAAGTTCTAACAGCTTATATTAATCACTCTTGGCGTGGATGAAAGCGTATATGTTGTCATTCATGTGGGAGGAAACCGGAGTACCCGGAGAAAACCCACCTGTCCGATCTGGCGACAACTCATGAATTCAACACCAAAAAAGCAAACTTGTCAATTTAGCTAAATATATTTATTTAGCAACAAGTAAAAGAAATGGTATTAATTAAATAAATGAATGTTACTACTTGTATAATAATGACTTGTGAGACCTGGATACCAATTATATTGTTAATTAAACAACACTATAGTTCGTAAATGTTATTGCTATGGTTACTCATACCGTATATATATCATGCTTTTCTGTAAACTGTGTATGTAACTGCCAATCATGTTTCTTGGCGATGTACATGTTTACGCGAATAAAAACTTGACTTTGATTAAAAGGAGGTAATGAAAGAAGAAAAGGAACTACTGCAAATTACGTTAAGTTTGTGGGTGAGTGTCGTATTTTCATGGTTTTTCACAAATTCACAACCATTGAAACATATAGAAAATGATTATAAATCCAAGGATGACTGGCATGTGTGAATATATGATATACCAAGTAATGTATAAAATATGACATAAAACAATTCTATAGTATCTATATATACATATCAATAGTTACTTTCTCTTCAGTGCTTGGTCTCCAGGGTGCAGGTTTGAATACTACAGAGTTGTCTGTCCTTGAGAGCAAAATGGGCGGGGGAGGGACACGCCCTTCTGTCGGTGTTTCCTCGGACACGTCCGTGTTGTCCGTGTATATTCTCTTCTCCTCTACCTGAGCCTTCTGTATACAAGTCACAGCATTCTGTAATAAATATATACGCAAGTGTGTTCCAGCGAATATTCGTACATATGTTATTTTAAAATCCAACAATGAATTTTCGAGACCAAACAGACGGAATGATCCAAGTGTCTGTTCTTTCATATTCTCTATGTGGTTAACATTTATTTAAAGTTATTTTAAATTCCACCATAACATTACCGGTTATGGAGTGCACACTTTTAAACATATATATATTCTACTAAATATTACCTTGGGTGCAAACTCCGGGCCTTTCACACCACACCCGATGTGAATGCGCTACCACTTCGCTATTACGACTTCTAATAGTAATAGGACATCGAATAGTGGTACGACTTCAAATAGTGACAGGACTTCAAATGGTGATATGACGTCTAATAGTGAATTTACTTTCAAAGTACAGAGCCGACTATTATATTTAACATTGTTGAGGTATATACACTTTCAAATGCAACCTTTGATCGAGAGTGCACAATGTTAACAACTCGACTATGAAGGTCCAGTCAAGTTATATTAAAATCACTAGAGCAGACATGGATTTACAAATGGAATAGATTTTCTTCCATCCATTAATAGAGATATTTATCATGAAACCCCTGTCCGAAAACCACTCTAATCCGAAAACCTCTGCAAACCGAACTAATCCTATAGTCCAGAGGCCGTTAGGTTTAGAGGAGTTTCACTGTACAAGTCAGGAAATCTTACTTCTAGCAACTTCTTCTGTTCCTTGGTTACTTTACCATCATTAGGGATGAGGTAGGCTTTCTGCATGTACAACATGGACTTGGACAGGTTGTTCTTGTTGGCGCGAGCCAGGAGTTCCTCCATGGTCTCAACATACGAGTCCACTAGTGATCTGTCACTGCCCTGAACGTAATGAAAATAAAAATAAATATTTTATGCTTTCCAAGGAAATATAGAAATTTATCAGTGACATAAAAATGTGTTATTCCACAGGTTGAAAGCAATGGAATAACACATTTTATTTTATTCGTTCGGACGAACATTCGAATGCCAAAATAACCATTCGTTGCTGATTATAATGTCCAGTAAATCTGTCTATAATGACCATGCATGGACAAGGCAAACATTGGTCTTTGTTTACAGGTGATCTCTAATAATAGGTCAAATGCATTGATAGTGACTTTATGGAAGCGGCAAGATTTTATTTGGTGGTCTTCAATTGGTCCTTTATCACAAGTAGGACTGTACTTACAAACTGCATTCTTGAGCAGGTCCTGCGCTTAAAGGGTTTGGGCATGTTGGTGGCAGGGTCAGCACCCATCTGTTCCAGCTTGAGGCACACTCTATGGTACATTAGAGTGAGTTCCAGGTGTAAATCCTTAACAGTATTCCAGACGGCGGTCGCTGTACCCCTCATACTCTCCGGAATGAGTTCATCACGGTCCACAACCGTGTCTTCTGTCACCTCCCCATCGCGTCTACCATCAGGCGAGAACATCTCCTTGTTTAATTTCTGCAAACAAATATAACATTACCTGCAAAGTATAGACAGGGAGGATTCATTCATAGGGTTCCTGATGTCAGGTCGCCAATGGCGCCAAGAATAATAAATACTGGCGCTAAATTTTGGGACAATTTTTTTGAGGCAAATACTGGCAAAAAATGGCCCCAAATAGCTAATGAACATTGAATGATATGTTATCATTGGTGGTGCTAGGCAATGATAGCTTTCAATATTCTTGAGCGAAATATTATTTGATAATAAAAATAAATTATACTAAAACAAACAAATTTTCTTTTTCTTCTATGCTAGAAAACATTTGTTAAGATTGACAATGATGCTACAGCAGTAACCGCACATTAACGGAGCTACAACACAAAACACCGATACATTTTTAATGCAAAGATAGGGGACACGTTTTATACATGGTCCACAAAACACTGTCTCCAAAAATAGTTGACACATTTTTTATGCAAAAGTAGAAGACCCTTTTATACATGGTTCGCAAATCACTGACACGGTTTTAATGCAAATGTAAGGGACCCATGTTATAAATGGTCTGCAAATCAGTGACATGTTTTTAATGCAAATGAGGTGAGCATCTTATACATAAAGTAGTATACATAGTAAGCAAATAGATACAGTAGCTCAAGATAAAGTCTTAACCCTTTGTACGCTAGCGGCAGGTAAAATCACTTTTACAAATAGCATAGAGCCAGATCAGACGATTCTGTTTGCTATTCGGATAGTGGAGCTAAAACACATGGCTGAATAGATCCTGATCAGACATGGTGTTACGCCGGGCTGATCTGGATCTATGTTGTTTGCAAATGTGATTTTATTTACTCAGCTGGCAAATGATTAATATATAGCCTGACTAAATTACAATTTATGTGTAATTGTTAGAAGGTAAATATTCTTAATGCATATACATATATGTTAGAAGGTAAATATTCTTAATGCATATACATATATGTTAGAAGGTAAATATTCTTAATGCATATACATATATGTTAGAAGCACAAAATGATACTTAGAGGTTATTACATGTCTAGTTTCATATCAGCATAGGTGTCTGCCTGAGGTAACTTGATATCAGCATAGGTGTCTGCCTGAGGTAACTTGATATCAGCATAGGTGTCTGCCTGAGGTAACTTGATATCAGCATAGGTGTCTGCCTGAGGTAACTTGATATCAGCATAGGTGTCTGCCTGAGGTAACTTTGATATCAGCATAGGTGTCTGCCTGAGGTAACTTGATATCAGCATAGGTGTCTGCCTGAGGTACTTGATATCAGCATAGGTGTCTGCCTGAGGTAACTTGATATCAGCATAGGTGTCTGCCTGAGGTAACTTGATATCAGCATAGGTGTCTGCCTGAGGTAACTTGATATCAGCATAGGTGTCTGCCTGAGGTAACTTGATATCAGCATAGGTGTCTGCCTGAGGTAACTTGATATCAGCATAGGTGTCTGCCTGAGGTAACTTGATATCAGCATAGGTGTCTGCCTGAGGTAACTTGATATCAGCATAGGTGTCTGCCTGAGGTAACTTGATATCAGCATAGGTGTCTGCCTGAGGTAACTTGATATCAGCATAGGTGTCTGCCTGAGGTAACTTGATATCAGCATAGGTGTCTGCCTGAGGTAACTTGATATCAGCATAGGTGTCTGCCTGAGGTAACTTGATATCAGCATAGGTGTCTGCCTGAGGTAACTTGATATCAGCATAGGTGTCTGCCTGAGGTAACTTGATATCAGCATAGGTGTCTGCCTGAGGTAACTTGATATCAGCATAGGTGTCTGCCTGAGGTAACTTGATATCAGCATAGGTGTCTGCCTGAGGTAACTTGATATCAGCATAGGTGTCTGCCTGAGGTAACTTGATATCAGCATAGGTGTCTGCCTGAGGTAACTTGATATCAGCATAGGTGTCTGCCTGAGGTAACTTGATATCAGCATAGGTGTCTGCCTGAGGTAACTTGATATCAGCATAGGTGTCTGCCTGAGGTAACTTGATATCAGCATAGGTGTCTGCCTGAGGTAACTTGATATCAGCATAGGTGTCTGCCTGAGGTAACTTGATATCAGCATAGGTGTCTGCCTGAGGTAACTTGATATCAGCATAGGTGTCTGCCTGAGGTAACTTGATATCAGCATAGGTGTCTGCCTGAGGTAACTTGATATCAGCATAGGTGTCTGCCTGAGGTAACTTGATATCAGCATAGGTGTCTGCCTGAGGTAACTTGATATCAGCATAGGTGTCTGCTGAGGTAACTTGATATCAGCATAGGTGTCTGCCTGAGGTAACTTGATATCAGCATAGGTGTCTGCCTGAGGTAACTTGATATCAGCATAGGTGTCTGCCTGAGGTAACTTGATATCAGCATAGGTGTCTGCCTGAGGTAACTTGATATCAGCATAGGTGTCTGCCTGAGGTAACTTGATATCAGCATAGGTGTCTGCCTGAGGTAACTGATATCAGCATAGGTGTCTGCCTGAGGTAACTTGATATCAGCATAGGTGTCTGCCTGAGGTAACTTGATATCAGCATAGGTGTCTGCCTGAGGTAACTTGATATCAGCATAGGTGTCTGCCTGAGGTAACTTGATATCAGCATAGGTGTCTGCCTGAGGTAACTTGATATCAGCATAGGTGTCTGCCTGAGGTAACTTGATATCAGCATAGTGTCTGCCTGAGGTAACTTGATATCAGCATAGGTGTCTGCCTGAGGTAACTTGATATCAGCATAGGTGTCTGCCTGAGGTAACTTGATATCAGCATAGGTGTCTGCCTGAGGTAACTTGATATCAGCATAGGTGTCTGCCTGAGGTAACTTGATATCAGCATAGGTGTCTGCCTGAGGTAACTTGATATCAGCATAGGTGTCTGCCTGAGGTAACTTGATATCAGCATAGGTGTCTGCCTGAGGTAACTTGATATCAGCATAGGTGTCTGCCTGAGGTAACTTGATATCAGCATAGGTGTCTGCCTGAGGTAACTTGATATCAGCATAGGTGTCTGCCTGAGGTAACTTGATATCAGCATAGGTGTCTGCCTGAGGTAACTTGATATCAGCATAGGTGTCTGCCTGAGGTAACTTGATATCAGCATAGGTGTCTGCCTGAGGTAACTTGATATCAGCATAGGTGTCTGCCTGAGGTAACTTGATATCAGCATAGGTGTCTGCCTGAGGTAACTTGATATCAGCATAGGTGTCTGCCTGAGGTAACTTGATATCAGCATAGGTGTCTGCCTGAGGTAACTTGATATCAGCTTAAGACTGAAGGCCATAGGCTGATATCAAGCTACAGAGGGTCAATACCTAGGCTGATATGAAACTAACCATATAATAACGTCTTTATTACTTTGATATGAATTTGAACATTTAATTATCAAAATCATGCTCTATATATTATTTATCAAGAATAAATAACAATTACTGAAATAGATACACGAAAACGATTGAAGTATTACTATAAAATACAAACATCTGTTTTTCTGTTAACTTTTACATGCTGCGACACTAAGTGAAGTAAACAAATTAGCACTATGTGCGCACGAGTTATTTTCTCAGGAACTAGTTATGATACGTTTTTCTGGTTTGATATGGTCACAAGCCCGTATCAAACCAGAAAAGATGTATCATAACTAGTTCCTGAGAAAATAACTCATGTGCAAACATATTATCAGACTTGAAAAACACAGCGTATCAACCTGTGGTAGGCAAATAATGGCAAACAATAGGCTAAAATACATATCAAAGTAATAAATACTAATACTGTTACACACTTAACCCTTTCAACACCACAGACCTCTAAATAGGCTTACAAAAAGTGTAGATCCAGATGAGCCGGCTCGTGACGAGCCGTCTCATCAGGATCTGCACTTTTTGCCAGTGATATGACTATTTTTAGACATAATTACCCATTTTGATAAATGAACTTGTCCAAATGTGATTTTCTGATTCATTTATTGGTTTATGAATATCATGGACCAGTCCATGTGAGTTACTTGGTGTTGAATGGGTTAATATCTATATTAAAAATAATAATGTATCTATTTCCAAAATATGGACATTCTAAGGATTAAGCACCCATGAATAAACAAATAGAACATACACAATGCTCCATACAAGTTCATGACACATAGTTGACATAATGTTCTAGACATGTCAATCACAGAAATGTCCCTAATTGCTACTGGTATCAGACAAACACATATTAATCAAGTCCACATGTTGCATCAACATTTACACAGAGTACCTTTCTCTTGGCCATAACATGCTAAAAAGGAAATATTTATATGCTTCAGTAACAGGGAACCAGGCACACGATAAACCTTGGAAAATGGAGAATAACCCTGATGTCAAACAATATTAACCCGTAACCTGCCAAATACAACTAAAGTCGCTTTTGCAAACAGCATAGAGCCAGAGCAGACAGCACAGAATGTGCCATCTGATCACAGACGGATCTATAGTCCAGTGATAACACGATGTGGATCCCCCGTCTGACCCTAATAATTAACAGTCTTTCAGATGGGACTTTAAACCGAGGTCTTGTGTCGGTGTTTTACACCGTGCATGTAAAAGAACTAGAGGAGACTCTGGAATGGGTCTCTGTGTGTATCATGCACTATCCTCCAAAAATCTAAAATGACTAATCTCATCAGGAGGCGTTGCTCATATGGGCAACCGGTAGCGACGATAAATAAATGTAACACACACACACACATCTGATCAGGCTCTATGCTGTTTGCTATTCGGATAGTGGAGCTAAAACAATTGTCTGAATAGCAAACAACATAGATCCTGATCAGACGTGGCACAATGCCAAGGCTGATCTGAATATATGTTGTTTGCACAACATTCCCTCCAATTTTTTCGGCAGGTTAAGGGTTAAAACTTTAGTCAGCAGCGTAAAAAATATCCATATAAAATCTGGTATTGGAGGTTATAAAATATTGATCAAACCTGGAATTAAATCTTCAACATTATGACTTGATATGGTTGAAAGTTTGAATTGAGTTCAACCACAATCTGATTAGTTGAGGTTGAAAGTTTGAATTGAGTTCAACCACAATCTGATTAGTTGAGGTTGAAAGTTTGAATTGAGTTCAACCACAATCTGATTAGTTGAGGTTGAAATTTTGAATTGAGTTCAACCACAATCTGATTAGTTGAGGTTGAAATTTTGAATTGAGTTCAACCAATCAAAATGCTTGACACCGAGTATGTTAATCCCTTACTCCACAACAGAAGAGGCTATGTACTCGTTATATCTCCATCCATGTTGCTGATAAGCAATAGGCATACTGTACTACATACTCAATAATCTATATCTATGAGAGAATTATAAGAAATTCAGGAAATGTGTGTAAAATCTATTCCGAGCTACAAAAGCAAACAGAGAAAGTTTTCAATAAATTGTTAAATAATGTTTTTTTTTATTATAGTGTCACCCCTATTTAAAGGGCCAGCCATTTCTGACTTATGACACCCCTTTTTATGAACATCAGTACTTCCCGAATCCTATGCTTGTATGCCAGGCGCCATGTTGGTAGGCAATCGGTAACCATTATTTAACTACCTGGCGGCTCACCAACCGGCCATATCAGAACGAACCCCTGACAAGGTTCGAACCTTCGACCTCCCTATCAGTAGGTGGATGCCGTAACCACTAGGCCACGGAAATAATGAATTAATATATCATAATTAATGTTAAATACTTAATCTAAATATAATTGTATTAAAAATACTATTATGCTGTAAAAAGCAGTGTTTATATGTCTTAATATATTAGTTTTATATAGTATACGAGTACAGTCTACATACGTTATGTCAAAGTCGGTTATGTCGAATTCTCCAGTTATCTCAAAGTCGGATCAAAGTCCCGTTTTAGACACTATCATTTATATCAAATTTCATTAAGTTAAACTTCGTTTTTTGTCGAAGTATTTTGTTCGATCTGACAGAATTTGACATAACGGATGTAGACTGTTTTAAATATTAACCCTTTCAACACCACAGGCCTCTCAATAGGCTTACAAAAAGTGTAGATCCAGATGAGCCGGCTCGTAGCGAGCCATCTCATCAGGATCTGCACTTTTTGCCAGTAATATTACTATTTTTAGACAAAAATTACCCATTTTGATAAATGAACTGGTCAAATGTAATTTTCTTATTAATTTATTGGTCTGAAAATATCATGCACCAGTCCATGTCAGTTACTTGGTGTTGAATGACTCAGTCCATGTCAGTTACTTGGTGTTGAATGGGTTAAGATGAATAAATTGTGTTATTCGACCTATTTCATTCATAGTTTATGCCGATACATTTCAGTTTCACTACATCACACATGAAACAGTATATAATAAGCTCATATTCATTTAATGCAAGGACTCATATATAAAAATTATAAACTTTATTTATTTTACATTGATTGTGGAACAAGTTTTAACAACTTATATTAATCACTCTCTTTTGTGCGGATGAAGGCGTAAAATGTAGTCATTCGTGTGGGAGAAAACCGGAGTACCCGGAGAAAACCCACATATCGATCTGACGATCCTCGTAACATCTCACATACTTCCCGGTCTGAGGATCGAACCATGGTTGCATTGGTGAGAAGTGAGCATGCTAACTGCTGCAATAATAGGCTTAAGTACCCATTGCCAAGTGTACATCGTTAGACCATCAGTAGGTTCGATCACAACCATCGGACCATAATAAAATTAACAGTCTTTCAGATGGGACTTTAAACCGAGGTCTCGTGTCGGTGCTTTACACCGTGCATGTAAAAGAACCAGAGGAGGCTCTGGAATGTGTCTGTCTGTATCATTGCACTATCCTCCAAAAATCTAAAATGACTAATCTCTTCAGGAGGCATCACTCATATGGGTAACCGGTAGCGACGATAAATAAAGGTAGAACACACAGACCATCAGTATGAATGAAATAGGTTTAAATATCCACATGTACAGCATAAATCACTAATAGGCTTAACTGACTTGTATACTGTAGATCGGGGTATATTTGTGTGAGTCATATTTCAAAGTTTCATGTTTAACCTATATGCAATATTCATGATTCACAAAAACATGTGAAAACTATATGAAATGGTTACATAATTATAGTCTCATGTGACTTTGAAAACAGATGCTTGGGAGGGGGAAGGGGGGAACAACTCCAATATGACCAATCTACAGTAATATATCGCAGGAAGTGGCACAATAAAACAAGTGTTGATTCTGTCCTGTGTGCAATTATAGACTAGTAATAACTTACAAGGACTATCTCCTGAAAGTCAAATACCACACTTGATTAATTCAGATGTACTATACACCGGGAACATCAAGTACTCGCTGGAGATAATCACAATAAGCTTTAAGCTTCCGATTAAATCCATTTTCGTTTGTATAGCTATACAATAGATATGTACTGTACAAAATGAATGAATAAATATGTTTAAACCAAGTACTCGGTGAGAATACAATTACTTGACTAGTAAGCTAGCACTCATTAGAAAGAATTGTCTCCCCTGCTTTTGCTTTTGGTTACAGTTATATTTTACTGATCATATATCAACAGTTCTTTTCAACAAGAACAGCCACCACACTTATTCCTACTCCCCACCCCTCTATGTTTTCTTAAGTTGCCATTAGTTTATACAAATTTATTTTAGCTTGATTGCGAAACAAGTTATCACTCTCGAGACCTCATTCCTGATGGAATCCATCGCCATGAGGAAGAGAGAAGAGGCAACATGGAATTTAAATGCCTTGCCTAAGGGTACACTCGTAACAGCTCCAGTGGGGCTCGAACTCCGGACCTTTTGCACCTGAAGCGAACGCGCATCCACTGTGCTATCACGACTTCCACAAATTCCCTTTCAGTAAATGTATACAATACAATGCAGGGCTCTCGCTATCGGTCGCCAATTGCGATAAATATTGGCGCTAAATTTTGTGAATTGGCGAAAATATTTGGCCCTTTTTCTTTTTTTTTGGGGCACATATTTTGTCAAATACATGGCTTCAAATATTTATTTGTGAACTATATGGCTCTTAGTTGGCTCCAAGTTTTTTAAATTGGCTCCAGTGTTTTTCAATTGGAGACGGAAGTGGCGCAGACAAACATTCCAACAGAGGGAACCCTGCAATGTATACACTGACACGTAGAATACATAGAACATGTTGCTAGTACTGGTGTGATCTATTTAATTATTTAATATTCGTTACATGTTTGTTCCCAATACATACTATATACAATTATGCACAAGTCAATCTACAATACCTGGAAACAATGGGAAAGATGAAAATGTTTCTAAACATTAATACAGCACCAAACCATGGTTTGTTACACAGTGTTTCGACATTGGGTCATACATACCGTCTATTAACGCTTATAAGGCGATAACACAAAACACCAACCCCCTACATTGGTCCTGAAATCTGTGCGTTTTGGAATGCACTCGCACACGAGACGGATTGATAAAATGGACCCAGATACAAATATAAATTGCATGTTTAGCCAGTGCAAGTTGAAGAAATTTGCTGGGTGCTTGCTTTCTTTGCTAAAACATAATTATGGTTACAAGAATTTTATAGCGCTCACTTAACTTATAAGACTGGAAGCAACTTACTTAACTTATAAGACATGGCGAAATCACGTAGACACTTAATACATGATTAATCAATGAGTAATCAATGTCACATAGATGCTTGATTAAACAATGAGTAATCAATGGCACACAAGAGTTTGATATGACAGACATACAATTAGTGATACACAAGTAATCAGTGTTACACAGATGCTTGATACATGAGTAATCCGTGTTACACAGGCACTTGATGTATGAGTAATCACTGTTACCAAGACGCTATATACATGAGTAATCACTGTTACACAGGCACTTGATACATGAGTGATCAATATTACACAGACGCTTGATACATGAGTAATCAATGTTACACAGATGCTTGATACATAAGTAATCAATGTTACACAGATGCTTGATACATGAGTAATCACTGTTACACAGACGCTTGATACATGAGTAATCACTGTTACACAGACGCTTGATGCATGAGTAATCAGTGTTACACAGACGCTTGATACATGAGTAATCACTGTTACACAGACGCTTGATACATGAGTAATCACCGTTACACAGATGCTTGATACATAAGTAATCAATGTTACACAAATGCTTGATACATAAGTAATCAATATTACACAGATGCTTGATACATAAGTAATCAATGTTACACAAATGCTTGATACATAAGTAATCAATATTACACATATGCTTGATACATAAGTAATCAATGTTACACAGATGCTTGATACATGAGTAATCAGTGTTACACAGATGCTTGATAATAAGTAATCAGTGTTACACAGGCAATTGATACAGGAGCAATCAGTTTCACACAGATGCTCGACCTACCCCATTACCAATACCTAACCCATTACCAAGGCTGTGTACGTGCTCAGAAGGAAGTTCTACCTGACCGCAATGAAGTGATGGTAAGATAGGGTCATTTCCTCCCTTCAATTCGGGAGGGAGTGTATTAATTAGTAGGGAGAATTGTCTGCAACCAAGATAAGGACTTAATTAATGTTTCTAAATTTAAAAACTTTAATGACAGTCAAACCTGTGCTCTATTAAGCAGCCAACCTGTATTAAGCAGCCAGATTCCATATATTTAACCCTCAATAAGCAGCCACATGTGTTAAAGCAGCCACAACATTCAATGAAACAAATGCAACCAAATCAGTATAGACATAGAAATGGACATCTTACAAATAAACTACCATCAATAACATAGAAGAAAATGTTCGCGACATGCACATGGATATTACCGGCACCCCATTATTCTTTCGGTAACTTTAGATTAATGTCATCCAGCAAGTATAAGCATTAAATGTCATGGCTATTGTATTCAGCATTTTTTTTATTACGTTTATTTATCGTCGCTAACGGTGGCCCATATGAGCGACGCCTCCTGAAGAGATTAGTTATTTTAGATTTTGGAGGATAGTGCATGATACAGACAGAGACCCATTCCAGAATCTCCTCTGGTTCTTTTACGTGCACGGTGTAAAGCACCGACACGAGACCTCGGGTTAACGTCCCATCTGAAAGACTGTTAATTTTATTAGGGTCAGACGGGGGATCGAACCTGCGATCCCTGGATTACCAGTCCAGCTTGTTACCACTGGACTACAGATCCGTCTGTGTTCCAATTAAGACCAGGCTCAGAGGTTATAAAACCTTTCTACAATCTCAGACTCAGTCTCAAGCTTCTGATTGGTTCAGCCGACAGTAAATCTCAGAATCAACCAATCAAATCACTTGAGCTTGAGATCTGTGAAAAGTTTTATAACCTCGGACCCTGGTATATCAGCAATATTCTTTCTATGTATCCACACTTATTTAAACTTTATTTATTTTACAACGATTGCGAAACAAGTTCTAACAACTTACATGTATATTAATCATTCTCGTTGGAGCTGATGAAAGCATAAATGTGGTCATTCGTGTGGGAGGAAACCGGAGTACCCGGAGAAAACCCACCTGTCCGATCTGGCGACCACCATACCATCTCACATACTTGTAACAGATATAGTCAGGCACCGAGAAAGTACATATGGTACAAATATCAATTCATACCTTCGCCCAGCTAACATCAGCAATAGATTTTCCATCTGCAAGAGCCACTGCTTGTCTCGCAAATGATACGTTTTTAAGTCCAAGCTCGAGTATATCTCGTGCCTGAAGCAGCTGGTTCCTGGGGTTGACATTCAGGAGCGAGGATGAGAGCATGGATGTACGACTCATGTGCTGGCTCCCGTCCTGTACCATGCCAAGGTCGGACATGGAGGAATCTTTCACTGGAGAACGACCATCTATGAAAACAAGAATAACTTTCTAAAGCAATCCAGTGATTTTTCCATTTATATCAATTTAATCCATCTATCCCAGCAAGTGTCTGGGGGTACAGGGACAAATGATTATAGTATCACATAGGGTTTATACTAGAGTGGAAAAAAGTGCAGGGTGGGTCAGAAAAGAGGCAGGGCACATTTTGAGTGGTGGGGTAAAAGTGTGGGAGGGGATATTTGGGATAACTACTGGTAATTATGCTTGATGAAAGAGGCAGTAGGGTTGTACATATCGGCCAAAATGGGCATCAAGTGAAAGTTAATAAGGTCTGCCCACCTGAAACCACTCACCTGCTGAGGCTTAAATATAAAATATATAAAAAAATAAAACGTAAAGGGCAAAAGGGCGGAGCTAAAATGTGCAAGGTGCCCTGTCATTCTGCTCCAGAAAAAACCCTAATCACAGAATATTGGACAGTTGGGGATGCGGTATTGTCTGCGATATTCAGGAAGATCATTAACATGATCATGTGACAAGCATACCCTCCTCAATGGTCATACGTAGCAGTTATATATCATGGCAAATTCATTGAGGACTATAAATATGTTAGAAACAAATAAATACCAACTAGAATGAACAGATTTCTAATTAGTTTATCCATATTTTATTTCGCTCTATTATGACAGAGAATCTACATTCAATATATGCAAAGAAAGCAAAAATGGGTGGAGCCACAAGTTCTTACAACATTACAGACGGCTCTTCCCAATTTCTAATCGTTAGATTTTATTTCAGTGTAATCCGTTTGTTGCATGTTTTCATTGTCTATCGTGTCTAGTACTAGTCATCAACATGGTTTTGGAACATTCTGTTGATGCCTGTTCTAGAAACATGGACAACATATGTCACAAGAGTATGAAATGTTTATTATGTACATATTTCGTTGTTTTTTTCTCAGTAATATTATATAAAAT
This sequence comes from Archivesica marissinica, assembly GCA_014843695.1. Classification (NCBI taxonomy): domain Eukaryota; kingdom Metazoa; phylum Mollusca; class Bivalvia; order Venerida; family Vesicomyidae; genus Archivesica; species Archivesica marissinica. The sequence goes on along the minus strand of CM026398.1, from coordinate 48,674,321 downwards.
CTGTTCAACCAGGGTATCTCAAAGCTTTGATTTTATTGGCACAATAATGTGTTAAAATGCACGACAGACCATCTGTAGTTTCAAAATGGTGTTCTGAAACATTCCAGAACACTATGTTTGGTTGCCGTACATCATACCTGAAGTTGAATGGAAATCATTTTAATACTATACACAGTGACCTGGACACAGGTTTGATCCTCCGTCTGACCCTAATAAAATTAACAGTCTTTCAGATGGGATATTAAACCGAGGTCTCGTGTCGGTGCCTTACACCATGCACGTAAAAAAAGAACCAGAGGAGCTTCTGGAATGGGTCTGTCTGTATCATTGCACTATCCTCCAAATATCTAAAATGACTAATCTCTTCAGGAGGCGTCACTCATATGGGCAACCGGTAGCGACGATAAATAAATTTAAAACACACAAACACTGGACACCTGACACCAAAAGCAATCACAAGTGAATCAGCTTGCCAAATTTCACTTGTATATCTTGTTCATAAATACAGAACCGAACAGAAACCAGTTTTTGCTAGTTTTAGCAACATATACCGTGACATTAATAAACCAAAAAAAATTTCAAGTGAGTTTTCAATCATTAGCTTGCAGTCAATGCTTCTTAACGCTCCTAATTGGTCGGGGTTGGAATCAGCTGTCCAATATCATATCAATAATATTTTACGCCATCCCCCCAAATTAAATATAATTCCAAGCATTATCTGAACAAACAATCATGCACAAAGAAGTATTTCAGATCTATGGAAACAATAGTAGTTTGTTGTCTATCAATAATTTGTAAAAGGAGTTAGAAAAATAAATATAAAAATAAATACTTTGTCCCAATACAGTGGAACCTCTCTAATCGCATATGCGAAATTCACTATACATAGTGCTACGACAGTTTGCTCCAGATCTTATTCAAATGTCAGGCTCTGTTGTAGCCTGGACAAAGGCATTGATATATTTTGCATTGTCCGTCATATAAATATATTTATTCAACGTTAATTGAGTCATATTGAGTATTGTTGCAATATTAAGACAAAATAACTGACAACATACAATGTGCATCTGACAACATACAACTGACAACATACAATGTGCATCTGACAACATACAACTGACAATATACAATGTGCATCTGACAACATACAACTGACAACATACAATGTGCAACTGATAACATACAAAGTGGCATTGCCGACATACATGTACAGGGTGGCACAGACAACGTACAGGGTGGCACAAACAAACTACTGAACAAAATGGTGATTCCAATGCTGCAGAATAGGCTATGTTTGCGATAGTCATATTTCTGATTTTCTTTTCCGCTATTGTACACATCATCGTGAATTAAAATTTTTATTTTTATAACTTTATTTATTTTACAACGATTGCGAAGCAAGTTCTAACAACTTATATTAATCATTCTCGTTGGCGTAATGTAAATGTGGTCATTGGTGTGGGAGGAAAACCGGAGTACCCGGAAAACCCACATGTCCGATCTGGCGACCACCGTACCATCTCACATACTTCCCGGTTCGAGGATCGAACCCGGGTAGCATTGGTAAGAAGCGAGCGCACTAACCACTACGCTAATCGTGAATTTACATCTGACAAAACAAAAACATTGGAAATGAAGAAACATACCCGGTAGCATGTTCGTGAATTCATGACCTCAAGACATGACCTCACAATAACAAATGCTAGTGTACATTTTTGTTTTATCACAAGCTGATTCGTGAAAAATGATTAATTCGCGAAATTCAAGACTCGACAGGTGATCCCCAAAAATATGACATTGCAAATTTTCCCAAATCTATAGCAGCTCACCCTGAAGATCAGAAGCAGACGATTGTATCCAAACTTTCATAGCAGAAGTACCCGTCTCCCTGGCAACAGACTGCGGTGTGGTTGCTATGGATACTATGTCTTTCTTAGGTGCCGACGAAGTTCTTCCCCAGAGAGCAAAGAGTTTTCTACCTTTGTTGTTAGTAGCAAGCAGGAATGGTTATGCATGACGGTAATACTAGCGTAAACTATTTCCTAGATGATCATCCGCGTCGGCCCAAATTATTTGACTTGTCTCAACAAAAGAAACGTTTGTGATGTTGAGAAAGTTCAAGGTCATTGTCAAAGGTTAGATATCGGTGTAGGGTATTACTAGGTGTAGTGTGTGTGTGAATGGCAGTTACATCCATCACGAGATAAACAAGTTATTATATGCCTATAATTAAGGTCGAATGGAGGATTCCGAAAATCAAGTCATAAAATACCACAGGTGTTTGGGGTCTGGACAAGTGGTTTTGGCTTCAAAACCAAATTATATATATATTTTTTTCAAGAACATTTTGATAAAACCATAGGCTTGACAATATATATACAAAACAAAAATGTTTAGGCAATATCCATGCATATTTAAAAATGGCACCCCACAACTATCAGACTAATTATCATAGCATCTTTCTACGGAGATTCATGCAATTCTCGTGTTCGATATAATCTGCATTCCCTGGTGTAATTTTCCCAAAAAACTCTTATGCTTTTGCGCGTGTAATGCTTCAGAACTTCCGTGTCAAAACTGTTGGTGTGCATTATACATGATAGCTCAGTATATACCGACAAACATACGGTAACTCATCCTATATTTTTATAAACAGCCAAGCTAAAAATAGTTGCATGACCATCTAGCAGTTTACCTATAACATCAGAATGACACATAGCATTATGGATATATGATGTTAGTGTACATGTAGGATATGGGAAGGTGAATATATAAGCATTTCTCATGTTAGTACAAGTCATTATATCATTCTTAAAGCCCCACTATGCATTTATTTAGAATACAGGCTCATTCTAGATCATAATATTTAGTGAGACAGCACGCGATTTTACCCTTAAATTGTGTTATTTAATAAAAATACAAAAACAAAATACGGTTAACAGTCACAATTTAACAATTTTGAATACGAGTGCATTATATTGGGCAAGTGTATCTTACTGGACAATATTTTGTATGTAAAGTGTAAACCTTCTTTTTTTTAAGGGAGAAGTGAGGTCCCCATGGGGCTGAGTCGACTATTTCGCCCCAGTCGCCCTCTAGAATGAGCCCTGGAATATGTTGCATAAAAGGAGATGAAAAGCAGAAGATGATTCTTTTTTTTCTTTAGCCCTTTATTCCAATTCAATTTAAACTTGATTTATTCATCCACAACAGAACAGGACAATTACTCATTGTATCTCCATACTGCTGATAAGCAATAGGCTCACTGTATAATATACTCAATATCTCAATATTGGAATGGCATTGAATAATTTATTCATATTTTCAGCAATGTTTGAACATCTACATACAAAAAATGAATCAATCTAAAATGATAAAAACAATCAATAACTTTATAATCAATGGATTCCAAACTCATCACTAAGATTTAGTACAGTAAAACCCCTATAATAAGACCATCTATGGGACTTTCAAAAAGTGGTCTTATTAGCGGGGCGGTCTCTTTATCGAGTTTGGTCAAGAAGACCAAATTATGATAATTTTACTACATGTACAATGTACTTTCACACATGATAATTTCTTGGTGTTTGTGTTTTAATTACAGAAGAGTTGGTTGTTTCTATGGCTTAGGATTGTACTTCTGAAATACATTCATAGACAACTGTATATCACAATTAATTAATTAATAATAAAATAAAGTACAATGTAAATGAGTTAATCCATTTATTTTCAAAATTTATTTTCTTGTTTTCCTTAATTATATTGTGTATACACAAGCACAGTAGTTTCATTGAAAAGTACATATCATCATCAATCATTCATTATTTAAAAAAACGTTCAATGGTTGACTGCTTAATATTTAAACACTTCATTTTCAAGGATTGTTTCTAGATCTCATCTTGGACTTTAGCTAAGTCCTGGCCCAAGTCCTTACACATGCAGTACAACTTTAGCTGCGATATCCACTCCAGACAATATACAAAAGATTAAAAGCAATCAAAACCAATCATTTACAATCAACACTTCCGTGTTTATCTCACTTAACCTTGACCGATACCATAAAGTGGTCGCTTAATTGTCGTAAAACTGGGACATAATTAAAAATGTTTTATCATGTCGTGTGCGATCAATGAAAGTAGGAAAATTGTCCGTGGTCGTATTAGGGGTTCAATTAGTATAGGATTAATGGCATTTGTCTGAATTAACTGGTCGTATTACGGAATAACGGGGTGATCTGGTTATCGGGGTCAACGACCATTGACATATATAGTGAAATATTCCGTTCTGAAAAAAATCGTTCGCAATAGCGGGGTGGTCTCGAAATCGGGGTGGTCGCATAGAGGGTTTTTATTGTATATTATATCTTCCTGTTGAAAATACCAACTGCGGCTTTAAGTAGGGACATTTTCCAAATTAAAACAAATAGGGACTTTAAGTAGGGACATTTCCCAAATTAAAACAGATTGGGGCTTTAAGGAGGGACATTTTCCAAATTAAAACAAAACTGGGACTTTAAGTACGGACAATTCCCAAATTAAAACAATCACTAATAAAATAAATTCTTCCTTTTACTATACAAGTCCAATAAGCAGAATAAATCTATTGAGACTAATCACAGCATAGAGGATATTTATAACACAACTCGTGGAAATACAAATTTCGATGATCACTTGATGAAATAAAATCCTATCTAACACTAATAAACACAAATACTTGGATATACAGGTCAGGCCACTTGGATATAAATGTCCGAACACTCCTGTATACTTGGATATATAGGTACTGTAACTATACACGCCTGTACATGGACACATTTTCTGCATTGCTGGAGGTTAAGAGTACAAGTAAAACCATTGAGGAATAGATCTAGTAGAGAGTGTATTGAGTTATTTACCTTCAATCTGGTCTAGATGGGCACTACTCTCGAGTACAAGTCCCAGTCGAAGTACAACCTCAGCCGTAAGGGCCGGATCTACACTGCTGATGCCACACCAACACAGTAACTGATGAACTACATCCAGAATGAAAACCCACTGGAAAATAAAATATATTTATGGCACTAAGAAAGGTAATGGCAGGTTGAGGTTAAATTGCCCAAAAAGGGGTCAAGATGCTATCCCCTTAAACTGTACCTCTTGCACCCCTTTTATAAATGCACTAAAATGAACTAAATGGGTCATAACAAACATCAACCTCAGGCCTGAAAATTCTCAATTTACAACCTCAAGAGAATTAATATAAACATAAAAGTGTCTAAAAGCAACTATCTGCTGAAGCAGGTCCCCCTAGTAATGAGTTAGTCCTTCTGTCCCCCGACAGCAAATCCTAGATCCACACTGGCATAAATAGCACAAGTAAGCATAAATAGTTATCCACAGAATGGTGGACCCAGTACAGACGGATGTGTAGTCCAGTGGTAACATGCTGGACTGGTAATCCAGGGATCGCAGGTTCGATCGCCCGTCTGACCCTAATAAAATTAATAGTCTTTCAGATGGGACTTTAAACCGAGGTCTCGTGTCGGTGCTTTACACTGTGCACGTAAAAGAACCAGAGGAGACTCTGGAATGGGTCTCTGTCTGTATCATTGCACTATCCTCCAAAAAATCTAAAACGACTGATCTCTTCAGGAGGCATCGCTCATATGGGCAACCGGTAGCGACGATAAATAAACGTAAAACACACACAAGGTGGACCCAGTCCAGCAACTCACCTTGGTAGGGTTCTCCATTTTGCTGAGATATTTTGGATTATCCACGGAACCAGTCTGGTACTTCTGGAAGACAGCCTTACATTTGTTCCACATAAACAGAGCTGCATCAACAACAATATCCACCTCAATGGTCTCCGGCTGCAAGCAGATAAATCATGTTTCAATATTAAGATTATCTTTTGTTTCTTAGAAATGTTCACGACACTTGTTTCCAATCATTTTCGTTCAAGAGCTGACAGAGGATGATAGATGTCTTGGAATGTGCATAAAGTTCATATTTCGTTATTATACGTTATTTATATGCGGTGTAACCAACTCACCGAGAAATGTCCGGTGATCACAGAGATAAGAAATGTATCTTGAAATATAACCGACTTGCCAAGAAATGTCCGGTGATCACAGAGATAAGAGCTGCATATTAAAGTGTAACCGACTCACCGAGAAATGTCCGGTGATCACAGAGATAAGAGATGTATATTGCAGTGTAGCCGACTCACCGAGAAATGTTCGGTGATCACAGAGATAAGAGATGTATATTGCAGTGTAGCCGACTCACCGAGAAATGTCCGGTGATCACAGATAAGAGATGTATATTGCAGTGTAGCCGACTCACCGAGAAATGTCCGGTGATCACAGAGATAAGAGATGTATATTGCAGTGTAGCCGACTCACCGAGAAATGTCCGGTGATCACAGAGATAAGAGATGTATATTGCAGTGTAGCCGACTCACCGAGAAATGTCCGGTGATCACAGAGATAAGAGATGTATATTGCAGTGTAGCCGACTCACCGAGAAATGTCCGGTGATCACAGAGATAAGAGATGTATATTGCAGTGTAGCCGACTCACCGAGAAATGTCCGGTGATCACAGAGATAAGAGATGTATATTGCAGTGTAGCCGACTCACCGAGAAATGTCCGGTGATCACAGATATAAGAGATGTATATTGCAGTGTAGCCGACTTCCAGGGATTGCAGGTTCGATCCCCCCGTCTGACCATAATAAAATTAAAACCGAGGTCTTGTGTCTGCACGTAAAAAACCCAGAGGAGACTCTGGAATGGGTCTCTGTCTGTATCATGCACTATCCTCCAACATCTAAAATGACTAATCTCTTATGGGCGTCGCTCATATGGGCAACCGGTAGCGACGATAAATAAACGTACGTAACCGACTTGCTGAGAAATGTCGGGCGACTACGGAAGATATATATTGTAGTATAACTGACTCACCGAGAAATGTCCGGTGACTACGGACATGAGAGTATCGGCCAGCATGATAAGCTCGTCATTGAGGTGCACAGACCGCGCAGAGTGGGCTGAAATAGAGAATAACTGGGCTGAAAATAATAAATGATTAACTTCTAATGCCATTGCTTTCAAGTTTTCAAATATTTATCGACTTGTCTAGTACATAGACCTTTAATTTTAAAAACTGAAATGGCTAAAGTAAATGCATGTGTTGGCATGAACTGGCTTAACTTATCTCACAGCACCAAATTACCTAACAACATTGCATTATCTCACAACTCGTATTATCTTGCGACATTGAGATTATCTCACAACACCATATTACCTAACAACATTGCATTATCTCACAACTCGTATTATCTTGTGACATTGAGATTATCTTGTGACATTGAGATTATCTCACAGCACCAAATTACCTAACAACATTGCATTATCTCACAACTCGTATTATCTTGTGACATTGAGATTATCTTGCGACATTGAGATTATCTCACAACACAAAATTACCTAACAACATTGCATTATCTCACAACTCGTATTATCTTGTGACATTGAGATTATCTTGCGACATTGAGATTATCTCACAACACAAAATTACCTAACAACATTGCATTATCTCACAACTCGGATTATCTTGTGACATTGAGATTATCTCACAACACTGTATTATGGTATGTGATGTTTTAGAGTTTATTTCTTTGTCTGTTAATGTCATACCCAGTACGGAGGGAGCGAGATCCGGGTCCATCTGCTCCTCCTCAGCCATCGATGTCGTACGTCGCTGCTTCTTGGTGCTCATCACCTTCTCCATCGCTGACAGAATCTGCAAACATTTCTCATCCCACCGGTAGCGCTCGTCATTCATTATCTACAATGTCAAACCAAATATCGAGCCATGCTTGGTCTACGATCTGTTTGTTTCTCGGGTTTAAAGTCGCACCAACAGCTTAGGTCATATAACGACTCTACAGTAAATTATTAGTTTAAGCAATATTCTTTCTTTGAATAGTCAAGTATTTATAATAATAATTGTCTGTCCGATTAGCGCAGTGGTTAGCGCGCTCGCTTCTCACCAATGCGACCCGGGTTCGATCCTCGGACAGGGAAGTATGTGAGATGGTACGATGGTCACCAGATTGGACAGGTGGGTTTTCTCCGGGTACTCCGGTTTCCTCCCACATGAATGACCACATTTACGCTTTCATCCAAGCCAACGAGAGTGATTAATATAAGTTGTTAAAACTTGCTTCGCAATCGTTGTAAAATAAATAAAGTATATATAAAAATTAAAAAAATTAAAAAAAGTATTTATAATATGTACACACATGTAGGATTGAGGAGAAAGCAACCTGCCAGCTATTATTGGTGGAGGTAATCACACAATGTTAGGTCACTTCATACGGTCAATATTGGAAGTCGTGATAGCGCAGTGGATGCGCGTTCGCTTCAGGTGCGAAAGGTCCAGAGTTCGAGCCCCGCTGGAGCCGTTACGATTGTGCCCTTAGGCAAGGCATTTAAATTCCACGTTGCCTCTTCTCTCTCCCTCGTGGCGATGGCTTCCATCAGGAATGAGATCTCGAGAGTGATTAATATAAGTTGTAAGAACTTGTTTCGCAATTGAGCTAAAATACATTTGTATAAACTAAGACCAATATTGTATTCAAACTTGCTCTACATTTTGTGGAAAGCTTTTATAAAATTTTGATGACCGATCGACTTAAACTTTGATTACATAACTGACATTGAATTTCTTCAGTAGATACGCAAGAACCGTTAACATCAAACGTATTTTCAACGTCATTTGTGCCATATTTGTGCTACTTACCCTCAGATAAGTGAGAACTGTCTCATTGAGCAATTCAAACACATCCCATTGTTCAAAGCAGAAGGCGTACTTGACGATCTTGATGGCTCCATCCACAGTCGCACCATCTTCACCTGGTTTTATAAGTTTACATGCTACACTTATACTTGTGTAAAGAAGACCCTATACAAAGATACCACAGGACTCAGAAAGTCTGTCCAAATAGTTACTTCCATATCATTCCCCACCTTTTATGAAATGCAACCGTCTCCGTGGCCTAGTGGTTATGGCGTCCGCCTACGGAGTGGGAGGTCGAAGGTTCGAACCCTGTCGGGGGTTTGTTCTGATATGGCTGGTTGGTGAGCCGCCAGCTAGTTAAATAATGGTTACCAATTGCCTACCAGCCTGGCACCAGGCATACAAGCATAGGAGTACTGATGTTCATAAAAAGAGGTGTCTCACAAGTCAGAAATGGCTGGCCCTTTAAATAGGGGTGACACTATAATAAACAAACACTTTTTACTTTTGCATGTCCAATATTTGTTAAAACAATGCCTCTTCAGATTTGGACAACTCTTATCCAATTAATCACATGAATTAGATTTGCCTAGTTGCTGGTAGTTCAATATGCCGCCGGCCAGTCCCCAATCACTCCACATATTCATTATAGTAACAAGGGCATAGAATACAAAACTGATGTTAATCACATCTAAGACTAGATACCCACAGGCAGCATGTATGTGCACTGTCTGCTTCAAGTTTCTCACAGGCAGCATGTATGTGCACTGTCTGCTTCAAGTTTCTTACAGGCAGCATGTATGTGCACTTTCTGTTTCAAGTTTACATACAGGCAGCATGTATGTGCACTGTCTGTTTCAAGTTTCTCACAGGCAGCATGTATGTGCACTGTCTGTTTCAAGTTTCTCACAGGCAGCATGTATGTGCACTGTCTGCTTCAAGTTTCTCACAGACAGCATGTATGTGCACTGTCTGCTTCAAGTTTCTTACAGGCAGCATGTATGTGCACTTTCTGTTTCAAGTTTCTCACAGACAGCATGTATGTGCACTGTCTGCTTCAAGTTTCTCACAGGCAGCATGTATGTGCACCGTCTGTTTCAAGTTTCTCACAGGCAGCATGTATGTGCACCGTCTGTTTCAAGTTTCTCACAGGCAGCATGTATGTGCACTGTCTGTTTCAAGTTTCTCACAGGCAGCATGTATGTGCACTGTCTGTTTCAATTTTCTCACAGGCAGCATGTATGTGCACTGTCTGCTTCAAGTTTCTCACAGACAGCATGTATGTGCACTGTCTGTTTCAATTTTCTCACAGGCAGCATGTATTTGCTCTGTCTGTTTCAAGTTTACCCACAGGCAGCATGTATTTGCTCTGTCTGTTTCAAGTTTACCCACAGGCAGCATGTATGTGCACTGTCTGTTTCAACTTTCTCACAGACAGCATGTATGTGCACTGTCTGTTTCAAGTTTCTCACAGGCAGTATGTATGTGCACTGTCTGTTTCAAGTTTCTCACAGGCAGCATGTATGTGCACTGTCTGTTTCAAGTTTCTCACAGACAGCATGTATGTGCACTGTCTGTTTCAAGTTTCTCACAGACAGCATGTATGTGCACTGTCTGTTTCAAGTTTACCCACAGGCAGCATATATGTGCACTTTCTGTTTCAAGTTTACATACAGGCAGCATGTATGTGTACTGTCTGTTTCAACTTTCTCACAGGCAGCATGTATGTGTACTGTCTGTTTCAAGTTTACCCACAGGCAGCATATATGTGCACTGTCTGTTTCAATTTTCTCACAGGCAGCATGTATTTGCTCTGTCTGTTTCAAGTTTACCCACAGGCAGCATGTATGTGCACTGTCTGTTTCAACTTTCTCACAGACAGCATGTATGTGCACTGTCTGTTTCAAGTTTCTCACAGACAGCATGTATGTGCACTGTCTGTTTCAACTTTCTCACAGACAGCATGTATGTGCACTGTCTGTTTCAAGTTTACCCACAGGCAGCATATATGTGCACTTTCTGTTTCAAGTTTACATACAGGCAGAATGTATGTGTACTGTCTGTTTCAACTTTCTCACAGACAGCATGTATGTGTACTGTCTGTTTCAAGTTTACCCACAGGCAGCATATATGTGCACTGTCTGTTTCAATTTTCTCACAGGCAGCATGTATTTGCTCTGTCTGTTTCAAGTTTCTCACAGGCAGCATGTATGTGCACTGTCTGTTTCAACTTTCTCACAGACAGCATGTATGTGCACTGTCTGTTTCAAGTTTCTCACAGACAGCATGTATGTGCACTGTCTGTTTCAACTTTCTCACAGGCAGCATGTATGTGCACCGTCTGTTTCAAGTTTCTCACAGGCAGCATGTATGTGCACTGTCTGTTTCAAGTTTCTCACAGACAGCATGTATGTGCACTGTCTGTTTCAACTTTCTCACAGACAGCATGTATGTGCACTGTCTGTTTCAAGTTTCTCACAGACAGCATGTATGTGCACTGTCTGTTTCAAGTTTACCCACAGGCAGCATATATGTGCACTTTCTGTTTCAAGTTTACATACAGGCAGCATGTATGTGTACTGTCTGTTTCAACTTTCTCACAGGCAGCATGTATGTGCACTGTCTGTTTCAACTTTCTCACAGGCAGCATGTATATGCACTGTCTGTTTCAACTTTCTCACAGGCAGCATGTATGTGCACTGTCTGTTTCAACTTTCTCACAGGCAGCATGTATGTGCACTGTCTGTTTCAACTTTCTCACAGGCAGCATGTATGTGCACTGTCTGTTTCAATTTTCTCACAGGCAGCATGTATTTGCTCTGTCTGTTTCAAGTTTACCCACAGGCAGCATGTATGTGCACTGTCTGTTTCAACTTGCTCACAGACAGCATGTATGTGCACTGTCTGTTTCAAGTTTCTCACAGGCAGCATGTATGTGCACTGTCTGTTTCAACTTTCTCACAGACAGCATGTATGTGCACTGTCTGTTTCAACTTTCTCACAGACAGCATGTATGTGCACTGTCTGTTTCAAGTTTACCCACAGGCAGCATATATGTGCACTTTCTGTTTCAAGCTTACATACAGGCAGCATGTATGTGTACTGTCTGTTTCAACTTTCTCACAGGCAGCATGTATGTGTACTGTCTGTTTCAAGTTTACCCACAGGCAGCATATATGTGCACTGTCTGTTTCAATTTTCTCACAGGCAGCATGTATTTGCTCTGTCTGTTTCAAGTTTACCCACAGGCAGCATGTATGTGCACTGTCTGTTTCAACTTTCTCACAGACAGCATGTATGTGCACTGTCTGTTTCAAGTTTCTCACAGACAGCATGTATGTGCACTGTCTGTTTCAACTTTCTCACAGACAGCATGTATGTGCACTGTCTGTTTCAAGTTTCTCACAGGCAGCATGTATGTGCACTGTCTGTTTCAAGTTTCTCACAGACAGCATGTATGTGCACTGTCTGTTTCAAGTTTCTCACAGACAGCATGTATGTGCACTGTCTGTTTCAAGTTTACCCACAGGCAGCATATATGTGCACTTTCTGTTTCAAGTTTACATACAGGCGGCAGCATGTATGTGTACTGTCTGTTTCAACTTTCTCACAGGCAGCATGTATGTGCACTGTCTGTTTCAACTTTCTCACAGGCAGCATGTATGTGCACTGTCTGTTTCAACTTTCTCACAAGCAGCATGTATGTGCACTGTCTGTTTCAACTTTCTCACAGGCAGCATGTATGTGCACTGTCTGTTTCAACTTTCTCACAGGCAGCATGTATGTGCACTGTCTGTTTCAACTTTCTCACAGGCAGCATGTATGTGCACTGTCTGTTTCAAGTTTACCCACAGGCAGCATGTATGTGTACTGTCTGTTTCAACTTTCTCACAGACAGCATGTATGTGCACTGTCTGTTTCAAGTTTCTCACAGACAGCATGTATGTGCACTGTCTGTTTCAAGTTTACCCACAGGCAGCATATATGTGCACTTTCTGTTTCAAGTTTACATACAGGCAGCATGTATGTGTACTGTCTGTTTCAACTTTCTCACAGGCAGCATGTATGTGCACTGTCTGTTTCAACTTTCTCACAGGCAGCATGTATGTGCACTGTCTGTTTCAACTTTCTCACAGGCAGCATGTATGTGCACTGTCTGTTTCAACTTTCTCACAGGCAGCATGTATGTGCACTGTCTGTTTCAACTTTCTCACAGGCAGCATGTATGTGCACTGTCTGTTTCAACTTTCTCACAGGCAGCATGTATGTGCACTGTCTGTTTCAACTTTCTCACAGGCAGCATGTATGTGCACTGTCTGTTTCAACTTTCTCACAGGCAGCATGTATGTGCACTGTCTGTTTCAACTTTCTCACAGGCAGCATGTATGTGCACTGTCTGTTTCAACTTTCTCACAGGCAGCATGTATGTGCACTGTCTGTTTCAACTTTCTCACAGGCAGCATGTATGTGCACTGTCTGTTTCAACTTTCTCACAGGCAGCATGTATGTGCACTGTCTGTTTCAACTTTCTCACAGGCAGCATGTATGTGCACTGTCTGTTTCAAGTTTACCCACAGGCAGCATGTATGTGCACTGTCTGTTTCAACTTTCTCACAGGCAGCATGTATGTGCACTGTCTGTTTCAACTTTCTCACAGACAGCATGTATGTGCACTGTCTGTTTCAACTTTCTCACAGACAGCATGTATGTGCACTGTCTGTTTCAAGTTTACCCACAGGCAGCATGTATGTGCACTGTCTGTTTCAACTTTCTCACAGACAGCATGTATGTGCACTGTCTGTTTCAAGTTTACCCACAGGCAGCATGTATGTGCACTGTCTGTTTGAACTTTCTCACAGGCAGCATGTATGTGCACTGTCTGTTTGAACTTTCTCACAGGCAGCATGTATGTGCACTGTCTGTTTCAACTTTCTCACAGACAGCATGTATGTGCACTGTCTGTTTCAACTTTCTCACAGACAGCATGTATGTGCACTGTCTGTTTCAAGTTTACCCACAGGCAGCATGTATGTGCACTGTCTGTTTCAACTTTCTCACAGACAGCATGTATGTGCACTGTCTGTTTCAAGTTTACCCACAGGCAGCATGTATGTGCACTGTCTGTTTCAACTTTCTCACAGACAGCATGTATGTGCACTGTCTGTTTCAAGTTTACCCACAGGCAGCATGTATGTGCACTGTCTGTTTCAACTTTCTCACAGGCAGCATGTATGTGCACTGTCTGTTTCAACTTTCTCACAGACAGCATGTATGTGCACTGTCTGTTTCAACTTTCTCACAGACAGCATGTATGTGCACTGTCTGTTTCAACTTTCTCACAGACAGCATGTATGTGCACTGTCTGTTTCAACTTTCTCACAGGCAGCATGTATGTGCACCGTCTGTTTCAACTTTCTCACAGGCAGCATGTATGTGCACTGTCTGTTTCAACTTTCTCACAGGCAGCATGTATGTGCACTGTCTGTTTCAACTTTCTCACAGGCAGCATGTATGTGCACTGTCTGTTTCAACTTTCTCACAGGCAGCATGTATGTGCACCGTCTGTTTCAAGTTTCTCACAGGCAGCATGTATGTGCACTGTCTGTTTCAACTTTCTCACAGGCAGCATGTATGTGCACTGTCTGTTTCTAGGTTCCCATGGGTAGATTATATTTACATTTTATCATTCAAGATTCCCATGGGGAGCATGAATTTAGACGGTCTCATTCAAGATTCCCATACGACCATATATTTACAATTTACACAATCTCTTTCAAGTTTCCCACGGGAGCATATATTTACATTGCCTCTCATGATTTCCACAGGCAGCATATAATTTACTTTCTCTTTCTCAAGATTCCCATGGGTAGATTATATTTACATTTTATCATTCAAGTTTCCCATGGGCAGCATATATTTAAATGATTTCTCTAAAGTTTCCCATGGGCAGCAGCATATATTTAAATGATTTCTTTAAAGTTTCCCATGGGCAGCATATATTTAAATGATTTCTTTAAAGTTTCCCATGGGCAGCATACATTTTCTCTTTGTTTCGATCGATTAGCAAACAAACGTACCTCTTGTAGCCATTTCCATGAGTGTCTTTCCTGGCATAATGCCAGCCAGACCTATCACACCCACTGGACTAGTTGGTTTGGGTGCAGACACCCTATGACCACCTCCACCTGGCAAATAGAACCAAATCTCAACTCAACACCACATTTACTCACTTCATAAGTCAAATTACATACGTTATTATACATACATAAGTTATTATACATACGTAAGTTATTATACATACATAAGTTATTATACATACATAAGTTATTATACATACATAAGTTATTATACATACATAAGTTATTATATACATACGTAAGTTATTATACATACATAAGTTATTATACATATGTAAGTTATTATACATACATAAGTTATTATACATACATAAGTTATTATACATCTATAAGTTATTATATACATACGTAAGTTATTATACATAGGTAAGTTATTATATACATACTAAGTTATTATACATACATAAGTTATTATACATACATAAGTTATTATACATACATAAGTTATTATACATAGGTAAGTTATTATACATACATAAGTTATTATACATACGTAAGTTATTATACATACGTAAGTTATTATACATACATAAGTTATTATACATACGTAAGTTATTATACATATGTAAGTTATTATACATACATAAGTTATTATACATACATAAGTTATTATACATACGTAAGTTATTATACATACATAAGTTATTATACATACATAAGTTATTATACATAGGTAAGTTATTATACATAGGTAAGTTATTATACATACGTAAGTTATTATACATACATAAGTTATTATACATATGTAAGTTATTATACATACATAAGTTATTATACATAGGTAAGTTATTATACATACGTAAGTTATTATATACATACATAAGTTATTATACATACATAAGTTATTATACATACATAAGTTATTATATACATACATAAGTTATTATACATCCATAAGTTATTATACATAGGTAAGTTATTATACATACATAAGTTATTATACATACATAAGTTATTATATACATACATAAGTTATTATACATACATAAGTTATTATACATACGTAAGTTATTATACATACGTAAGTTATTATACATACATAAGTTATTATACATATGTAAGTTATTATACATACATAAGTTATTATACATACATAAGTTATTATACATACATAAGTTATTATACATAGGTAAGTTATTATACATACATAAGTTATTATACATATGTAAGTTATTATACATACATAAGTTATTATATACATACATAAGTTATTATACATACATAAGTTATTATACATAGGTAAGTTATTATACATACATAAGTTATTATACATAGGTAAGTTATTATACATACATAAGTTATTATACATACATAAGTTATTATACATACATAAGTTATTATACATAGGTAAGTTATTATACATACGTAAGTTATTATACATACATAAGTTATTATACATATGTAAGTTATTATACATACAAAGTTATTATACATACTAAGTTATTATACATACGTAAGTTATTATACATACATAAGTTATTATACATACATAAGTTATTATACATATGTAAGTTATTATACATACATAAGTTATTATACATACATAAGTTATTATACATAGGTAAGTTATTATACATACATAAGTTATTATACATACCTAAGTTATTATACATACATAAGTTATTATACATAGGCAAGTTATTATACATACATAAGTTATTATACATACGTAAGTTATTATACATACATAAGTTATTATACATACATAAGTTATTATACATACATAAGTTATTATACATAGGTAAGTTATTATACATACATAAGTTATTATACATACCTAAGTTATTATACATACATAAGTTATTATACATAGGCAAGTTATTATACATACATAAGTTATTATACATACGTAAGTTATTATACATACATAAGTTATTATACATACATAAGTTATTATACATACATAAGTTATTATACATAGGTAAGTTATTATACATACATAAGTTATTATACATACATACATAAGTTATTATACATCCATAAGTTATTATACATACATAAGTTATTATACATACATACATAAGTTATTATACATCCATAAGTTATTATACATACGTAAGTTATTATACATACATACATAAGTTATTATACATACATAAGTTATTATACATACATAAGTTATTATACATAGGTAAGTTATTATACATACATAAGTTATTATACATACATACATAAGTTATTATACATCCATAAGTTATTATACATACATAAGTTATTATACATACATACATAAGTTATTATACATACATACATAAGTTATTATACATCCATAAGTTATTATACATACGTAAGTTATTATACATACATAAATTATTATACATACATAAGTTATTATACATATGTAAGTTATTATACATACATAAGTTATTATACATACATAAGTTATTATACATACATAAGTTATTATACATACATAAGTTATTATACATACATAAGTTATTATACATAGGTAAGTTATTATACATACGTAAGTTATTATACATACATAAGTTATTATATACATACATAAGTTATTATACATAGGTAAGTTATTATACATACGTAAGTTATTATACATACATAAGTTATTATACATACATAAGTTATTATACATACATAAGTTATTATACATAGGTAAGTTATTATACATACATAAGTTATTATACATACGTAAGTTATTATATATACATAAGTTATTATACATACATAAGTTATTATACATACATAAGTTATTATACATAGGTAAGTTATTATACATACATAAGTTATTATACATACCTAAGTTATTATACATACATAAGTTATTATACATACGTAAGTTATTATACATACATAAGTTATTATACATACATAAGTTATTATACATACATAAGTTATTATACATAGGTAAGTTATTATACATAGGTAAGTTATTATACATACATAAGTTATTATACATACGTAAGTTATTATACATACATAAGTTATTATACATACGTAAGTTATTATACATACGTAAGTTATTATACATATGTAAGTTATTATACATAGGTAAGTTATTATACATACATAAGTTATTATACATACATACATAAGTTATTATACATCCATAAGTTATTATACATACATAAGTTATTATACATACATACATAAGTTATTATACATCCATAAGTTATTATACATACGTAAGTTATTATACATACATAAGTTATTATACATACATAAGTTATTATACATACATAAGTTATTATATACATACATAAGTTATTATATACATACATAAGTTATTATACATACATACATAAGTTATTATACATACATAAGTTATTATACATACGTAAGTTATTATACATACGTAAGTTATTATACATACATAAGTTATTATACATACATAAGTTATTATACATACATAAGTTATTATACATACATACATAAGTTATTATACATCCATAAGTTATTATACATACGTAAGTTATTATACATACATAAATTATTATACATACATAAGTTATTATACATATGTAAGTTATTATACATACATAAGTTATTATACATACATAAGTTATTATACATAGGTAAGTTATTATACATACATAAGTTATTATACATACGTAAGTTATTATACATACATAAGTTATTATACATACATAAGTTATTATACATAGGTAAGTTATTATACATACATAAGTTATTATACATACATAAGTTATTATACATACATAAGTTATTATACATACGTAAGTTATTATACATACATAAGTTATTATACATACATAAGTTATTATACATACATAAGTTATTATACATAGGTAAGTTATTATACATACATAAGTTATTATACATACATAAGTTATTATACATACATAAGTTATTATACATACATAAGTTATTATACATACATAAGTTATTATACATACATAAGTTATTATACATACATAAGTTATTATACATACATAAGTTATTATACATATGTAAGTTATTATACATACATAAGTTATTATACATACATAAGTTATTATACATACATAAGTTATATATACATACATAAGTTATTATACATCCATAAGTTATTATACATACGTAAGTTATTATATACATACATAAGTTATTATACATACATAAGTTATTATACATATGTAAGTTATTATACATACATAAGTTATTATACATACATAAGTTATTATACATACATAAGTTATTATATACATACATAAGTTATTATACATACATAAGTTATTAAACATACATAAGTTATTATATACATACATAAGTTATTATACATACATAGTTATTATACATACATAAGTTATTAACATACATAAGTTATTATATACATACTAAGTTATTATACATACATAAGTATATACATACATAATATATATACATACATAAGTTATTATATACATACATAAGTTATTATACATACATAAGTTATTATACATACATAAGTTATTAAACATACA
Organism: Archivesica marissinica; assembly: GCA_014843695.1. Taxonomy (NCBI): domain Eukaryota; kingdom Metazoa; phylum Mollusca; class Bivalvia; order Venerida; family Vesicomyidae; genus Archivesica; species Archivesica marissinica. The sequence goes on along the minus strand of CM026398.1, from coordinate 48,654,978 downwards.
TAAGTTATTATATACATACATAAGTTATTATACATACATAAGTTATTATACATACATAAGTTATTAAACATACATAAGTTATTATATACATACATAAGTTATTATACATACGTAAGTTATTATACATACATAAGTTATTATACATACATAAGTTATTATACATACATAAGTTATTATACATACATAAGTTATTATATACATACATAAGTTATTATACATACATAAGTTATTATACATACATAAGTTATTATACATACATAAGTTATTATACATA
>CM026398.1:48542967-48653704 GCA_014843695.1 Archivesica marissinica | reverse complement strand
AGCAGGTACGCTGTTGATGCTTGTCATTTAGCATGTATACTGTTGGTGCTTGTCATTTAGCATGTACGCTGTTGGTGCTTGTCATTTAGCATGTACGCTGTTGGTGCTTGTCATTTAGCAGGTACGTTGTTGGTGCTTGTCATTTAGCAGGTACGCTGTTGGTGCTTGTCATTTAGCATGTACGCTGTTGGTGCTTGTCATTTAGCATGTACACCGTTGGTGCTTGTCATTTAGCAGGTACGCTGTTGGTGCTTGTCATTTAGCAGGTACGCTGTTGGTGCTTGTCATTTAGCAGGTACGTCGTTGGTGCTTGTCATTTAGCAGGTACGCTGTTGGTGCTTGTCATTTAGCATGTACACTGTTGACGCTTGTCATTTAGCAGGTATGCTGTTGGTGCTTGTCATTTAGCAGGTACGCTGTTGACGCTTGTCATTTAGCAGGTACGTCGTTGGTGCTTGTCATTTAGCAGGTACGCTGTTGGTGCTTGTCATTTAGCATGTACACTGTTGACGCTTGTCATTTAGCAGGTACGCTGTTGACGCTTGTCATTTAGCAGGTACGTCGTTGGTGCTTGTCATTTAGCAGGTACGCTGTTGGTGCTTGTCATTTAGCATGTACACTGTTGACGCTTGTCATTTAGCAGGTATGCTGTTGGTGCTTGTCATTTAGCATGTACGCTGTTGGTGCTTGTCATTTAGCAGGTACACTGTTGGTGCTTGTCATTTAGCAGGTACACTGTTGGTGCTTGTCATTTAGCTGGTAAGCCGTTGATGCTTGTTATTTAGCAGGTACGCTGTTGGTGGTTGTCATTTAGCAGGTACGCCGTTGGTTTTTGTCATTTAGCAGGTACACCGTTGGTGCTTGTCATTTAGCATGTACATTATTGGTGCTTGTCATTTAGCATGTACACGTTGGTGCTTGTCATTTAGCATGTACGCTGTTGGTTCTTGTCATTTAGCAGGTATGCTGTTGGTGCTTGTCATTTAGCAGGTATGCTGTTGGTGCTTGTCATTTAGCAGGTACACCGTTGGTGCTTGTCATTTAGCATGTACATTGTTGGTGCTTGTCATTTAGCATGTACACCGTTGGTGCTTGTCATTTAGTATGTACGCTGTTGGTACTTGTCATTTAGCAGGTATGCTGTTGGTGCTTGTCATTTAGCAGGTACACCGTTGGTGCTTGTCATTTAGCATGTACATTGTTGGTGCTTGTCATTTAGCATGTACACCGTTGGTGCTTGTCATTTAGTATGTACGCTGTTGGTGCTTGTCATTTAGCATGTACATTGTTGGTGCTTGTCATTTAGCAGGTACACCGTTGGTGCTTGTCATTTAGTATGTACGTGTTGGTGCTTGTCATTTAGCATGTACACCGTTGGTGCTTGTCATTTAGCAGGTACGCTGTTGATGCTTGTCATTTAGCATGTATGCTGTTGATGCTTGTCATTTAGCATGTATGCTGTTGGTGCTTGTCATTTAGCAGTTACGTTGTTGGTGCTTGTCATTTAGCAGGTACGTTGTTGGTGCTTGTCATTTAGCTGGTACGCTGTTGATGCTTGTCATTTAGCATGTACGCTGTTGGTGCTTGTCATTTAGCATGTACGCTGTTGGTGCTTGTCATTTAGCATGTACGCTGTTGGTGCTTGTCATTTAGCAGGTACGTTGTTGGTGCTTGTCATTTAGCAGGTACGCTGTTGATGCTTGTCATTTAGCAGGTACGCTGTTGGTGCTTGTCATTTAGCAGGTACGTCATTGGTGCTTGTCATTTAGCATGTACACTGTTGACGCTTGTCATTTAGCAGGTATGCTGTTGGTGCTTGTCATTTAGCAGGTACGCTGTTGATGCTTGTCATTTAGCAGGTACGCTGTTGACGCTTGTCATTTAGCAGGTACGTCGTTGGTGCTTGTCATTTAGCAGGTACGCTGTTGGTGCTTGTCATTTAGCATGTACACTGTTGACGCTTGTCATTTAGCAGGTATGCTGTTGGTGCTTGTCATTTAGCAGGTACACTGTTGGTGCTTGTCATTTAGCAGGTACACTGTTGGTGCTTGTCATTTAGCAGGTAAGCCGTTGATGCTTGTTATTTAGCAGGTATGCTGTTGATGCTTGTCATTTAGCATGTATGCTGTTGGTGCTTGTCATTTAGCATGTACGCTGTTGGTGCTTGTCATTTAGCATGTACGCTGTTGGTGCTTGTCATTTAGCAGGTACGTCGTTGGTGCTTGTCATTTAGCAGGTACGCTGTTGGTGCTTGTCATTTAGCATGTACGCTGTTGGTGCTTGTCATTTAGCATGTACACCGTTGGTGCTTGTCATTTAGCAGGTACGTTGTTGGTGCTTGTCATTTAGCAGGTACGTTGTTGGTGCTTGTCATTTAGCAGGTACGTCGTTGGTGTTTGTCATTTAGCAGGTACGCTGTTGGTGCTTGTCATTTAGCATGTACGCTGTTGATGCTTGTCATTTAGCATGTACACTGTTGGTGCTTGTCATTTAGCATGTACACTGTTGGTGCTTGTCATTTAGCAGGTACACTGTTGGTGCTTGTCATTTAGCAGGTACGCTGTTGGTTTTTGTCATTTAGCAGGTACGTCGTTGGTGCTTGTCATTTAGCAGGTACGCTGTTGGTTCTTGTCATTTAGCAGGTACGCTGTTGGTTTTGTCATTTAGCAGGTACGCTGTTAATGCTTGTCATTTAGCAGGTAGGCCGTTGGTGCTTGTCATTTAGCATGTACATTATTGGTGCTTGACATTTAGCAGGTACACCGTTGGTGCTTGTCATTTAGCAGGTACACCGTTGGTGCTTGTCATTTAGCATGTACATTATTGGTGCTTGTCGTTTAGCAGGTACACCGTTGGTGCTTGTCATTTAGCATGTACATTATTGGTGCTTGTCATTTAGCATGTACACCGTTGGTGCTTGTCATTTAGCAGGTACGCTGTTGACGCTTGTCATTTAGCAGGTACGCCGTTGGTGCTTGTCATTTAGCAGGTATGCTGTTGGTGCTTGTCATTTAGCAGGTACGTTGTTGGTGCTTGTCATTTAGCATGTACACCGTTGGTGCTTGTCATTTAGCAGTTGTCATTTAGCAGTACGCTGTTGATGCTTGTCATTTAGCATGTATGCTGTTGGTGCTTGTCATTTAGCATGTACGCTGTTGGTGCTTGTCATTTAGCAGGTACGCTGTTGGTGCTTGTCATTTAGCAGTACGCTGTTGATGCTTGTCATTTAGCATGTACGCTGTTGGTGCTTGTCATTTAGCATGTACGCTGTTGGTGCTTGTCATTTAGCATGTACGTTGTTGGTGCTTGTCATTTAGCAGGTACGTTGTTGGTGCTTGTCATTTAGCAGGTACGCTGTTGATGCTTGTCATTTAGCAGGTACGCTGTTGGTGCTTGTCATTTAGCAGGTACGTCGTTGGTGCTTGTCATTTAGCAGGTACGCTGTTGGTGCTTGTCATTTAGCATGTACACTGTTGACGCTTGTCATTTAGCAGGTATGCTGTTGGTGCTTGTCATTTAGCATGTACGCTGTTGGTGCTTGTCATTTAGCAGTACTGTTGGTGCTTGTCATTTGCGGTACGCTGTTGATGCTTGTCATTTAGCAGGTACGCTGTTGGTGCTTGTCATTTAGCAGGTACGCTGTTGGTGCTTGTCATTTAGCATGTACGCTGTTGGTGCTTGTCATTTAGCAGGTACGCTGTTGGTGCTTGTCATTTAGCAGGTACGCTGTTGGTGCTTGTCATTTAGCAGGTACGCTGTTGGTGCTTGTCATTTAGCATGTACGCCGTTGGTGCTTGTCATTTAGCAGGTACGCTGTTGGTGCTTGTCATTTAGCATGTACGCTGTTGGTGCTTGTCATTTAGCATGTACACTGTTGGTGCTTGTCATTTAGCAGGTACGCTGTTGGTGCTTGTCATTTAGCAGGTACGTCGTTGGTGCTTGTCATTTAGCAGGTACGCTGTTGGTGCTTGTCATTTAGCATGTACGTGGTGCTTGTCATTTAGCATGTACGCTGTTGGTGCTTGTCATTTAGCAGGTACACTGTTGGTGCTTGTCATTTAGCAGGTACGTCGTTGGTGCTTGTCATTTAGCAGGTACGTTGTTGGTGCTTGTCATTTAGCAGGTACGCTGTTGGTGCTTGTCATTTAGCATGTACGCTGTTGGTGCTTGTCATTTAGCATGTACGCTGTTGATGCTTGTCATTTAGCATGTACAATGTTGGTGCTTGTCATTTAGCATGTACACTGTTGGTGCTTGTCATTTAGCAGGTACACTGTTGGTGGTCATTTAGCAGGTACGCTGTTGGTTTTTGTCATTTAGCAGGTACGTCGTTGGTGCTTGTCATTTAGCAGGTACGCTGTTGGTGGTTGTCATTTAGCAGGTACGCCATTGGTTTTTGTCATTTAGCAGGTACGCTGTTAATGCTTGTCATTTAGCAGGTAGGCCATTGGTGCTTGTCATTTAGCATGTACATTATTGGTGCTTGACATTTAGCAGGTACACCGTTGGTGCTTGTCATTTAGCAGGTACACCGTTGGTGCTTGTCATTTAGCATGTACATTATTGGTGCTTGTCGTTTAGCAGGTACACCGTTGGTGCTTGTCATTTAGCATGTACATTATTGGTGCTTGTCGTTTAGCAGGTACACCGTTGGTGCTTGTCATTTAGCATGTACATTATTGGTGCTTGTCATTTAGCATGTACACCGTTGGTGCTTGTCATTTAGCATGTACACCATTGGTGCTTGTCATTTAGCAGGTATGCTGTTGGTGCTTGTCATTTAGCACGTATGCTGTTGGTGCTTGTCATTTAGCAGGTATGCTGTTGGTGCTTGTCATTTAGCAGGTATGCTGTTGGTGCTTGTCATTTAGCAGGTACACCGTTGGTGCTTGTCATTTAGCATGTACATTGTTGGTGCTTGTCATTTAGCATGTACACCGTTGGTGCTTGTCATTTAGTATGTACGCTGTTGGTGCTTGTCATTTAGCATGTACATTGTTGGTGCTTGTCATTTAGCATGTACACCGTTGGTGCTTGTCATTTAGTATGTACGTTGTTGGTGCTTGTCATTTAGCATGTACACCGTTGGTGCTTGTCATTTAGCAGGTATGCTGTTGATGCTTGTCATTTAGCATGTATGCTGTTGGTGCTTGTCATTTAGCAGTTACGTTGTTGGTGCTTGTCATTTAGCAGGTACGTTGTTGGTGCTTGTCATTTAGCTGGTACGCTGTTGATGCTTGTCATTTAGCATGTACGCTGTTGATGCTTGTCATTTAGCATGTACGCTGTTGGTGCTTGTCATTTAGCATGTACGTTGTTGGTGCTTGTCATTTAGCAGGTACGTTGTTGGTGCTTGTCATTTAGCAGGTACGCTGTTGATGCTTGTCATTTAGCAGGTACGCTGTTGGTGCTTGTCATTTAGCAGGTACGTCGTTGGTGCTTGTCATTTAGCAGGTACGCTGTTGGTGCTTGTCATTTAGCATGTACACTGTTGACGCTTGTCATTTAGCAGGTATGCTGTTGGTGCTTGTCATTTAGCAGGTACGCTGTTGATGCTTGTCATTTAGCAGGTACGCTGTTGACGCTTGTCATTTAGCAGGTACGTCGTTGGTGCTTGTCATTTAGCAGGTACGCTGTTGGTGCTTGTCATTTAGCATGTACACTGTTGACGCTTGTCATTTAGCAGGTATGCTGTTGGTGCTTGTCATTTAGCATGTATGCTGTTGGTGCTTGTCATTTAGCAGGTACACTGTTGGTGCTTGTCATTTAGCAGGTACCGTTGATGCTTGTTATTTAGCAGGTACGCTGTTGGTGGTTGTCATTTAGCATGTATGCCGTTGGTGCTTGTCATTTAGCAGGTACGCTGTTGATGCTTGTCATTTAGCATGTACGCTGTTGGTGCTTGTCATTTAGCATGTACACCGTTGGTGCTTGTCATTTAGCAGGTACGCTGTTGGTGCTTGTCATTTAGCAGGTACGTCGTTGGTGCTTGTCATTTAGCAGGTACGCTGTTGGTGCTTGTCATTTAGCATGTACGCTGTTGGTGCTTGTCATTTAGCATGTACACCGTTGGTGCTTGTCATTTAGCAGGTACGTTGTTGGTGCTTGTCATTTAGCAGGTACGTTGTTGGTGCTTGTCATTTAGCAGGTACGTCGTTGGTGTTTGTCATTTAGCAGGTACGCTGTTGGTGCTTGTCATTTAGCATGTACGCTGTTGATGCTTGTCATTTAGCATGTACACTGTTGGTGCTTGTCATTTAGCATGTACACTGTTGGTGCTTGTCATTTAGCAGGTACACTGTTGGTGCTTGTCATTTAGCAGGTACGCTGTTGGTTTTTGTCATTTAGCAGGTACGCTGTTGGTTCTTGTCATTTAGCAGGTACGCCGTTGGTTTTGTCATTTAGCAGGTACGCTGTTAATGCTTGTCATTTAGCAGGTAGGCCGTTGGTGCTTGTCATTTAGCATGTACATTATTGGTGCTTGACATTTAGCAGGTACACCGTTGGTGCTTGTCATTTAGCAGGTACACCGTTGGTGCTTGTCATTTAGCATGTACATTATTGGTGCTTGTCGTTTAGCAGGTACACCGTTGGTGCTTGTCATTTAGCATGTACATTATTGGTGCTTGTCATTTAGCATGTACACAGTTGGTGCTTGTCATTTAGCAGGTACGCTGTTGACGCTTGTCATTTAGCAGGTACGCCGTTGGTGCTTGTCATTTAGCAGGTATGCTGTTGGTGCTTGTCATTTAGCAGGTACGTTGTTGGTGCTTGTCATTTAGCATGTACACCGTTGGTGCTTGTCATTTAGCAGGTACGCTGTTGATGCTTGTCATTTAGCATGTATGCTGTTGATGCTTGTCATTTAGCATGTATGCTGTTGGTGCTTGTCATTTAGCAGTTACGTTGTTGGTGCTTGTCATTTAGCTGGTACGCTGTTGATGCTTGTCATTTAGCATGTACGCTGTTGGTGCTTGTCATTTAGCATGTACGCTGTTGGTGCTTGTCATTTAGCATGTACGTTGTTGGTGCTTGTCATTTAGCAGGTACGTTGTTGGTGCTTGTCATTTAGCAGGTACGCTGTTGATGCTTGTCATTTAGCAGGTACGCTGTTGGTGCTTGTCATTTAGCAGGTACGTCGTTGGTGCTTGTCATTTAGCAGGTACGCTGTTGGTGCTTGTCATTTAGCATGTACACTGTTGACGCTTGTCATTTAGCAGGTATGCTGTTGGTGCTTGTCATTTAGCAGGTACGCTGTTGACGCTTGTCATTTAGCAGGTACGTCGTTGGTGCTTGTCATTTAGCAGGTACGCTGTTGGTGCTTGTCATTTAGCATGTACACTGTTGACGCTTGTCATTTAGCAGGTATGCTGTTGGTGCTTGTCATTTAGCATGTACGCTGTTGGTGCTTGTCATTTAGCAGGTACACTGTTGGTGCTTGTCATTTAGCAGGTACACTGTTGGTGCTTGTCATTTAGCTGGTAAGCCGTTGATGCTTGTTATTTAGCAGGTACGCTGTTGGTGGTTGTCATTTAGCAGGTACGCCGTTGGTTTTTGTCATTTAGCAGGTACACCGTTGGTGCTTGTCATTTAGCATGTACATTATTGGTGCTTGTCATTTAGCATGTACACCGTTGGTGCTTGTCATTTAGCATGTACGCTGTTGGTTCTTGTCATTTAGCAGGTATGCTGTTGGTGCTTGTCATTTAGCAGGTATGCTGTTGGTGCTTGTCATTTAGCAGGTACACCGTTGGTGCTTGTCATTTAGCATGTACATTGTTGGTGCTTGTCATTTAGCATGTACACCGTTGGTGCTTGTCATTTAGTATGTACGCTGTTGGTACTTGTCATTTAGCAGGTATGCTGTTGGTGCTTGTCATTTAGCAGGTACACCGTTGGTGCTTGTCATTTAGCATGTACATTGTTGGTGCTTGTCATTTAGCATGTACACCGTTGGTGCTTGTCATTTAGTATGTACGCTGTTGGTGCTTGTCATTTAGCATGTACATTGTTGGTGCTTGTCATTTAGCAGGTACACCGTTGGTGCTTGTCATTTAGTATGTACGTTGTTGGTGCTTGTCATTTAGCATGTACACCGTTGGTGCTTGTCATTTAGCAGGTACGCTGTTGATGCTTGTCATTTAGCATGTATGCTGTTGATGCTTGTCATTTAGCATGTATGCTGTTGGTGCTTGTCATTTAGCAGTTACGTTGTTGGTGCTTGTCATTTAGCAGGTACGTTGTTGGTGCTTGTCATTTAGCTGGTACGCTGTTGATGCTTGTCATTTAGCATGTACGCTGTTGGTGCTTGTCATTTAGCATGTACGCTGTTGGTGCTTGTCATTTAGCATGTACGCTGTTGGTGCTTGTCATTTAGCAGGTACGTTGTTGGTGCTTGTCATTTAGCAGGTACGCTGTTGATGCTTGTCATTTAGCAGGTACGCTGTTGGTGCTTGTCATTTAGCAGGTACGTCATTGGTGCTTGTCATTTAGCATGTACACTGTTGACGCTTGTCATTTAGCAGGTATGCTGTTGGTGCTTGTCATTTAGCAGGTACGCTGTTGATGCTTGTCATTTAGCAGGTACGCTGTTGACGCTTGTCATTTAGCAGGTACGTCGTTGGTGCTTGTCATTTAGCAGGTACGCTGTTGGTGCTTGTCATTTAGCATGTACACTGTTGACGCTTGTCATTTAGCAGGTATGCTGTTGGTGCTTGTCATTTAGCAGGTACACTGTTGGTGCTTGTCATTTAGCAGGTACACTGTTGGTGCTTGTCATTTAGCAGGTAAGCCGTTGATGCTTGTTATTTAGCAGGTATGCTGTTGATGCTTGTCATTTAGCATGTATGCTGTTGGTGCTTGTCATTTAGCATGTACGCTGTTGGTGCTTGTCATTTAGCATGTACGCTGTTGGTGCTTGTCATTTAGCAGGTACGTCGTTGGTGCTTGTCATTTAGCAGGTACGCTGTTGGTGCTTGTCATTTAGCATGTACGCTGTTGGTGCTTGTCATTTAGCATGTACACCGTTGGTGCTTGTCATTTAGCAGGTACGTTGTTGGTGCTTGTCATTTAGCAGGTACGTTGTTGGTGCTTGTCATTTAGCAGGTACGTCGTTGGTGTTTGTCATTTAGCAGGTACGCTGTTGGTGCTTGTCATTTAGCATGTACGCTGTTGATGCTTGTCATTTAGCATGTACACTGTTGGTGCTTGTCATTTAGCATGTACACTGTTGGTGCTTGTCATTTAGCAGGTACACTGTTGGTGCTTGTCATTTAGCAGGTACGCTGTTGGTTTTTGTCATTTAGCAGGTACGTCGTTGGTGCTTGTCATTTAGCAGGTACGCTGTTGGTTCTTGTCATTTAGCAGGTACGCTGTTGGTTTTGTCATTTAGCAGGTACGCTGTTAATGCTTGTCATTTAGCAGGTAGGCCGTTGGTGCTTGTCATTTAGCATGTACATTATTGGTGCTTGACATTTAGCAGGTACACCGTTGGTGCTTGTCATTTAGCAGGTACACCGTTGGTGCTTGTCATTTAGCATGTACATTATTGGTGCTTGTCGTTTAGCAGGTACACCGTTGGTGCTTGTCATTTAGCATGTACATTATTGGTGCTTGTCATTTAGCATGTACACAGTTGGTGCTTGTCATTTAGCAGGTACGCTGTTGACGCTTGTCATTTAGCAGGTACGCCGTTGGTGCTTGTCATTTAGCAGGTATGCTGTTGGTGCTTGTCATTTAGCAGGTACGTTGTTGGTGCTTGTCATTTAGCATGTACACCGTTGGTGCTTGTCATTTAGCAGGTACGCTGTTGATGCTTGTCATTTAGCATGTATGCTGTTGATGCTTGTCATTTAGCATGTATGCTGTTGGTGCTTGTCATTTAGCAGTTACGTTGTTGGTGCTTGTCATTTAGCTGGTACGCTGTTGATGCTTGTCATTTAGCATGTACGCTGTTGGTGCTTGTCATTTAGCATGTACGCTGTTGGTGCTTGTCATTTAGCATGTACGTTGTTGGTGCTTGTCATTTAGCAGGTACGTTGTTGGTGCTTGTCATTTAGCAGGTACGCTGTTGATGCTTGTCATTTAGCAGGTACGCTGTTGGTGCTTGTCATTTAGCAGGTACGTCGTTGGTGCTTGTCATTTAGCAGGTACGCTGTTGGTGCTTGTCATTTAGCATGTACACTGTTGACGCTTGTCATTTAGCAGGTATGCTGTTGGTGCTTGTCATTTAGCAGGTACGCTGTTGGTGCTTGTCATTTAGCAGGTACGTTGTTGGTGCTTGTCATTTAGCAGGTACGCTGTTGGTGCTTGTCATTTAGCATGTACGCTGTTGGTGCTTGTCATTTAGCATGTACGCTGTTGGTGCTTGTCATTTAGCATGTACGCTGTTGGTGCTTGTCATTTAGCAGGTACACTGTTGGTGCTTGTCATTTAGCAGGTACACTGTTGGTGCTTGTCATTTAGCAGGTACGCTGTTGGTGCTTGTCATTTAGCAGGTACGCTGTTGGTGGTTGTCATTTAGCAGGTACGCCGTTGGTTTTTGTCATTTAGCAGGTACACCGTTGGTGCTTGTCATTTAGCATGTACATTATTGGTGCTTGTCATTTAGCATGTACACCGTTGGTGCTTGTCATTTAGCATGTACGCTGTTGATGCTTGTCATTTAGCATGTATGCTGTTGGTGCTTGTCATTTAGCAGTTACGTTGTTGGTGCTTGTCATTTAGCAGGTACGTTGTTGGTGCTTGTCATTTAGCTGGTACGCTGTTGATGCTTGTCATTTAGCATGTACGCTGTTGGTGCTTGTCATTTAGCATGTACGCTGTTGGTGCTTGTCATTTAGCATGTACGCTGTTGGTGCTTGTCATTTAGCAGGTACGTTGTTGGTGCTTGTCATTTAGCAGGTACGCTGTTGATGCTTGTCATTTAGCAGGTACGCTGTTGGTGCTTGTCATTTAGCAGGTACGTCATTGGTGCTTGTCATTTAGCATGTACACTGTTGACGCTTGTCATTTAGCAGGTATGCTGTTGGTGCTTGTCATTTAGCAGGTACGCTGTTGATGCTTGTCATTTAGCAGGTACGCTGTTGACGCTTGTCATTTAGCAGGTACGTCGTTGGTGCTTGTCATTTAGCAGGTACGCTGTTGGTGCTTGTCATTTAGCATGTACACTGTTGACGCTTGTCATTTAGCAGGTATGCTGTTGGTGCTTGTCATTTAGCAGGTACACTGTTGGTGCTTGTCATTTAGCAGGTACACTGTTGGTGCTTGTCATTTAGCAGGTAAGCCGTTGATGCTTGTTATTTAGCAGGTATGCTGTTGATGCTTGTCATTTAGCATGTATGCTGTTGGTGCTTGTCATTTAGCATGTACGCTGTTGGTGCTTGTCATTTAGCATGTACGCTGTTGGTGCTTGTCATTTAGCAGGTACGTTGTTGGTGCTTGTCATTTAGCAGGTACGCTGTTGATGCTTGTCATTTAGCAGGTACGCTGTTGGTGCTTGTTATTTAGCAGGTACGTCGTTGGTGCTTGTCATTTAGCATGTACACTGTTGACGCTTGTCATTTAGCAGGTATGCTGTTGGTGCTTGTCATTTAGCAGGTACGCTGTTGATGCTTGTCATTTAGCAGGTACGCTGTTGACGCTTGTCATTTAGCAGGTACGTCGTTGGTGCTTGTCATTTAGCAGGTACGCTGTTGGTGCTTGTCATTTAGCATGTACACTGTTGACGCTTGTCATTTAGCAGGTATGCTGTTGGTGCTTGTCATTTAGCATGTACGCTGTTGGTGCTTGTCATTTAGCAGGTACACTGTTGGTGCTTGTCATTTAGCAGGTAAGCCGTTGATGCTTGTTATTTAGCAGGTACGCTGTTGGTGGTTGTCATTTAGCAGGTACGCCGTTGGTTTTTGTCATTTAGCAGGTACACCGTTGGTGCTTGTCATTTAGCATGTACATTATTGGTGCTTGTCGTTTAGCAGGTACACCGTCGGTGCTTGTCATTTAGATGTACATTATTGGTGCTTGTCATTTAGCATGTACACCGTTGGTGCTTGTCATTTAGCATGTAGGCTGTTGGTTCTTGTCATTTAGCAGGTACGCTGTTGGTGCCTGTCATTTAGCATGTACACCGTTGGTGCTTGTCATTTAGCAGGTATGCTGTTGGTGCTTTTCATTTAGCAGGTACACCGTTGGTGCTTTTCATTTAGCAGGTACACCGTTGGTGCTTGTCATTTAGCATGTACATTGTTGGTGCTTGTCATTTAGCATGTACACCGTTGGTGCATGTCATTTAGTATGTACGCTGTTGGTGCTTGTCATTTAGCAGGTATGCTGTTGGTGCTTGTCATTTAGCAGGTACACCGTTGGTGCTTGTCATTTAGCATGTACATTGTTGGTGCTTGTCATTTAGCATGTACACCGTTGGTGCTTGTCATTTAGTATGTACGCTGTTGGTGCTTGTCATTTAGCATGTACATTGTTGGTGCTTGTCATTTATCAGGTACGCTGTTGGTGCCTGTCATTTAGCATGTACACCGTTGGTGCTTGTCATTTAGCAGGTATGCTGTTGGTGCTTGTCATTTAGCAGGTACACGTTGGTGCTTGTCATTTAGTATGTACGCTGTTGATGCTTGTCATTTAGCAGGTACGCTGTTTGTGCTTGTCATTTAGCAGGTACGTCGTTGGTGCTTGTCATTTAGCAGGTACGCTGTTGGTGCTTGTCATTTAGCATGTACACTGTTGACGCTTGTCATTTAGCAGGTATGCTGTTGGTGCTTGTCATTTAGCAGGTACGCTGTTGATGCTTGTCATTTAGCAGGTACGCTGTTGACGCTTGTCATTTAGCAGGTACGCCGTTGGTGCTTGTCATTTAGCAGGTATGCTGTTGGTGCTTGTCATTTAGCAGGTACGCTGTTGGTGCTTGTCATTTAGCAGGTAAGCCGTTGATGCTTGTTATTTAGCAGGTACGCTGTTGGTGGTTGTCATTTAGCAGGTACGCCGTTGGTTTTTGTCATTTAGCAGGTACGCTGTTGATGCTTGTCATTTAGCAGGTAAGCCGTTGGTGCTTGTCATTTAGCAGGTACGCCGTTGGTGCTTGTCATTTAGCAGGTATGCTGTTGGTGCTTGTCATTTAGCAGGTACGCTGTTGGTGCTTGTCATTTAGCAGGTAAGCCGTTGATGCTTGTTATTTAGCAGGTACGCCGTTGGTTTTTGTCATTTAGCAGGTACGCTGTTGATGCTTGTCATTTAGCAGGTAAGTCGTTGGTGCTTGTCATTTAGCAGGTACGCAGTTGGTGCTTGTCATTTAGCAGGTACGCTGTTGATGCTTGTCATTTAGCATGTACATTGTTGGTACTTGTCATTTAGCATGTACGCCGTTGGTGCTTGTCATTTAGCATGTACGCCGTTGGTGCTTGTCATTTAGCATGTACGCCGTTGGTGCTTGTCATTTAGCAGGTACGCTGTTGGTGCTTCGAGCTGTGGAACCAATTCCACAAATTAAACTTCATAATTATATAAATACATATTTATTAATAAATAATAATTCTGTTATATGACATACTGAACTAACCATTGTCATTCAAACATGTTTAATATAGCACTGAGATTAATTATAGCACAATATTCATGTATGCCAGGGGCATAGCCAGACCACAAATATGGGAGCACTGACTTATAGTGAGGCGTGGGGACATGCTACCGGGCATATGTTTAAGCTAGAAGCATCTCATGCCATGTCGGTTTAACCTTTTCCCTCAGAAGCACCTCTTGACGCCATTACCAATACGACATACATTGACAATGTAGTAGCCAAACCAATGTTCATAATAATGGCCAGAATCTCATCTAGTCCCAGTAATATATATGGAGGTGGGATATATATGGCCACTACTTATCCACTGCATGATAGCTAAATGGCTGTCGTTTGTATGGAGATATAATAGTATATTAACCTACATCTCTATGTAGTCCCAGTAATATATATGGAGGTGGGATAGATATGGCCACTACTTATCCACTGCATGATAGCTAAATGGCTGTCGTTTGTATGGAGATATAATAGTATATTAACCTACATCTCTATGTAGTCCCAGTAATATCTATGGAGGTGGGATAGATATTGCCACTACTTATCCACTGCATGATAGCTGTCGTGTGTATGGAGATTATAAAAGTAAGTGTTTATTTATTATAGTGTCACCCCTATTTAAAGGGCCAGCCATTTCTGACTTATGAGACACCTCTTTTTTATGAACATCAGTACTTCCCGAATCAAATGTGTACACCACTTCTCATATCCAAGAAATTTACTTGAAATAATTCATCGTGGAAATGTGTACACTTCTCATATCCAAGAAATTTACTTGAAATAATTCATCGTGGAAATGTGTACACTTCTCATATCCAAGAAATTTACTTGAAATAATTCATCGAGGAAATGTGTACACTTCTCATATCCAAGAAATTTACTTGAAATAATTCATCGTGGAAATGTGTACACTTCTCATATCCAAGAAATTTACTTGAAATAATTCATCGTGGAAATGTGTACACTTCTCATATCCAAGAAATTTACTTGAAATAATTCATCGTGGAAATGTGTACACCACTTCTCATATCCAAGAAATTTACTTGAATCATTCATCGTGGAAATGTGTACATCATTTCATAGGTCTCGTGTAAAAGAAATGTGCTTGGAAAATGCTCCACCATTCTATTAGAATATGTCAATACACATGCATGTCTCTGTGCCAATATTTCTCCTGGAAAATATAGTTTTGTCATGACTTGTAACCCAAAGATACATCTATTTGTCATAACTTGTAACCCAAAGATACATCTATTTGTCATAACTTGTAACCCAAAGAAACACCTATTTGTCATGACTTGTAACCCAAAGATACATCTATTTGTCATGACTTGTAACCCAAAGATACATCTATTTGTCATAACTTGTAACCCAAAGATACACCTATTTGTCATGACTTGTAACCCAAAGAAACACCTATTTGTCATGACTTGTAACCCAAAGATACATCTATTTGTCATGACTTGTAACCCAAAGATACACCTATTTGTCATGACTTGTAACCCAAAGATACATCTATTTGTCATGACTTGTAACCCAAAGATACATCTATTTGTCATCCTCGTCGCTAGATGTATTCTTATAATTACTAGACTATTATTTAGGACTACAAGAACTGGACGTGAAAGTGCTGTGGTTCATATGCAGCATTCACTTATAGGAAATGTTCTTGTGTTCACTCGTACCATCTGCTCGTGTCTCCAAATCTAGCGCATATTTATATCATTTCGTGTGAGGTCACAATTGTGCGTGCACATTTTGGCGATCACAGCGTTCGTGGTAGCCTGGGTTCCAGCCTGTCGATTTTTAACTTCTGGCAAAATGACACGTTGATATCATCAGAAACTCAATACGGTCCAATTAATAGTGTCAGGTGTTAAAATATATTTATTTGACTGACCAGGCAAACTATATCGACGCCTGTTCCCAGGCTATGTTTGTGGCTCATACGGCAGTTATGGCCAATATGACATGTCTGTTATGCGTCACAAGACTCGTTTAGTTCCTATAATGTCGGGTGGTGATGTACTTTTGCAAACCATATGTCCACTGCCGTTTGTTTAAAGGGCAGCTTCAGACACAAAAATGCAATGCCAATAGTTGTACTAATTATAACAAATCTGTCCATATTGTCTCAATTTAGACTGGTAATTGTGCCTTTAATTTCACTAATCCTGTTCTCGGTGTGTCTGATTTGTCTGTGTTCTCCGGAGAAGCTGCGCTGCTGTTACCGTTGCCACTGCCATTGTTGTTGTCATCTTCATCTATGTCAAGTAAAGTCCTGAAACCAACGATGGTGACAAATAAGTACACCTTACTAACGACATGAACGGTTATATTAGTCAATATTCATTGTTTAGTGTTTTAAAATCGTTAACTAAACGCAAGACTTGAACGATGGACAAACAATATGCTGACGTCATAAACGTTAGGCCGGGACGGAAATATGAGAAGATGGGAAAAACAATATGCTGACGTCATAAACGTTAGGCCGGGACGGAAATACGAGAATAAACATGGACAAACAATATGCTGACGTCATAAACGTTAGGCCGGGACGGAAATACGAGAATAAAGATGGACAAACAATATGCTGACGTCGTAATCGTTACGCCGGGACGGAAATACGAGAATAAAGATGGACAAACAATATGCTGACGTCATAAACGTTAGGCCGGGACGGAAACACGAGAAGAAAGATGGACAAACAATATGCTGACGTCATAAACGTTAGGCCGGAACGTAAATACGAGAATAAAGATAGAAAAATAATATGCTGACGTCATAAACGTTAGGCTGGGACGTAACTAAGATAATATAGATGGGAAAACAATATTCTGACGTCATAAACGTTAGGCCGAGACGGAAATACGATAACAAAGATGGACACACAATATGCTGACGTCATAAACGTTAGGCCGGGACGGAAATACGATAACAAAGATGGACAAACAATATGCTGACGTCGTAAACGTTTTATTTTATTATTCCTGAAATATTCCAAAATGGACAAAATTAAATGTATTGATTTATTCGAGTTTGTTAATTCATTCCAAGATGTAAAAACAATATGAACGGCACCGTACAAATAAAGAATCACGAACTTTGACATGTTAGTAATGTCTCTCAGTACGTCTAGAATAGCCCCCTGACTCACCTGCATTGGACTCGTCCGTCCAGAGCCAAACGTAGTGATATAACATTCACCTGTTCCGATGACAAGTCAATCTTTGTGTTCTGAATAAGAGAGGAAATGATATTAATATCAAGATGCATGCTATATAGTATAGCAGACGGATCTGTAGTCCAGTGGTTAACACGTTGGACTGGTAATCCAGCGATGGCAGGTTCGATCCCCCCGTCTGACACTAATACAATTAAAAGTGTTTCAGACGGGACTTAAAACCAAGGTCTCGTGTCGGTACTTTACACCGTGCATGTAAAAGAGCAAGAGGAAACTCTGGAATGGGTCTCTCTGTATCATTGCACTATCCTCCAAAATCAAAAATAACTAATCTCTTCAGGAGGCGTCGCTCATATGGACAACCGGTAGCGACGATAAATAAACGTAAACACACACAGTATAGTATAGCTTTATTCCGTGTGCATGTTTATTTACTGGAATCAATCAAACAAGCCCATTTAGTTTAAACATTATTTATTTCAGTATTTGTACATGTAATCAAGAAATGAACATTTGACTTATATCTTAAATTTAAACAAACCTTTTAAGTTATGATTTAAGTGCAATTTATTAAAGCAGCATTACATCATATGAAATAAAAGATATTTGAAAAATTCAAATTTTACGTATGGGTAGCAATGCTGCTACACATTCTAACATAATACTTTGTATGCTTATGTTCATTTGGTAAACAGTGTTTTTTTGCGATAAAACAAACTCGAAACCGAAAGTAGGACTTTTCGAGTCGATCGGTCACGTTTTACAACCGGAACGCATCGTCCGCACTTGTTTACAATCGGAATGCATCGTCCCCATTTGTCCCACGTTGTCTTTTAGGGACATTTCTACATCCCCGCGAGGGGTTCGACATTAGAGGAAGATAGATATATAGTATTTCATGTTCAAAATATATACGTTGTTTTCTACATCCTCTGTTGTTTCACGCATGCGCGCTGTGCGTGTTTACATTTCGTGTGTTGATAAACAAATTCGCGTATACGACGGTTTAAATTTATTGGAATTGTATCGTTTCTGAGCGACTATTTCGATTTTTGTAAACACACACATTAGTATTTATATTTTACCCAAAACATCCTTTATTACGATGTAATGCTGCTTTAAAATTTGATTTGATTTTAATATTCGAATATGGTTTTAATATTCGAATATTCGGCCGTTCGAACGAATATTCGAACATTCGTTGCCATCCCTACTTATTTCCTATTAAAGTTTTACTGGTTACTGTTTGCATGTTTCATTATGCTATTTCATGTTTTAATTTGTTGAGGGCCTCGTGGTAGATTTACTTAATTGTTTAAATAAAGTCTTTATTATTATTATTTGAGTGACCTACTAACAAATGAACAACTGCCATTTATATATATTATATATATGGGAAGTACTAATGTTCATAAGAGGTGTCTCATAAGTCAGAAATGGTTGGCCCTTTCAACAGTGGTGGCATTATGCTAAACGACTTTACGTTTACCTTTTATATGTTTGATTGCAATTTTAGTCTATTGTAAATTAATGAATCAATCATATATTTTATTTTTTTATCAACATAACTCTGCTTGTATTCAGTGTAATGCAGTCATCTCATAATTTCTTATATGCACACACGTGTAATAACACCTGGAATGATTATGATTGGTTGAGAGAATAATCCTTATAATTTGCAAATTAAACTTTACAGCTTAATAGCAAAATTCCAAAACTCGTTTCATAAAATATGGTATGAAATAGTAGGGTTAAGTGTTGCTGTAAATAATTTAAGGAATGAATCGGTTAATAAGGTTAATAGTTTCCATCGGGGTATGAACTATATTAGAAGGCATCCACGCTAACTTTAAACACGCCTAATGTAATTCATATCCCCGATGGAAACTATTAACCAGCGATTCATTACTTATATTTACATTAATTATTCTTTTCAATTACACAAAAGAAAATATAGCACACTTTCCATTTAAAATGTTGTTAGTCCAAATTTGCAACTTATCGTGTGTCGGAACAGGTAAATAGATCATTTCTGGGACAGCATAAACTGTAACACACGCCTTTTCTCGCGACGAACGTTGCCTAACACTGCGAATGCGCATGCCCGTAACGTCGAGTGCGCATGTCAGCTGCATATCATTAGTTGGAAACCCTCATACGAAATGCAATAGCGATGTTAATATTGAGAAATCAAATTTGTTTACTCAAATTTATCAGTTTGGTTATATGTAAAATATAGATGTATATAGTTTCATAGTTAACCTTGAGGATGGTCTTGAACTCCCTTATATCTATGCTGTACTCTTCATCTAGATACGGGACGAGCAGTTCACCCAGATCTACGTTAGCCCTGTCTGCATTGTACTTGAACGTGCCAATTGGATCCACCCTGAAGGCGGTAAGGCGAGCACTATTCGTACGTCCGAATTCTGGAATGATTCCTTCGGTAATAATTTTCATCATTCTTTCGTCTTGAAGTCTGCATTGCAACTTGGCAACGTTCATCTTGACCATAATATTCTGAAATATAAAAATTAATGTTTGTACATTTGTTATGTATACCAATTTGTAAATAAATTTAGTGTTTACTTGACTTTGTATGTTCCATTAGTGTCAACCCCATGCGAGGACATTCTGAGCAGGCCTAGCTGGCCTAAGCGTATGCATATTTCTGAGCAGGCCTAGCTGGCCTAGCTAACCTAAGCGTATGCATATTTCTGAGCAGGCCTAGCTGGCCTAAGCGTATGCATGTTTCTGCGCAGGCCTAGCTGGCCTAAGCGTATGCATATTTCTGAGCAGGCCTAGCTGGCCTAAGCGTATGCATGTTTCTGAGCTGGCCTAAGCGTATGCATGTTTCTGCGCAGGCCTAGCTAACCTAAGCGTATGCATATTTCTGAGCAGGCCTAGCTGGCCTAAGCGTATGCATGTTTCTGAGCAGGCCTAGCTGGCCTAAGCGTATGCATGTTTCTGCGCAGGCCTAGCTGGCCTAAGTGTATACATGTTTCTGAGCTGGCCTAAGCGTATGCATGTTTCTGAGCAGGCCTAGCTAACTTAAGCGTATGCATGTTTCTGAGCAGGCCTAGCTAACTTAAGCGTATGCATGTTTCTGAGCAGGCCTAGCTAACTTAAGCGTATGCATGTTTCTGAGCAGGCCTAGCTGGCCTAAGCGTATGCATATTTCTGAGCAGGCCTAGCTAACTTAAGCGTATGCATGTTTCTGAGCAGGCCTAGCTAACTTAAGCGTATGCATGTTTCTGCGCAGGCCTAGCTGGCCTAGCTAACCTAAGCGTATGCATATTTCCGAGCAGGCCTAGCTGGCCTAAGCGTATGCATGTTTCTGAGCAGGCCTAGCTGGCCTAAGCGTATGCATGTTTCTGCGCAGGCCTAGCTGGCCTAAGTGTATACATGTTTCTGAGCTGGCCTAAGCGTATGCATGTTTCTGAGCAGGCCTAGCTAACTTAAGCGTATGCATGTTTCTGAGCAGGCCTAGCTAACTTAAGCGTATGCATGTTTCTGAGCAGGCCTAGCTAACTTAAGCGTATGCATGTTTCTGAGCAGGCCTAGCTAACTTAAGCGTATGCATGTTTCTGAGCAGGCCTAGCTGGCCTAAGCGTATGCATATTTCTGAGCAGGCCTAGCTAACTTAAGCGTATGCATGTTTCTGAGCAGGCCCAGCTGGCCTAAGCGTATGCATGTTTCTGAGCAGGCCTAGCTGGCCTAAGCGTATGCATGTTTCTGAGCAGGCCTAGCTGGCCTAAGCGTATGCATGTTTCTGAGCAGGCCCAGCTGGCCTAAGCGTATACATGTTTCTGAGCAGGCCTAAGCGTATACATGTTTCTGAGCTGGCCTAAGCGTATGCATGTTTCTGAGCAGGCCCATCTGGCCTAAGCGTATGCATGTTTCTGAGCAGGCCCAGCTGGGCTAAGCGTATACATGTTTCTGAGCAGGCCTAGCTGGCCTAAGCGTATGCATGTTTCTGCGCAGGCCTAAGCGTATGCATGTTTCTGCGCAGACCTAGCTAACCTAAGCAGTTAGCCAATACTTATATAGCAATGTGTGTGATGCACCATGCTCAATTACGCCACATACGTGCCCTGACCGAGTATCGAACCAGGGACCCTTCGATTCCTATTCAACGCTCTGCTCACTGGACCACGGACGTCACACTTTACACTGAGTATATTCTGCATTGGTATCACCCATAGCATAGTCTGTATTGCAGTTGTCATAAATAATACAATGTCATAGCCAACAACTTTGCAAAATGCTAAAACAGAATACTTTAATTTTATGAACACGTAACTAGTCTTAATTCATTTGACGTGATAGCGCATTCGCACCAAGTATGTAGACGTTACGAGTGTGCCCTTAGCAAGCACATACATATACATTCCACATTGCCTCCTCTCTCCTTCACAGACGGATCTGTAGCCCAGTGGTAACACGCTGGACTGGTAATCCAGGGATCGCTGGTTCGATCCCCCGTCTGACCCTAATAAAATTAACAGTCTTTCAGATGGGACGTTAAACCGAGGTCTCATGTCGGTGCTTTACACCGTCCACGTAAAAAACCCAGAGGAGATTCTGGAATGGGTATCTGTCTGTATCATGCACTATCCTCCAAAATCTAAAATGACTAATATCTTCAGGAGGCGTCGCTCATATGGGTAACCGGTAGCGACGATAAATAAACGTAAAACACACACTCTCTCCCTCGTGGCGATGAATTACATCGGGAATGAGGTCTCGATAGTAATTAATATAAGTTGTAAGAACTATTTTTTATATCTACTAGTTCTACTTCAACAGTTGTCTAAAGCAATACATGTACATGTATTCTCGTTCAAGCTGAATGACACAATTTCTAAAACTGTTATTATCATACAAATATATTCGTTATAAAACCAGTCGTGCCCAAGTTTTGCAGTAAAGATACCCATCGTTTTTAACATGTGTTTGAATATTGATTAAAAAATTATATGACTTTAACATATATATTCTTTATTTATTCTCCAATATTGAAGAGCATACAAACATGTTACCTACAAAAGTATCAGAACATGTGTGCTTAACCCTTTCCTTCATAGAGATTTAGGTTAATATACTATTATATCTCCATACAAACAACAGCCATTTAGTTATCATGCAGTGGATAAGTAGTCGCCATATCTATCCCACCTACATAGATATTACTGGGACTTACACACGATTCTGGCCTTTATTATGAACATTGGTTTGGCTACTACATTGTCAATTATGTCGTATTGGTAATAGCGTCAAGAGGTGTTTCTATGAAGGAAAAGGAAAGGGTTAACCCATTCAACACCAAGTAACTGACCTGGACTGATGCATGATATTTTTGGACCAATACATTAATATGAAAATTACAGTTGGACCAGTTCATTTATCAAAATAGGTAATTTTGTCTAAAAATAGTAATATTACTGGCAAAAAGTGCAGATCCTGATGAGACCTGGATCTACACTTTTTGTAAGCCTATTTAGAGGTATATAGTGTTAAAAGGGTTATAAACATAAAAAACATAATATAAACATAAAAAGGGGTTATAAACATAAAAAGGTTATTAACATAAAAAGGGTTATAAACATAAAAAAGGGTTATAAACATAAAAAAAGGGTTATAAACATTAAAAAACATAATATAAACATAAAAAAGGGTTATAAACATAAAAAAACATAATATAAACATAAAAAAGGGTTATAAACATAAAAAAGGGTTATAAACATAAAAGGGTTAAACAAACAGTATACATGTTTATTGGAATCACATAATGGACTGTTCTGCTGTAGTTACTGGTACTTACGCTGAAATCGAGTAGTTTGAGTTCGCTAGAATCATTCATGTCAACTGCTTCCAGAATCTCCAGCACTCCATCAGAATCAAAGGGGTTAGAACCGCACTGGGAATACGAGACAAATGTATTACATAATAAGGACACAAACTAGTATTTATTACATTTCGTGCATACATTTATGTCGTTTATTTGTTGTGTAATGTACTGCAATGGGTTGGGTATGGCGTCGGCGCATATTAAGCTTTAGAATTGAACAAAATGTTAAAAAACGATTTTCATCTGTGTATGCGTGCTATGAGAATGTGCCCAAACACCCTAACATTCCCCAAGCACAACGCTCCAGACATTTATTTCTGGAAGACACCCCCTACCCATCCACCTACGAAAGCATACCAAAATCCAACTAACAGCAAATAATCCACCCCATCTGACCCCAATACCCAACGCTAGCAACATTTCCATCTGAATGATTGTAGACAACATATTTCAACTTTGAGGAAAGCCGTACATAATCTTGCATTTGTATTTCGCTGAGATTGGTGATATATTCCGATAAAAACACCTCAAATGACTGTCCGATTAGCGCAGTGGTTAGCGTGCTAGCTTCTCACCAATGCAACCCGGGTTCGATCATCGGACCGGGAAGTATGTGAGATGGTACGGTGGTCGCCAGATCGGACAGGTGGGTTTTCCGGGTACTCCGGTTTCCTCCCACACGAATGACCACAGTTACGCTTTCATCCGCGCCAACGAGAGTGATTAATATAAGTTGTTAGAACTTGCTTTGCAATCGTTTGCAATATCTAAATTAGTTTCATATTAAAATACATTTACTCTTTAAACTGCAAACACCTAGAATAATATTTTTAAAACAATATCGAGGACAGCACTCGGATGGATGTAAGAAGAAGAAACGAGAACAAATGCTTCTTTTCGCATGACTTTGATTTGAGGGTCAACCTCAATTTCACGGGGAATGGCTTACTTGAAATGTCATGTGAGGCTTCGTAGAGGTGTTCCAGCGAAACTATATGTCTCTCATACTTCGAGCTACAAGCATGCATGGTTCACGATGGAAGCCAATGGGAGTGGACACTGCGCTGGCCATAGGCGTTTACCGAATCATTTCCACCTAGAGCAACCCTCTATATATCCACACAATTTCATCACAATTCATCCACAACCTTTGGATTTATCCTGTACACAGACTGACACATAGACGGACAGACGCAGAAATGACCGGGATTAATTAATTGGGAGAATAATTCCATTGAGTAGCACCTTCCTATTAGTCCGCCTCCGTGATCGAGTGGTTAAGGTCGCTGACCTGTATACCACTGTAACCTATCATCACTGATGGTCATGGGTTCGAGCCCCGCTCAGACCAGACCGTGTCTCTTTATATGAAACAATTGGCCGTTTCTTACGGAAGTTGGTGCACCAGTACCGGTTAACCGCTGGAGCCTGTCCAGGAAAAGCGTTGTTAGGTAAACTGCCCGTCGCTAAATGCGCAACCGGTAGCGACGTTAAAATAAACCTAAATTTAAAAAATCCTACCTTCAAGATTGTCAATGTGTCATTGGCCTTAACCCCCTTGGCAAGGGCCCTGGCTCCCTCCACGTTGATTCTAGTCATGCTGATGTCCAGCTCTAACATGGTCCGGTTTTCCTGCAATGCTTGTGATATCGCTTCAGCACCGTCCTGTCCCAGACCCGCCATAGCCATGTTGAAACATTTTAAACCAACGTTCTCCTACAAGAAATAAATGTTAATGTACATTAAATTCCAAGCAATTCAATTACTTTCCCGAGGAATGAAAAGATCACCGGAATAAAGGAATATGTTTTACATAGCGATACATCACAGTTGTGAACTCGTATACTGATGTGTCCATGCCCATTGTCACAATAAATGGTCACGTAGTGTTGGTAATGGTGTACCCAAACTGCAGGTCCAGTGGCTAACACGTTGGACTGTGAATCCAGGGATCGCAGGTTCGATCCCCTGCCTGACCCTAATAATATTACGTTTTTCAGACTGAACTTAAATCGAGGTATTGTGTCGGTGCTTTACAAAGTGCACGTAAAAGAACTCTGGCATTGGTCTCTGCTGAATTGGTCTGTATCATTGCACTATCCTCCAAAATCTAAAATCACTAATCTCTTCAGGAGGAGTCGCTCATATGGCAACCGGTAGCGACGATATATAACTTATCTTTTTTTGTTCTATACTCGGGCTATCGGTGCACGGTACTGGTAAGGGACCAGTAGTCTGGTACCGATGCCACTGGCATATATACTCCATCACTTTGCATAATCACAACAGCTATGGAACCAGAATGGCTTACCTAGTTTATACAAATTTATTTTAGCTCGATTGCGAAACAAGTTCTTTCAACTTATATTAATCACTCTCGAGACCTCATTCCTGATGGAATCCATCGCAATGAAGGAGAGAAGAGGCAATGTGGAATTTAAATGCCTTGCCTAAGGGCACAATCGTAACGGCTCCAGTGGGGCTCGAACACCGGACCTGAAGCGAACGCGCATGCACTGCGCTATCACGACTTCCAGAATGTCTTACCTGTACAGCTTCCGCGAGTAAGATGGCTCCCCTTTTCTTAAAGTTGTTCCAACTTAAGTCGAGCACCTCTAGCGTTGTGTTGTCCGACATAGCGGAGTTGAACAGTCGAGCACCATCGTCCTCAAAATTGTTGTTGCCAAGTAACAAAATCTTCAATAATTTATTGTTCTGTATGAAGACAAAATAAAACAATTAATGTTGTTAATGCTGATGCATATGTCTACTTTATATGTAACCACCTCGACTAGAACAGAAGCAGTGACGCTGGTTTCTGTGCGCTGTCAGCAGTTCTTTCCGTGGAAACACATTGTGTTTCACGACCGGCTACGCAGCGAAATACATACAAACGTTGCAGAGGAGAAGAATTACACTCAACAAAATTCCTAATCGGTCACCTGTTGTTTTACAGTATTTGGAGCAAACTGATAACCATATAATATCAATATTCATACATTCGTGTATCATCTTATTTGATACATTACAGATGTATATGGAATGAATTGCTGTATATGGAATAAAAATGCATTAAATGAAAATAGTTTAATGATATTGTACGATTATTAGTTGGGCTCCCAAAATTATAAAACACAAGATGACCGATTAGGAACTTTGTTGGGTGTATATAAGACTCCCATTCTAATCCTTTTTCTGGGTCGCAGGTTCGATCCCCCGTCTGACCCTAATAAAATTAACAGTCTTTCAGATGGGACGTTAAACCGAGGTCTCGTGTGGGTGCTTTACACCGTGCACGTAAAAGAACCAGAGGAGACTCTGGAATGGGTCTGTCTGTATCATTGCACTATCCTCCAAAATCTAAAATGACTAATCTCTTCAGGAGGCGTCGCTCGTATGGGCAACCAGTAGCGACGATAAATAAACGTAAAACACACACCTTTTTCTGTATTTTGATATATTTTCAATCTGGATAATAATTAATATTGAGAAATAAAATATGTTTAAAACTTTAATATATCTGTTGCAAATCATGGTCTATTTTTATTGCTCTTTATTGGAATTTATTGTTTCCACCGAGACAGGTAAATGCATGCCTCGTTTAGTAAGGTAGTCGTCTCTTATAAATGAACAAAAAACGCTCACATTGTTGACGTCCCAATTAATATATAGCAATCAAGACAAACTACTCACCATCAAGACGTCACAGAACAGCGGGGCTGCGGAGTCCCCTATATCGTTATTCGTTAGGTCTACTTTATATAAGTTTCTGTTGCTTATCAGCATTCCAGCTAGCGCCTTTGCACCGTCCGTTCTTAAGTTGTTCTCTGCAAGCACCTGGGGATAACATAGTAAATCGTTGTTTCTTTTGTGGTTTATAGTCGCACCAACAGCTTAGGACATATGACACAGACGGGTCAGTAGTTCAATGTTTAATACGTTGCATTGTGAATCCAGGGATCGCAGGTTCGATCCCCTGTCTGACCTTAATAATATTAAGTCTTTCAGATGTGACTTTAAACTGAGGTATCGTGTCGGTGTTTGTTTTATCGTGAACGTAAAAGAAGCAATGCACGTAAAAGAACCAGATGAGTCTCTGGAATGGATCTATGTCTGCACAATTGCACTATCCTCTAAAAATCTATAATGGACAACCGGTAGCAACGATAAATAAACGAAAACAAACAACAGTATTATTGGAGGACGACCCTTCGGGTGCCCATCTGAGCAGTTAGCTTATACAAATTAATTTTAGCTCGATTGTGAAACAAGTTATTTCAACTTATATTAATCACGCTCGAGACATCATTCCTGATGGAATCCATCGCCATGAAGGAGAGAAGAGGCAATGTGGAATTTAAATGCTTTGTCTAAGGGCACAATCGTAACGGCTCCAGCGGGGCTCGAACTCCGGACCTTTCGCACCTGAAGCTAACGCGCATCCACTGCGCTAGCACGACTCCCAGTATGACAGGTTCAGACGGAAACCCATGTAAAGCATGGTAATGGCTTATTAGTGGTGTGAAGTAGCCAGGTTGTAATGGTTGGACGACGTCGCTGTAAATAGTGGCTTCCGTGGTCCAGTGGTAGAGCGGCGGATTTGGAATCGAACGGTCCCGGGTTCGATACTCGGTCAGGCCACGTATGTAGTGTCATTGAGCAAGGCACCTCACACACATTGCTTATTACTGGTTAATCGCTTAGGTCGGCTAAGCCTGCCCAGGAAAACATGTCTAAGTCCCCGCGAGGGGTTTGACATTAAAGGAACATACATACATACATACATATTGCCGAGTGGATTGGAAACATGGACTATTCCTCAATGAAATACAATCTTGTGTGGGAGTCGTGATAGCGCAGTGGATGCGCGTTCGCTTCAGGTGTGAAAGGTCGGGAGTTCGACCCCGCTGGAGCCGTTACGATTGTGCCCTTAGGCAAGACATTTAAATTCCACATTGCCTCTTCTCTCTCCCTCGTGGCGGTGGATTCCATCAGGAATGAGGTCTCGAGAGTGATTAATATAAGTTGTAAGAACTTGTTTCGCAATCGAGCTAAAATAAATTTGTATAAACTAAATGAAATCTAGAAGACAGAATTAATTATATCTCAATTAAAAAGATGATAATCTTGAAGCGGTATGTGTCTATTTATAGTAGTATTGACATTAAGTATTGTTCAGACATAAATCATATATATTTGCATACAAAAAGAGTCTTTCAGATGGGACTTTAAACCGAGGTCTCGTGTCGGTGCTGTACACCGTGCACGTAAAAGAACCAGAGGAGACTCTGTAATGGGTCTCTGTCTGTATCATTGCACTATCCTCCAAAAATCTAAATGACTAATCGCTTCAGGAGGCGTCGCACATATGGGCAACCGGTAGCGACGATACATAAACGTAAAGCGCACACACAGCACAAAAAAAGACGTTTTAAATAGACCTACTACTATACTACATAAAAACTTCAAAAATATAAATATCAAAATAGACAACCGATAATATCTGAAGAAATATTTGTCCCACTATATTTTTGGAAACACATTTTGTATTGATCATTAGATCGTTAATACGTGTGCAAAATAGCTCGTGTAAGTCAAGCTAAATAGGGGGGACGCTTAATCAATTTCCAATCGTTTGGCAACCCGGGTATGTTTTATTGTTGTTAATGTCATATCGATGGTATAAAAGAACCATTACGATCTTATATCAAACGAGCCAATATATATGATGTATTACTTTGCAATAATAGTAATGCTTTGTAATGCTAAATATGCAAATGTTAAGAATAACTGATGACTTTTTAAAAGAGGTCACAAGTGATCTAATGACTTAATTATGCGGAACACTCCATTATCAGTACAAATAGTACATCTGTATTTTGAGGAAGGCCCAGGGTGCCAGCTGTGTACTAATGATAGTAATTAAGTGATTTCATATTGGCATTAGGCCGAGGTCCAATATGACACGCTGAATCCAAAATAACACGCACACTATGAAATAACGGTCCGGAGTTCGAGTCCCTCTGGAGCCGTTACGATTGTTACCTTACGCAAGGCATTTAAATTCCACGTTCACCATTCTCTCTCACTCGGAGTGATGGATACCACCAGAAATGAGGTCTCGAGAGTGATTAATATAAGTTGTAAGAACGTATTTCGTAATCAAGCTAAAATGAATTTGTATTAACTGTTGACTAATATGAAATAACTTATGTAATGAAAATTAAAAAATTAATCAAGAGTATAACAACAATAATAAATAAATTAATAAATAAATATTAAACTCATTACAAGTATTTTAATGATTCTGGCGGCTATAACATGAGTTATGTTTCCAAGATGGAGGCTGCAAAAGAATAGTTCATACATGCCGATCAGATTTTAACATTTTCATGCAGGTCGCGTAAATCTCATATTAGTCGTGGTAGCTCCATATTGACCATGCTAGCTCCATATTGACCGTGCTAGCTCCATATTGACCGTGCTAGCTCAATATTGACCATGCTAGCTCCATATTGACCGTGCTAGCTCCATATTGACCGTGCTAACTCCATATTGACCATGCTAGCTCCATATTGACCGTGCTAGCTCCATGTTGACCGTGCTAGCTCCATATTGACCGTGCTAGCTCAATATTGACCATGCTAGCTCCATATTGACCATGCTAGCTCCATATTGACCGTGCTAGCTCCATATTGGCCGTGCTAACTCCATATTGACCGTGCTAGCTCCATAGTGACCATGCTAGCTCCATATTGACCGTGCTAGCTCCATATTGACCGTGCTAGCTCCATATTGACCATGATAGCTCCATATTGACCGTGCTAGCTCCATATTGA
This sequence comes from Archivesica marissinica, assembly GCA_014843695.1. NCBI lineage: Eukaryota > Metazoa > Mollusca > Bivalvia > Venerida > Vesicomyidae > Archivesica > Archivesica marissinica. Next base: position 48,624,245 of record CM026398.1, on the reverse strand, counting down.
CCGTGCTAGCTCCATATTGACAGTGCTAGCTCCATATTGACCGTGCTAGCTCCATATTGGCCGGGCTAACTCCATATTGACCGTGCTGGCTCCATATCGACCGTGCTAACTTCATATTAACCGTGCTAGCTCCATATTGACCGTGCTAGCTCCATATTGACCGTGATAGCGCCATATTAGCAGTGCTAACCATTGACACAGGGCAGCTAACTAGTAAATGACGCGAAGTTGCAAACAATATGCTATACATGTAGTTAATTAATAATTTATACTAGAGTAACTATTTTAAAACAGGATCATTTTGTAGACATACCAATTCAGTAATAAAGAAGTTTTCCTTTAATATTTTAGTTACGCATATTGCACCATCCTCGTCTATTGCATTGCCTTCTAGGTTCAGAACCTCAATATTAGTGTTCATCTGAAAAGCAAAGACACACACAATTAGAATAAGCCATGCCAAATAACACATACATTTAACTTCATGGTCCAGTTAACTGCGGAGAAGACGGATATGTAGTCCAGTGGTTAACACGCTGGACTGATAATCCAGGGATCGCAGGTTCGATCCTCGATCTGACCCTAAAATGGGACTTTAAACCGAGGTCTCGTGTCGGTGCTTTACACCGTGCACGTAAAAGAACCAGAGGAGACTCTGGAAAGGGCCTCTGTCTGTATCATTGCACTATCCTCCAAATATCTAAAATGACTAACCTCTTCAGGAGGCGTCGCTCATATGGGCAACCGGTAGCGACGATAAATAAACATAAAACACACAAATTAACTATGGTGTCCATGTAACTTCGGGGTATTCATGTTAAGCAAGGTTTTCACTTCCATGAACACTAGAAAAAAGTACATTTACATGCAATTCTATAATATAAGTATGCAAAATATGTGCAATGGAGTATTGATGCCACTTACCGACTTCTGGAGATAGTAAAATATTTCAAAATCAATTCATGCTGATTGAATGCTTACTTCGGGTGGACAAGAAGTATAGTTGGCAAATGTGAATTGCACATGCGTACACATGCTCTGGTGAATATTTGTGTCGAAAGACAAAGTAAAACTACATCTGAACATGCCTCATTATACTTATATATATACGATAGCTTTATTGATCACTTGTTTATTTATATGTAATTATATGTATATATTATGACTATGTACTTATGTATACGTCATGAATAAACTTATGTTCTGTTCTATAAAATAACATTTTTGACGCATTAAACCGTTAACTCTTCTACAATGCTTACATATTGCCTCACTTAGTTTAAACTTTATTTATTAAAGTATACATTTTACAAATACGTATATATAATATACACAAATTACATAATGTAAGTATTGGATTGGAAAACAAGTTTTAACAACTTATATTAATTCCTTTCCAGAGTGGAGTTTTTAGTTATATCGTGTATTACGGTAGCGATCAGTACGACGAGCGAGTTGTTGTCGGATTAAGACAGCGACTTACGAGTTGTGAGATGCATTGACGAGTTATTAACTATACTAAGATATAGATACATACTATGAATTGGTTGATAGTTATATATTGGTTTCAAAATACAGAGTGTTGGAGTTACTCTATGATTTATTCGTTGCCTGAATGTAGTTTAGCAATTATTCAATAGATAAGAAACGGGGTCACACTCTTCAATGGGGGCGAGGGGCAACGACACTGGGCACACACAACCGCAAGCTAAGTGTTGAATCGTTTTGTCTCACTTAGACTTTTGTTGTGTGATTTGGGGTAACTGCAACTCATCTTTTGAAGATAAAATAGTTCGGTTACAAAAGAGAGCAGCTAGACTAATTCTAGATCAGGACTTTGACACTCCATCGCAATTATTATTCTCCCAACTAAAATGGATGACCTTTCCAGAACGAGTCATATATCAGAAGGCTATACAAATGTATAACACATTACATGGAGCTGCTCCAGACTATTTAAAATCATCCTTCACTTTTACTTCTGATATACATCCTAGAATTCTTAGATCAACCTCAGAATATCAAGTATACACACCAACACCAAATTGTGAATTATTTCGTAATACATTTGAATTTTCGGGATCATCTATTTGGAATTCATTGCCTCACTCAGTTCAAACTGCTCCACCTATCCAACAGTTCAAAATTCTCTACTTAAGGTGGAACTATAACAATTCAAACTAGTAGCGTACTTCTACTGTTATTATAAACGTGTATTGCCATTGCTATTTTTATTAGAATCGGGAAATTGCTGTCCTTAAGTTGATTTCATACATATTTTGAAGATACCACTACAAGTCAAATCTGCACATTGTTAGATAGATCTAGTATCATTAATTGTCTCATTCCCATTTTCTACTCTGCTAGCCAATTCCATATATCATCATATTCCATTACATATTAAATATAGTTTCTCTATTTTTCAGCTTTTACATTACTATATTATTCCAATGTGCAGTTCTCACTTATAGTGCTATCTTTTGATTGCATTTGATTGTATATATGTTGAGGGCCTCATGGTAGATTAACTTTTGTTAAATGAGTACTCTCGTTAAATAAAGTCTTTATTATTATTATTATTATTATTAACTACAGTATACAAATCACAGAACGGCCCAGATCGAGTTTCTATGTAATACTATGCATCGTTCAAAGCACTTTTCCAAATTATCCTCAATGAGGTACATGCACATCAATATACATTTTGAATACGCGGTCTTAGAGACCCTCAATTGCTCCCTGACTTTTGAATCCAGTGACCCGTTTTGGGCAAATTGCTTAAAGGCAGTTGCAAGGATACAGACCAAATCCCGGCAAAATTCCAAATGTATATATTCATGATTTAATAAGGTTGTTCAAAGGTCTGTCTGTTACGTCTGTTTTCATAATAAATATCACGTTTCAATGTTCTACCTTAAGTTGATCTGATGATCCATGTTGATCCCATGCATTTGTACAAACTTGATACATTGCTGAATATTACAGACCAAAAGTTCAAAAATCCCTACCATATATTTTTGAAAAGAGGTTGTGACCTAGTTAGTGAGTAGTGTAGATGATGTTGTAAGAATTCTGCTGAACAAAGTTGGCAACATGCCTAGATCCGTAAATGATGCGAACCTGCGTGGATGATACCTAGTGACCCCGAGTCAACTATCGATGCTAAATATATTTTTGAGAAGAGGTTGAGGTTGTGACCTAGTTTGTGAGTAGTGTAGATGCTGTTGTAAGAATTCTGCTGAACAAAGTTGGCAACATGCCTAGATCCGTAAATGATGCGAACCTGCGTGGATGATACCTAGTGACCCCGAGTCAACTATCGATGCTAACTATATTGTTGAGAAGAGGTTGAGGTTGTGACCTAGTTTGTGAGTAGTGTAGATGATGTTGTAAGAATTCTGCTGAACAAAGTTGGCAACATGCCTAGATCCGTAAATGATGCGAACCTGCTTGGATGTTACCTAGTGACCCCGAGTAAAGTATCGATACAGTTAGCGTGTTGAGGGCACATAGGTCATCAAGCTAAGGAGAGCAGCAAAATGTACACATGTGTATTATATATACGTTGTCAATATATGTTATGCAGCAGACGAATAAGTAGCCGATGACAAATTAGGACTACCTGAGAAGCAGAAGTTGCAGATTTACAAACAAAACAACTCTTTAGACTAACCTGTAACGGAACAGCCAAAGCTTTCATTCTCTGCGGACCTAGGCCATGAAACTTCATTTTTAGTTCCCTATCTTGTATATGTTTGATGAAGTAAGATGTAGGGCTTATACCCATGTCCTCACACACTTTTACGTACTTCGCCTTTCCCGTCAGGTCAAGGTCAAACCGTTCAGGGTAGAGCCACTCTGAAATAAGTAGATTTTTAAAATAATTAAAATAAACAAATATAACCTCAGAGTGCCTCCTTGGCCGAGTGGTCAATGTCGTTGACTTCACATTTATGTATGTTCGAAACCCACTGGGTGTATTTCCTTGTTGAAGGTCGGTGGTTCTATCCAGGTGTTAGTCCGTATATGTATGCTGTTCGGAGGGGCACCCGGGGTCTTCCTCAACCAATACTAGTTAGAGAGTCACCAAATGACCTTAGCTGTTGTAACTATAAACCACAAACTCAAGCAATCAAATCCAATCGCTCACGGTAAAGCACTCTGAATACATGACCATTGAATGTGGTCGCATTTATAATGCGCTAGCATATACATTACTTTCTATGAATAATTAATTTCAAAACAAAATAAGTTAAAATTATTCACTTACTTTCTTCGTCATAATCTAAATCCGTTTCGTAATCATCATCTTTAGATTCCGTGTCCGATTCATCACTACTGTTACTGTCTGAGTACAGTTCATCAAAGTGTTCACCGTCACTGTTGAGTCTTTCTGACATAGTGAGTCCATCAACAACATCTTCTCCTATGTTAGCGGAACTTGGTCGTTCAATATCTTCATCTGGTGATATATATTCAACTTGCTGGGACGCTGTTAGAAAAACTTGTTTCACCTCATTGTCGTCAAAGACGAAGTCCGGGTGAGGAACTTCGGATATGTCTGCACCTTTTTCATCCGTTTCTGGTTCGTCGTCATCCTCTATTACTGGTGTTAGCGTACTTAAAAGACGTTTTCCGGTATTAGGATTAGCAGGTTCCGGAGCTTGCGCACTCACCTCAAGGAATACATCACCAGTCGAGGACATTTTCAAACCGTCAATAGATTAACAATTGTTCAAGTGTTTTTGCGAACGGTTTGAAATCTTGTTTCGTTTACATCTTCAGTTGTAGTAGCACTGGAAATGAATATAAGAATATCCCAATGAGTTGCATTCCAGCAAAATGTGCGGCTTGTTATGCTTGAATACTGTACGTGTGTTTATTTTAGCGGACTTCTAATGTTAGCGTTATTAGCGGATGTAACAATTGTTAATATGCTAATATTGTAATTAGCGGTAGTTCCCGTTACGCTAAATCATGATCACGCCATTAACTGAATTTTTTGAAAATCATCCGCTATGCGCGAAATTTTGAACGCGCTAATTCAAATACACGTAGAATATTTAGACATATTTCTAATGGGTAATCTGCTATTCCGATTTCATCACTGATCTGAGTAACAATTAAGAATGTTAGTATTGTGAAGTGAACTTCTAACTTTATTAGCACACGTAGTTTTAAATGGATTTTTTGGGGATTAATTTCAAAACGAACGTGGACGATTGCCATCACATGAAAGGTCAGGCCATGAACCAATGTACAATGTACACGGAGTTATTTTTTTGTTATTTCTATTACTGACCTTGAATCACTTTCTGATTATTATTGGGAGGTCAGTCTGTTGTGGCGGACAGTAGACCACCCCACCCGCATTACATGGGTAAGAACCAGTACTCAACTCTCCGACCTCCGTAAGCGATTGACAACTTTCTCGCATACATTGTACCACCATTTATCACTTGTCTATGATAGGGAGGGAACCCGCAGTCCTGGTGGTAGCGATGAAAAGGCGAATTCTAACGACACCGCAGTCCTTTTGCACTTTGAAAATGTCATGTATATGAATATTATCAATCAGAGTTTATGTATGTTAAAACTGTGACAGTAATGTTATTGTGATATGTAATTGTAAATTGTAGTCCTCATTATAAAACAATTGCAATGAAATACAGTTTACATCCGTTATGTCAAAATCGGTTATGTCGAATTATCCGGTTATCTCGAAGTCGGATCAAAGTTCCGTTTCAGACACTATCATTTTACTTTTACATATAACTGGATATGCTTATATCGAATTTCGTTAAGTCAAACTTCGGTTATGTCGCAGTATTGTGTTCGGTCCGACGGAATTCGACATAACGGATGTAAACTGTATTATTAAAGTAGACCACTCGGCAACGGAGGAGGCTCTGTAATGTAACGAGCTATTATATGTAACGGATGAACTCGTGAAATATTGACGTCATATTCAGTAGTATCAATTCCTATTGCATAGCTTAAACTTACGTACGTGCAAGTTAATCTACATGGCTGTGTTGCGCATGCTGTTATGTGTTGAAGGAGATGGTCCTCCGAACATTTTCTATTACCTCCCTTGGCAGATAAAGTCCGATTTATTCCAAAAATGTGAATAGGTTCTTTTAGTTAGAATCCTTTGTTTTTACTGTTGTTCCCTAACCAGTTGTTGTGGTATGATAAATGAGATTTTATTCAAATCGTGTTAATTAACTGGTAACATTCTTTTACAAATAAGTACCCATTGTATATACTGTATGAAATCTCTCGAGATCTAGTAATTTAAAACTCATAAGGAGAAATAGTGGAATTACATTGCTAGCATGTTGTGCAAAGGCAACAACGATAAAAACAGAGGAAACACTTAATAGGACCTATCTACTTTTAGGGAGTCATCAGGGGCAGTAACTGACAGATGTCTCTCATAATGCATACTACTATAAACGTATAAAGCAATATTGTGCTATCTATACTATTTTATCTTCATGGATTTTTCATTATTAAATTAGCATATTTAAATATACAGATTAGCATTAAGTATATAGTAGTAATTATAGTATAATATTATATTTAATATCGTCCTATCAATAGAGTATCAACAACTTGTCAATACAACATTTACATTGCTTGGATCGCAAAATGACTAGTACTTAGACGACCTTCGTGTCAATAACTTTTTATTTAACGAGGGCAACAGTTAGCAGTGAACCAGTCTCACACTTGCATTGAACCATGCAACTACCGCATATTCATCATGTGTGCTTTACATGTGTAGCCTACATCATTTTTATTATATGGCCCCTTGCGGGGTGACCCTGTTTATTATGAGGCCCCATGCGGGGTGACCACTGTTTATTATGAGGCCCCATGCGGGGTGACCCTGTTTATTATGAGGCCCCATGCGGGGTGACCACTGTTTATTATGAGGCCCCATGCGGGGTGACCCTGTTTATTATGAGGCCCCTTGCGGGGTGACCCTGTTTATTATGAGGCCCCTTGCGGGGTGACCCTGTTTATTTTCATAATATATATTTTACATAGCATGATATACATAATTATTAAATAATAAACATTTATTTTAGAAACATTTTTTTAGATTTCATGCTTTATATACATGTCTAATTGTCCCACATATGATATAATCCTCACCGAAAAACGAAATGTGATTCATATATATAGAATATATGGAACATAGTATTGATTCGAACACACATATCACACTCGACTTGTAGCCTACATCTCTTTCAATGCGAATTCACGGATCGCAAGTTCGATCACCCGTCTGATCCTAATGATATCAACAGTCCTCCAGGTAGGGCTATAAACCGAGGTAGCATGTATCGGTGCTGTACACTGGGCATGTAAAAGAACCAGAGATGCTCCTGGAATTGGAACGTATTCTGTATCTTGCACTATCCTATAAATAATAAAATAACTAAAATACTTCTGGCTGCGTCGCTGCGATTAACTAGGCGCGAGTATGCGAACAAAGAAAAGATTAGCTATCAACGTGTGTAGGATATGAAGAGTTGGTAAGCTAGTCGTGTTGCGCAATGGTTAGTTTACATCTACGTGCAATTTCTTTATCCTGAAAATATTTCTAGAACAAAAAAAAGGTGGGCCTACTCCAGGCGGTAAAATACTGCAACTTACAGTTCCATGCCGGTCCATGCCGTATCATGCCCGTTCCAAGACGTTCCACATCCATATATGTGATTTTTCATATTTATCCAGTTTATCCAAACTATTCAATTCTCCAGGATAACCAACTAATAAAGTTTTTCAATTGCTTTGGAATTCCTGCGATGTCCCATTGTACAGCCACGCACACATAGTAACATGAATTGTGGTGGACTTAATCTAAACATTTTCCTTTCAATAAATCATGTTAATAAACTACAAAATTATTGACAACGATCGTAAAACTGAGCGGTAGACAAGCGGTTCGCAATATTCTAGATCAAATTAGAAGGTTAGTAGATATTTGATAATCTGGGTAGATATTAGAGATGGCACACTCAGATAAGTGTTCATTGTGATTAAAGATTTAATAGAAAAATATGAACCGATTTGTGTGTCAATCTTTGTGTTGTTGTATATGTGTATACAATGCAATAAAATGTTATTAAACCTACATAATTTACTTGCATTTAGTTTATACACATTTATTTTAGCTCGATTGCGAAACAAGTATTTACAATGTTAGATCAATCGCTCCCGAGACCTCATTCCTGATGGAATCCAGCGCCATGAGAGAGAGAGAGAGAATGTGGAATTTAGATGCCTTGCACAATGGCACAATCGTAACAGCTACCGCTGGGCTCGAACTCCGGGCCTTTCACACCTGAAGTGAACGCGCTACAACTGAGCTAGCACGATCATCGCGTTATCTAACCGGTTTTATACTCGTTAAAGCGACACTACATCACAAAAAAGCAAGAACATTGCATTTTAAGTATAAATAGCATTGCTGCTATAAATTCTTCCCAAATAATTCGAACACTAACTTTCAATCAATAAACAGTGTTTTTTTGCAGTCTACATGCTCTCAAAAGTGAAAGTAGGAATTCATAAAACGGTCGGCCACGCAGCTCCTGGATTGTTGTTTCATTTAGAGATATTTAAATCAGATTAGTCTAAAAGATAAATATGCACAGTCATAAGTGTGAGTTATAACGGTAAATCTGTATCATAAATCTTGTTATTTATGATACACCATGGATGCTGACCCTATTTACATTATTTTGTTATGTCAGTAGTTGAAATACTCAGTTTCAGTGGCGATTATTTGAGAGAGAAAGTTATACAATACAATAGGAGATTACATTCTGTAAAGATTTGCTATTTTCACCGATGTAGTGTCACTTTAAGGAGGATATCTATTTTTAATTGATCTCCTCTGTTTTTTCCGTTGCTTCCTTTGCAAACATGCTATTAATTTTTCATCCGTTTTCTAATCTTATGATTATCAAATTATTAAATCGTCAGATATCCTACCGTATATTCAATGGATCAATACTTTATTGTAAACATTAAATAGTATTAACATGATTTCATAAAATCACATTTATCAATCCGCAAGAGCAGGTTATGGGACAACAGTAAACACAAAGGATTCCAACTAAAAGGTCCACTATACATTTCGGGACAAATCGGATTTTTACTTACCAAGGGAGGTAATAGAAAAAACAGCGATGTCGAATCGAACAAAGAACAGATGGTTTAACCTAGGTTATAGTTATACATGTATACGCGATATCACACACGTATTTAGTTATTGCAGCGTATATCCAAGTTGACGTGTTAGTCTGTTCGATTGATCATTGGGCTGTTCATGATTTGTTCAGGTTCTCGTGGAAGATTGAAATAATTGTTTAAGTGAGTTATCTCGTTCAATCTTTATCATTATGATTAGTATTGTTGTTGTTTTATTACCATTACTATTCTTAGTGTTGTTGTTGTTTTTGCATACGTTTATATATACGCCCCCCTGTTAATCGAGGTGTCGTCTGCAGAAGTAGATTAGTCAATTTAGTATTTTGGAGGATAGCCCACGATAGACACGCTCAAATTCTAGAATAATCCATGGTTCTTTTACATGTTCTGTGGACAGCGCTGGTACTAGCCTGGGTTCCAGTCTGTCGATTTTTCACTTTTTAAGTTCTGGCAAAATAATCACAAAATGACATGATATGATCATCAGAAACTCAATACGGCCCAATTAATAGTCTCGGTGTTAAAATATATTTATTTGACTGACCAGGCAAACTATATCGACGCCTGTTCCCAGGTTACGCTGGTACATGAGGCCTCGATATATAGTCCCATCATAAAGACTATTAATAGTATTATGGTCAACCGGGGGGTCTAACCTGTGATCCCCGGATTCGCAGTCCAACGTATTAACCACTTGACCACGGATCCGTCTGTTGTTGTTGCTGGTTGTTGTTGGTGTTGCTCTTGTTTTAGCTATTAATCTACAAAATTGACGTGGCGCATTTAACAGTTAGCACCCAACTAAATACGACACTGTAACAGTGGTCATATAAATCAAGATGTATTGACGAAACCATTAAAAAATCAAGTAACATATCTAATACCCATAATGCCCGGAACGTTAATTCAGGCTGCCATGCTTCAAAATAGCAATAACAAGCCTGCCAAGGGATGTTTCATGACGGATAAAATCTATTACACGATGTGTGGCAATTAAGAGATTGATACAAACATTATTTTCATGAAGATTAATACTATATTGGAGAGTTGTCAACAAGTGGAATACTAATTTAGTCTCAAAGGAAATGGTTCTCGGTGCAATAAAGCGGTAGACGACATTCTATTCAATACGATAAGTATTGATCAGGCTAGTCAAAGGAGTCCAGCCTGTGATTAAATTGATGAAAGAATTATAAATTTCATAGATTACTGTACTGTATGCGGATTTAATTTGGCGGTTAGGCTCTCCGATTAGCACAATGGTTAGCGCACTCGCTTCTGACCAATGCGACCCGGGTTCGATCCTCGGACCGGGAATTATGTGAGATGATACGGTGGTCGCCAGATCGGACAGGTGGGTTTTCTGCGGGTACTCCGGTTTCGTCCCACACGAATGACCACATTTACGCTTTCATCCGCGTCTACGAGAGTGATTAATAGACGTTGTTAACGCTTGTAATCGTTGTAAAATAAATAAAGTTTAAAAAAAATGGCGGTATCAAAATGTTCTGCAGGAATAAATAAATTGATAATGATGTTGTTTAGTTTTGACGCATCCTTCATGCTCTACCAAAGTTAAACACATTATGATAACGGATATTAAAATAGTAAATATGTCAATTCTTATCGTAGAGAATAATACATCTAGCACCCTTACATGTTAACTGACATAGATAACCTGTGTGGCCTCCACCTACTACAACGAACATGACATTTATATTACATAACCTGTGTGGCCTACACCTACTACGTCATACGGGACATTTATATTGCATAACCTGTGTCACCTACACCCACTGTCATACAGGATATTTATATTACATAACCTGTGTCGCCTACATCCACTGTCATACAGGATATGTATAGTATATAACCTGTGTCACCTACACCCACTGTCATACAGGATATTTATAGTATATAACCTGTGTCACCTACATCCACTGTCATACAGGATATGTATAGTATATAACCTGTGTCACCTACACCCACTGTCATACAGGATATGTATAGTATATAACCTGTGTCGCCTACATCCACTGTCATACAGGATATGTATAGTATATAACCTGTGTCGCCTACACCCACTGTCATACAGGATATGTATAGTATATAACATGTGTCGCCTACATCCACTGTCATACAGGATATGTATAGTATATAACCTGGGTCGCCTACATCCATTGTCATACAGGACATTTATATTACATAACCTGTGTCGCCTACACACATTGTTATGTAAGAAGACGGTGTATGTTTTAAATGTGTATGTTTGCTTGCATGTAGCCATGTACATGTTAAACAATAAAAATGTTAAAATTAGTTTTGACCCAAACATCAGACTGACTAAACGTTGACGTCACATCCCTGTCAGTCAAAGCATGCGGACTTGTATGAGTCTTGGATTACTGTCTGTGTAATCCTTGAAGTACATCAGTGGTCCAGTGATTATCACGTTGGACTACGATTCCAGGGAACGCAGGTTCGACCCCCCCCCCCCCCGTCTTGCCATAACAATATCAGCAATAGTTAAGATAAAACTATAAACCGAGGTGTACTGTATCAGTGTTATACACCGGGCAAGTATAGGAACCAGGGGTGTTTCTGGAATTGGGGCGTCTTCTGTATCTTGCACTATCCTCCAACATTTAAAATGACTCATTACTTATGGAGGCGTCACACAGAATTAACCAGTGGTCGACGGTAAATACGTCCAAAATTTAAAAAAGTAGTTTGCTTTGTTTTGCGTCAAGCAACTTCGTGGTTGGTTGGATCAAACAAAAATGTTTTGTTATTAAGGATCGAACCCGTGACCATCACAATTTTTCACATACACCCATGTATATGAGTTGTGCGAGATGTTCGTATCGTGTTACAGCGGTTCGTATCGTGTTACCGCGGTGTGTCACTCTTCAATGTTTGGCTGTCCGATTAGCGCAGTGGCTGGCACGCTATCTTCCACGCTCACCAATGCAACCCGGGTTCGATCATCGGACCGGGAAGTATGTGAGATGGTACCGTGGTCGCAAGATCGGACAGGTGGGCTTTCTCGGGGTACTCCGGTTTCCTCCCACACGAATGACCACATTTACGCTTTCATCCGTGCCAACGAGAGTGATTAATGTAAGTTGTTAAAACTTGCTTCGCAGTCGTTGTAAAATAAATAAAGTTTAAATTAATGTTTGGTAGATTCTCCCACAAGACACCGTACATACCGGGATTGAATATTTCCTGGAAATATTTATCTAAAACATAAATATACGTCATCAATTATGAGAATATTAAAAAATATTATCTCAGTTAATTCTAGAGTTTGTTCGCCTTTGTCGGACGGATGTGTGGCGATGCTGGTGTTGTTATAGATGCAATCACTCTAGTTAGGACACGGTTCATTAGCAACTCGATTAAACGGTTCCATCTTATCTGCCACGGAATCAGCTGTCTTCAAGAGGAATCGATGTTAATGGACAACTTGGTTAAAGGAGGTGTGCAATATATCACCTGTATACAAATATATAAATAATCCATTTGTTCAATTTCAATTAAATCTCATATTGCGGGTAGGCTATAAATCGACCGGTCGACAATGCGTATGCTTCTGGGGTCGTTTGCGTATATTTATCGTCGCTACCGGTTGCCCATATGAGCGACGCCTCCTGAAGAGATTAGTCAGTCTAGATTTTTGGAGGATAGTGCATTGATACAGACAGATACCCATTCCAGAGTCTCCTCTGGTTCTTTTACGTGCACGGTGTAAAGCACCGACACGAGACCTCGGTTTAAAGACACATCTGAAAGACTGTTAATTTTATTAGGGTCAGGCGGGGGATCGAACCTGCGATCCATGGATTACCAGTCCAACATGTTAACCACTGCATTGACTACATATCCGTCTGTGCATGTTTATGTAACGTAATACATGGGTGTGAGTTGGTGGGTCCAAATTTCCCATTGGTATTCCAAAATGTCCATTGGGGAGAGGTTGGGAGTCAAACGGTATAAAATTGAAATTTCAATTACACAATTTCGATGCTAAGAATATTTTCACTCATAATAATAGTGTACATGTACATGCATTTCTCATTTGCAACATGTCTATCTAATGTTGGTAAACTGGTTTAGAACTGGTATGTTAATCAATGCATTTGCGATGACAAAAAGTACGCACACAATGAGCAATATCGTCGTTGGCTTTTCTATTACCTCCCTTGGTAGATGTCAGATTTATCCCGAAATATATATGTGTCATTTTATGTGGAAACCTTCGTGTTTAGTGTTATTCCCTGGCAAGATGTTTTAGCGGTGTGATAATTGTGATTTTATCAAAATCATGTTATTAATTGATGAATCTTTACAGATAACTACCCATTGGATATAATATAGGATATATGTCGAGATATAGAAATGTATTAATTGTAAGATGAGAAAGTTGATGGAAATTGATAGCATGATGTGCATAGAAAAGAACGATAAAAACAGAGGAAACCATTTAAGATGACCTGTAACTCCTTTTTTTATTTAGCAAGATAAGACATCACTATACTATTAAGTGAAAATAAAATTTAGGTAAACTGCCCGTCGCTCAAATGGACAACCGGTAGCGACGTTATAATAAACTTAAATAAAACACACACACACACATAACGATTACAGTATATGACAGTTGGTGGATTAGGCAATGTACGACATATTGACCTCTGTACGTGTTGTTTGTTTGTTTTTTGGAGTCTAAAATCGCACCAACAGCTTATGTCATACGGCGACTCTTTTGGAGTCTAAAATCGCACAAACAGCTTATGTCATACGGCGACTCTCTAGCTATTATTGATGCAGGAAGAAAAAAGGTAAAACTCGATTATGAAAACAAAATTGTGAAACTCATTATTCTCTGCTCTATGAACTATGCGAACAACGGGGAAATAGTTCGACATTATATCCAACATAATAAAATTATGCTAATTATTGTAAATACATAACAGTATATACAATGTATATTTTAAATAGCCTTATACGTAGCCGCATTTGAATGAAAGAAATTGGGTAACTTTTTCTTCAATTTATTTGAACAAAACCTGTCTTAAGTTGAACACATAATAGGCTGGGAAATCCTTACAAACTGTGTAGTAACTATGGGCATGTCTCGTCATTTGCTATAATTATTTTCCTGTACAGAATACGTTGCTAAAATATTAATTTCAATATTTATCAGACATATTTGACGAGTTTTATGTGTTTAAAATAACAGTGTTATCGTGTGTTATACAGAGACACCATAATTTAAACATTATTTGAGTAATATACATCTGTATCGTTTGATTTAGTTTATCTTTATCCTATTCTCTAACATTTCTAAACATTTTAATACATGAAAACCCACGTTTAGAATGGTATCATACGAAGCACTTGTGATACTATTCACAGATATGAAATTGTAATTTTCAGACAAAGGTCACCTCCTACATATGACATTTATTTGGTGAGTAAGAAAATCCAGATTTAGATTTATTCTTTATTTCAGTCTCATCGTTGTATGATACATAAAATATACATAACAAATGAGCGTGGCCAAGTACAACACCATTCATTATAAAATAATTATAAGAGACTAATCTAATCACAGACGGATCTGTAGTCCAGTGGTAACACGCTGGACTGGTAATCCAGGGATCGCAGGTTCGATCCCCCGTCTGGCCATAATAAAATTATCAGTCTTTCAGATGGGACTTTAACCGAGGTCTCGTGTCTGTGCTGTACACCGTGCACGTAAAAGAACCAGAGGAAATTCTGCAATGGGTCTCTGTCTGTATCATTGCACTATCCTCCAAAAATCTAAAATAACTAATCTCTTCAGGAGGCGTCGCTCATATGGGCAACCGGTAGCGACGATAAATAAACGTAAACACACACACACACATACTAGTTGCAGCTATGGAAATTGTAATTGTCAGGCAAAGGTCGTCTGTATATGACATTTTATTTAGTGCGTAAATTATGTAATACGTTTGGTTTTTAGCTCGATTACGAAATAAGTTCATACAACTTTAGATTAATTACGACCCCGTTCCTGATGGGGGATCCATCACCACGAGGGAGAAGGAAGAAATGTATTCCAATTTTCTTGCCTACGGACACCGTCACGGTGGTTCTAATTGGGCTCGAACTCACACCATCTCCGTTGCAAGGCCGACACCATATGCATTACACCACGGAGGCTACATATGCCTACAAATGTACAATTTGAATTCCCTTATAGCATGCCCTGGTTGTAGTATACAATCAAACATGTGTTAGTGGTCACCTGTATTAAGCAGCCAGTTTCCAGATTCCCAATATTTTGTTCTACTATACATTTGACCTCTATTAAGCAGCCATATGTGCTAAGCAGCCACTTTCTATGATTCCCTTGGCTGGCTGCTTAAGACAGGTTTGACAGGTGTTTACGTGTATAATCATTGTGCTTAATTGACATGCCAATGTATATACATGTATATCATATTTGTCAAGTGTAAAAGCTTCAACTGTGAGGCAATACAGAATATATATACCTGGCATATACGTGAATAGTTGGGAACGCAATGGAAGATACTTAAACAACTCAAGCACAGCTTTAAATATACTTGCGATTTAGCAAAACAGTGTGCATGTTGTGTCTTCGTGCATGCATGCATACCATGATGGATATAGACTATCACGCGTATGCAAAGATCATTCGGATGAGAAGCTAAATTGATAGCCCACGTACGGGTACGCGTTATCTTATACATGGTGTATGTATAGGATATAAGCCGAAAACGATCCAATATGTAAAATATTGGACCGTGTTATCCACTGCATATTGGATCGTTTTCGGCTTATATCCTATACATTGTCCTGTTCTAGGTAACCTCGTGCGCCTTATTGGCTTGATGGAATATTGAAAATAAACATGTCAAAATGTATATACACCATCCGGGGATGATCCCGTCCGTCACGTGCCCGTCCGTTTTACATATATAGTACATATAGACTTAACATTCATTATATGTGATAAAATGCAAAATGGGTTGGGCAACAAGTTCTAGCAACATTAGTAAACTGCCCTCCCCATCAATTAAGTTCGGCGTAGCACCGAATACAGTACCTATATAGTGTCATATTGGATCCGTTTGAGGCGTATGATGACCTTATATAAAGATGCTAATTTCGTACATTTTACGCATAGGATTTGATATAACACTCTGGCCTCTTGAAAGCAGTCCAATATTAATAATAATGGACTGGCAGTACAAAGGTATGACGTCACGACAGTGTTTTAAACTGAATTAAAATATAGTCTCCGTGACCCAGTGGTTAAGGCGTCCGCCTACGGAGCGGGAGGTCGAAGGTTCGAATCTCGTCAGGGGTTCGTTCTGATATGGCCGGTTGGTGAGCCGCCAGCTAGTTAAATAATGGTTACCGATTGCCTACCAGCCTGGCAACAGGCATACAAGCATAGGATTCGGGAAGTACTGATGTTCATAAAAAGAGGTGTCTCATAAGTCAGAAATGGCTGGCCCTTTAAATAGGGGTGACACTATAATAAACAAACACACTATAGAGAGCGAATATGGGAATGCTCTGGATTGGTTCCGAATACATTCAGTTCATCGTTAGCGGCTTTTTATGTGGAAGTCGTGATAGCGCAGTGGTAGCCTGGCCTGGAGTTCGAGCCTCGCTGGTGCTGTTACGAGTGTGCCCTTAGGCAAGGCATTTAAATTCCACGTTGCCACTTCTCTCTCCCTCGTGGCGATGAATTCCATCAGGAATGGAGTCTCGAGTGTGATTAATATAAGTTGTAAGAACTTGTTTCGCAATCGAGCTCAAATAAATGTGTATAAACTAGTGGATGTTTATGTTATTGTGTGTTTAGCTTTATCACGATGCGTCGCATATTCAATATAACGTTTACTTATATTCTATATAGCGTTTACTTTTCAACGGATTACACGTTCTGAATAGTTACCAAATATATCATGGCTGAACTTAAACGTCTAATACCCTCGTGTAGTCTAATAGGAAACGACTTATTGTTGAATTATGTAAATTAATAAATGAAGGGTATGCGCCAAGAGATTGTATGCACTCGTAGTATGTATATGTATGTAGTATAGTTATGCATTTACTGTTTAGTTTGATTCATTTATTAAAATTATTCTTAGCTCCATTGCGAAACAAGTTTTTAGATTAGAGAGAGAGAGAGAGAGAGAGGGGGGGGGGGAGAAGAGGCGAGAGAGAGGAGAGGGGAGAAGAGGGAGAGGAAAGGAGAAGAGGAGAGGAGAGGAGAAGAGAGGAGAGGAGAGGGGAGAGAAGAGAAAAAAAAAAAAAAAAAAAAAAAGAGAGAGGGGGAGAAGAGGCGAGGAGGAGAGAGAGGGGAGGAGAGGAGAGGAGAGAGAAGAGAGAGGAGAGGAAGGGAGAGGAGAGGAGAGGAGAGAGAGGAGAGAGAGAGAGAGAGAGAGGAGAGAGAGAGAGAGGAGAGAGAGAGGAGGAGAAAGGAGAGGAGAGAGAGAGAGAGGAGAAGAGGGAGGAAGAAGAGAGAGAAGAGGTTGTGGAGAGGCGAGGAGAGGGAGAAAGGAGAGGAGAGGAGAGAGAGAGAGAGGAGAGAGGAGAGAGGTGAGGGGCGGAGAGGAAGAGGAGAAAAGAGGAGGAGAGGAGAGAGAGAGGAGAGAGAGAGAGAGGAAGGGGAGAAGAGAGAGAGAGAGAGAGAGAGAGAGGAGAGAGAGGAGAGAGAGGAGAAGAGAGAGAGAGGAGAGGAGAGAGAGAGAGGAAGAGAGGAGAGAGAGAGGAGAGAGAGAGGAGGAGAGGAGAGGAAGAGAGAGAGAGAGGAGAGGAGAGAAGAGAGGAGAGAGAAAGAGAGGAGAGGAGAGAGAGAGAAAGAGAAAAAAAAAAAAAAAATAGAGAGAGGGGAGAGAGAGGAGAGGAGCGAATCAGAGGAGAGAGCGGAGATAGAGAGTAAGAGAGGAGAGATAGAGAGAGAAAGAGGAGAGAGAGGAGAGAAGAGAAAGATAGAGAGTGTGAGGGAGGGAGAGACATATATAGAGAGAGAGGGAGAGAGAGAGGGGGAGAAGAGAGGGGGAGAGAGAGAAAAAAAAAAAAAAAAAAAGAGAGAGAGGAGAGGAGAGAAGGAGAGAGAGAGAGAGGAGAAAGAAGAGAGAGAGGGGAGGAAAAAGGGAGAGGAGAAGAGAGAGAGAAGAGAGAGAGAGAGGAGAGAGAGAGAGGAGAGAGGGAGAGAGAGAGAGAGAGAGAGAGAGAGGGGAGAATAAGAGAGGAGAAGAGGGGAGGGAAAAAAGAGAGGAGAGGAGAGGAGAAGAGAAGAGAAGAGAGGAGAGGAGAGGAGAGGAGAGGAGAGGAGAGGAGAGGAGAGGAGAGGAGAGGAGAGGGGAGAGGAGAGGAGAGGAGAGAGCGCAGCGGCAATGTGAAATTTAAGTGCATTGTCTAAGAACATACTCGTAATGGCTACAGCTGGGCGCGAACTCTGAGCCTTTCGAACACGAAGCGAATGCGCTACCACTGCGCTATCACGACTTCATGACATCAATTATTTTAGTATAGTAGGCTATATTTACATTTTTGATACCCACGTCATCAATGTCGAGTAAATATACTATAATAGTAAATACATAATAGTATACATGTACTACATCCGTTATGTCGAATTCCGTCGGACCAAACAAAATACTTCGACATAACCGAAAGTTTGACTTAACGGAATTCAATATAAACCGACCAAACTGATAGTAATGATAGCGTCTGAAACGGGACTTTGATCCGATTTCGAGATAACCGGATAATTCGACATAACCGACTTTGACATAACGGATGTAGACTGGACATGTATAGCAACATGTTCCACTTTGAAGATTATCGATATTTGACATAACTCTACTATAGTGGTTTCTCAAACATCCACTGTTAAGTTCAATATCCACTGCAACCTTTCTCCTTATAGTGCACGTGCACTCAATTAGTCATATTTCATTCCTGATTTAACTGGTTGCGTTAATAAGTTAATAAAATAATAATACTTTATTTTCCTACAAATATATACATGTTTAAGGAACAAAATAAGAGATTTAACAATGAGTTAAAAGTTAAATGGCACTTACATAACGGCACTACATGTATTTACAATATAAAATTCGATTTCGTTTTTAAAGTTTAAACTTTATTTATTTTAAAGTACCCAGAGAAAACCCACCTGTCCGATCTGGCGACCACTGTTCCATCTCACATACTTCACGGTCAGAGGATCGAACCCGGTCGCATTGGTGAGAAGCGAGCGTGCTAATCGGACATAATCTTTCGTTTTTAATCGAGTGATAATATTTCTATTTGTTATCATTTTTTAATTTTAATCATATTTTATTGCATTGCTCGTGACATATAAAACAGACAATATCAAAAATATAGCATGTTATACATATAGTTTGGGTCACAAGTTTTAGCAACATTAAACGACCGCACCAGTGTTATTATGCACAGCTTATTAAATAGCAAATCATGTACTAACCTCCAAAACACTTAACCGTCCAACAAATACCATCCACTTTGATGACAAGCTGTATCTACAATAGTTTATGCTGTGAACAAACTTTTTTATTTTGGAATCCTCTTAAGCCTAAATCTTATCAAAATGACTTCAGAAATCCATTGATTATTTTTAACATACGTAAAGCACACTGATATTGCTTCCAAAATTAACTTTAAAACCACACTTTCAACTCCAGTAACAACCCACGCTCCTTTGTTAACACTTCAGAAAAATGTGTTTCGTTATTCATACGAGATTCCCAATCAGTTATACGTTACTTCATCGCTTATTGTATTCCAGCGTCGACTATAGGATCACGGCGCAATGTATGCACTAAACGTATACAGTTTAAAATATATTCAACATATTAAGTATCTTATTTCAAATTTCCGATCAACTTGTATTAATCCGATCCTAGTGATTGACATAGTTAATACGGCGTTTGAGATATTAATCTCTCGACTCCTTGTCGAACGATAATTATGTTTTGCATAAGCCGCGATAGATTTCAATAACGTCAACGGTATGGCACCAATAAACACACTGGCTGCATCCAGATCTGCCTAGTCATTTGATATATCTCGTAAATAACATTATATACTTCAACAGCATGGAACAGCGGTGTCATCAAACGCATTTAAATTGATTACGGCCCAATACAGTATTTGTTTGCGCAACAATGTTCTGTTTAAGTAGTGTTTAGTCAGTTTATTGGGGATAACGCCAATCATTCACACGGTCCTCTGTGATCATATGAGCCGAAGACAAAACTGTGTTTCTGTGTTTGTTTGTTTGTTTGTTTGTTTGTTTGTTTGTTTGTGTGTTTGTTCTGTTTGTTTTGTTTGTTTGTGGTCATATGGCGACTCTCCCAAATAGTATTGGTGGGGGAAGACCCAGGTTCCCCTCCGAGCATTATCTCAGGCACGGACGGGAAGAACCATCGACCTTCCAAATTGGATTGCTTTCTCAATTGAAAGAATTCGACACCCCCGTGAGATTCGAACCTACGCGGTGGGTACTTTACTCTAAAATATGTTAGCAATGTATAAATCATATTTTCATATCACAACATATGGTTATAGGGAACAACAGTGAAAACAAAGGATTCCAAATGGAATTACCAATATACAGTTCGGGATAAATTGCACTTAATCTGCCAAGGGAGGCAGTAGAAAAGCCAGCAATGTTGTTGATGGAGTGATCATTGCCAGAGCGGAAACAATCTAAAGTGAATAATCTCTTCAGGAGGCGTCGCTCATATGGGCAACCGGTAGTGACGATAAATAAACGTAAAAAACCACCACCACCATGCCAGAGCGGTTCATTAACATATACATGTTCACCTGCACCTTGACCTTTCTCAATGTTAACTTCGTCTTGAACCATGGTTAGATCATTATTCGCACACAGTATTCCCATGGTAACTAGCTCTGTACAATGACATACAAATGCTGACATTGACACTGGCATTTTTCATGGTCAAAGACTTGGAAGCAAGGTCAAAGACGTGCATGCAACATTTGACAATAACTTCTTCGTCTCTTAATGCATTCAGCTGATAGATGCACACAATACTCACAGTCTCTAGTGCTAAATATTGACATCTAAATGTTTACATCGACCTTGCCCTTTTTGAAGGTAGAACGTTGCAACCCAATGGCGGTGCATTTGTTTAGCATAACATAAACCGTTCAATATCAAGAAAATATTAACATTTCGTCAACACGGAATCGCTTCCATGTTGTCACATAACTGGACATCATTTTTCATGTCGTCAACACGGAACCACATGAACCAATGAAAATGAGGTTCCGGATAGGTGGGGCGACATAGTCTAGTATAACGTAACGTAACGTGTTTGTTTATTATAGTGTCACCCCTATTCAAAGGGCCAGCCATTTCTGAGTGTATATACCACTGCAACCTATCATCACTGATGGTCACGGGTTCGAGTCCCGCTCAGGTCGTGTTTCATTTATATGAAAACGTTGGCAATTTCGTACGGAGGTTGATGCACCAAGTACTGGTTAACCGCTGGAGCCTGCCCAGGAAATGTGTTGTTAGGTAAACTGCCCGTCGCTCAAACGTTTTAAATAAAACACACACAAATAACGATTATAGTAAATGAAATTGGCGGATTAGGCAATGTACGACATATTGACTTCTGTACGTGTTGTTTGTTTGCAGTAGGAGTTTAAAGTCGCACCAACAGCTTAGGTCATACGGCGACTCTCCGGCTATTATTGGTGGAGGAAGTCCCCGGGTGCCCATCGAACTCAGGCTCGGACCGACACCAGGTAGAACCACCGAACTACCACAAGCCCGCTGGATAGCTTCCTCACTTGAAAGAATTGGACTCGCCAAGTGGGATTCGAACCTACAGCGTCGAGGGGCACGTGTTTTGAGGTCAATGACCGTAACCACTCGGCCACGGACGGACGGACGGACGCCCCAACCTCTGTAAATAAGACAATGTACAAGACAAACAAACGCGTCGAAGCTCACGTATTCTAACTGTCTTCACGAACTACCTGCGTCAAACAGTTGTTTTAAACTTTATTTATTTAACAACGATTGCGAAGCAAATTCTAACAACTTATATTAATCACTCTCGTTGGCGCGGATGAAAGCGTATATGTGGTCATTCGTGTGGGAGGAAACCGGAGTACCCGGAGAAAACCCACATGTCCGATCTGGCGACCACCGTACCATCTCACATACTTCCCGGTCCAAGGATCGAACCCGAGTTGCATTGGTGAGAAGCGAGCGCGCTAACCACTGCGCTAATCGGACAGCCAAATAGTTGTATAATGCCCACATGTATGAGGTATTTAATACTACCAAGAATATTGCACAATGTAATACTTGTATAGTGATGTCAGAAGTTGAAGGTTATAGTTAATCTGGATTTACTCTCGATTGCCAAAATCCAACACCTCTTCATGCGAGTTCTCGTGTACACTGTTGGCATTAACTGATATTTAGTTGATACTTGGGGACACGCATATGGGCTAAAAATATGTAAGCTTCTGCTATCGTGGTTGTTTATAGCGATTAGTTTACTCCCAATAATATGATAAGCCAGAAGTAATGTTCATAGCGATTAGTTTACTCCCAATAACATGGCAAGCCAGACGTAATGTTCATTGCGATTAGTTTACTCCCAATAACATGGCAAGCCAGAAGTAATGTTCATAGCGATTAGTTTACTCCCAATAACATGGCAAGCCAGAAGTAATGTTCATAGCGATTAGTTTACTACCAATAACATGGCAAGCCAGAAGCAATGTTCATTGCGATTAGTTTACTCCAATAACATGGCAAGACAGAAATAATGTTCATAGCGATTAGTTTACTCCCAATAACATGGCAAGCCAGAAGTAATGTTCATTGCGATTAGTTTACTCCCAATAACATGGCAAGCCAAAAGCAATGTTCATTGCGATTAGTTTACTCCCAATAACATGGCAAGCCAGAAGCACTGTTCATTGCGATTAGTTTACTCCCAATAACATGGCAAGCCAGAAGCAATGTTCATAGCGATTAGTTTACTCCCAATAACATGGCAAGCCAGAAGCAATGTTCATAGCGATTAGTTTACTCCCAATAACATGGCAAGCCAGAAGCAATGTTCATAGCGATTAGTTTACTCCCAATAACATGGCAAGACAGAAATAATGGTTATAGCGATTAGTTTACTCCCAATAACATGACAAGCCAGAAGCAATGTTCATAGCGATTAGTTTACTCCCAATAACATGGCAAGCCAGAAGCAATGTTCATAGCGATTAGTTTACTCCCAATAACATGGCAAGCCAGAAGCAATGTTCATAGCGATTAGTTTACTCCCAATAACATGGCAAGCCAGAAGTAATGTTCATAGCGATTAGTTTACTCCCAATAACATGACAAGCCAGAAGTAATGTTCATAGCGATTAGTTTACTCCCAATAACATGGCAAGCCAGAAGTAATGTTCATTGCGATTAGTTTACTCCCAATAACATGGCAAGCCAGAAGCAATGTTCATAGCGATTAGTTTACTCCCAATAACATGACAAGCCAGAAGTAATGTTCATTGCGATTAGTTTACTCCCAATAACATGACAAGCCATAAGTAATGTTCATAGCGATTAGTTTACTCCCAATAACATGGCAAGCCATAAGTAATGTTCATAGCGATTGGTTTACTCCCAATAACATGGCAAGCCAGAAGTAATGTTCATTGCGATTAGTTTACTCCCAATAACATGGCAAGCCAGAAGCAATGTTCATAGCGATTAGTTTACTCTCAATAACATGACAAGACAGAAACAATGTTCATAGCAATTAATTTACTCTCAATAACATGACAAGACAGAAACAATGTTCATAGCAAT
Organism: Archivesica marissinica; assembly: GCA_014843695.1. NCBI lineage: Eukaryota > Metazoa > Mollusca > Bivalvia > Venerida > Vesicomyidae > Archivesica > Archivesica marissinica. The sequence continues at coordinate 48,600,094 of CM026398.1, read as the reverse complement.
TAATTTACTCTCAATAACATGACAAGACAGAAACAATGTTCATAGCAATTAGTTTACTCCCAATAACATGACAAGACAGAAGTAATGTTCATTGCGATTAGTTTACTCCCAATAACATGACAAGCCATAAGTAATGTTCATAGCGATTAGTTTACTCCCAATAACATGACAAGCCAGAAGTAATGTTCATTGCGATTAGTTTACTCCCAATAACATGACAAGCCATAAGTAATGTTCATAGCGATTAGTTTACTCCCAATAACATGGCAAGCCATAAGTAATGTTCATAGCGATTGGTTTACTCCCAATAACATGGCAAGCCAGAAGTAATGTTCATTGCGATTAGTTTACTCCCAATAACATGGCAAGCCAGAAGCAATGTTCATAGCGATTAGTTTACTCTCAATAACATGACAAGACAGAAACAATGTTCATAGCAATTAATTTACTCTCAATAACATGACAAGACAGAAACAATGTTCATAGCAATTAGTTTACTCCCAATAACATCTACATTATGCTTTATATGAGTATTAGATGTACCACGCACTTAATACATGTATAGTCACTTGCTATAACCAGTTGGTGGGACCTGGGGATCTTCCTACACCAATAACAACTGTAGAGTCGTCCAAGGGGCGTAGTTTTGCCTTGGTGTAGGCACAATTTGAAAGTCTATACCGCATTCGGGGGGGGGGGGGTGTATATCTAGGTTCCATAAAATTACTTCACGGTTTAGAGTCGTTAACAAACGAGGAGAACAAAACTTTATTTTTGGAAATGCAAACTTACATAAAAAATTCGCATCGTTTTTCGGAACGCCTCTCTTAATTACATATACGTTATTTGCTTGTGAGACTGGATCGTGGATTCGGGTATTGGCGTGGTGTGGGGAAACAACGGGTGGAATCGTGAGATACATGTATCAATCTAAGCATTATTTTCTTTCTTTATTATAAATTTGTCTCTTTTTTTCTGATCCTTCATGTGATTTTTATATACATTCTATTTTGCGTACTCTTTTCAATAAAGAAATTCAGTCATTTAACTTAATCAAACGTTAGCTTCACTTTCTGGTGCGGGTCGTTGTCTAATGTTGTTAAAACGTGTGGGACAAAGCATTTGTATTTTCATGCTATGTATTGTATCTTTACGTGTATGACATATGTACTATTGTTTTGCAATAAAATATGATTAAATAAAATATATGTATTGGCGAGAGATGAGAAACATATTGTTGCAGTTGTGAAAATCTTCACAGTAATGAAATATCGATTAATTTTCATATTTGATGGGTTTGCCGTACATCTCCACCTCCATCCCCTGATCATTTTTTATTGCATTATTCGCATTTTCATATTTTCAATTTTGTTGAAAACAACGTGCAGGCACGTGCCTACAGTGCCTGCAATGTTACGCTACTGTCGTCACGTGCCTACAGTGCCTACAATGTTACGCTACTGTCGTCATATCACCTATGCTGTCGGTGTGACTCCATAACAAACAACGGTTATCAATTTACCGAGTCATACAAATCAACAGTCTTTCAGATGGAACGTTAAACCGAGGTCTCGTGTCGGTGCTGTACACCGTGTACGTAAACGAACCAGAGGAGACTCTGGAATGGGTCTCTGTCTGTATCCATGCACTATCCTCCAACAATTTTAAATGACTAATCTCTTCAGGAGGCGTCGCTCATATGGGCAACCGGTAACGACGATAAATAAACGTAAAAGACACACACATTACGGATGGTCGGTACAGCAGAATGATAAATTTGCTTGGTCTTATACGTCCTTAACCTAAATCACCTTGCGGGGACTCTGCCCGGTCAAATAGAAACGCTTATTAATATTGTTGGCACCAGAACATTCTTCCAAACGGTGCATCGTGAAACAGTTGAAATAGTTAAAGCCTTGTCACGGTCATTTGTTTAACTCTTTCAGCGCAGAATAAATTCAGAGGATGTGCAAACAACATAGATCCAGATCAGCCGCGACGTAACGCCGCGTCTGATCAGGATCTATGTTGTTTGCTATTCGGACAGGTGCTTCAGCTCCACTGTCTGAAGAGCAATCAGCATATAGCCTGATCAGACGGCATGTTCTGTTCTGTCCGATCGGGTTCTCTACTCTTTTTTACAAAGTCGCTTTTATGCGACATTGGCGGTGAAAGAGTTAATTCTACATTAACGGAATATGTTCTAAGAAAAGATAATCAGATGTCATCAGCGTTAACTCTTTCAGTGCCGAATAAGTTCAAAGCAATGTGCAAACAACATAGATCCAGATCACCCGATCAGCTATTAATCTGATCACGATCTATTGTGTTTGCTATTCGAACAGGTGCTTCAGCACATAACATATTATCAGGTGGCACGTTCTGTTCTGTCTGATCGGGTTCTCGGCTTTTTTGCAAAGGCGCATTTATGCGATATTGGTGGTGAACGAGTTAAGCGAGAGGATAGCACTCGAATCGAAGAGATGCAAAGTCCCGCGCTGGCCATATATAGGTATTCCGTTTAAACTGTATATATGTCGTCTAGTTTGCTGTGTTTTACGTTTATTTATCGTCGCTACCAGTTGCCCATATGAGCGACGCCTCCTGAAGAGATTAGTTATTTTAGATTTTTGGAGGATAGTGTAATGATACAGAGAGAGACCCATTCCAGAATCTCCTCTGGTTCTTTTACGTGCACGGTGTAAAGCACCGACACGAGACCTCGGTTTAACGTCCCATCTGAAAGACTGTTAATTTTATTAGGGTCAGACGGGGGATCGACCTGCGATCCCTGGATTACCAGTCCAGCGTGTTACCACTGGACTACATATCCGTCTGTGTCTAGTTTGCTTCGCTCTGTAGGATCATATATATGTCACAGATCACATAATTATATCACACCGGTGTGACAAACGTGATCGTATTCGTCACAGATATGACGTGTGACAAATGTGACATAATATTTATCACACTAGTTTTGTTTAACAGACTGAAGAGTAAATGTGTGACTGGGAGAGAAGTTGTGTTCGTTTATCACGACATTTCGTAGACATGATTACCATGGTGAGTAGATGTGTTTGAGGTTTGCTTGCCGCTGGGTATGTATACTTGGGGATGGTGGCCCTAAGACGGTTGGGGTAACCGCCTACAGTATCTATAACCTCATTGGACTTCTAACCGTCTAGACATTAATCCACTTGGACTACAACAACTATTGAATATAATCATCTTAGAAGATAATTAGCATCTTAGACAGTACCCACCCGAGAAGATCGACAACCAAATGCAGGGTGACTAGCAACGGGGAGGGTGGCCCTAAGACGGCTTGTGGGTAGCCGCCTACATTACCTATAACCTCATTGGATTTCTAACCGGCTAGACATTAATCCACTTGGACTACAACAACTATTGAATATAATCATCTTAGAAGATAATTAGCATCTTAGACAGTACCCACCCGAGAAGATCGACAACCAAATGCAGGGTGACTAGCAACGGGGAGGGTGGCCCTAAGACGGCTTGTGGGTAGCCGCCTACATTACCTATAACCTCATTGGATTTCTAACCGGCTAGACATTAATCCACTTGGACTACAACAACTATTGAATATAATCATCTTAGAAGATAATTAGCATCTTAGACAGTACCCACCCGAGAAGATCGACAACCAAATGCAGGGTGACTAGCAACGGGGAGGGTGGCCCTAAGACGGCTTGTGGGTAGCCGCCTACATTACTTATAACCTCATTGGATTTCTAACCGGCTAGACATTAATCCACTTGGACTACAACAACTATTATATATACTCATCTTAAAAGATAAGCATCTTAGACCATACTCACCTGAGAAGATCGACAACCACTTCAACACCAGATATCTATCGCTACACATCAAACCAAAATTATACATCGTATAATCGACGTTTGTGACACGAGCAAATACATTCACACATTATCATCAAACCGCCATACTAGTCGACTACTATCAGCATACCATTTGATTACAAGCAAACTAACTCTATGCCAATACATTATTATGTTTACTTTAACTGAGTCAATATTTTCAAGTTAATTTCAAGCTCACTTTAAGTATAAATCAAATGTTGATTCTATATTCAAATGGTATTGCTCTTGACGATAACGATTGGGTAAAACAAATATTTTCTTTCCTCCTTTCGTTAATTCGTCTACATTTGTATATATATGGTCTGGCTGTGGATTTGGAGTTCTTAATAACCACTTTGGGGTGTTTTGATACAGTGTTGTGTAGATATATTGCAACTAAAGCATATACCAAACAATGGACCAGCTAATCGGTTCTGTAATAGTGCGCGTGCAAGAAGTCTCGAGTATATTTCAACCACAGACAGACGTAACAGTACTTTGATAGTACAGTCTACATCCGTTATGTCAAAGTCGGTTATGTCGACTTATTCGGTTATCTCGAAGTCGGATCAAAATCCCGTTTCAGACACTATCATTTTACATATAACTGGTTCTATTTATGTTGAATTTCGTTAAGTCAAACTTCGGTTATGTCGCAGTATTTTGTTTGGTCCGACGGAATTCGACATAACAGATGTAGACTGTATAATATATACATGTATGCCTAATCCATTAATGCCAAACCCCTTGCGGGGACCAGGATGTTTTCCTGAGCGGGCTTAGTCGACCTAAGTGGTTGACCAGTACTAAGCAATGTGTGTGAGGTGCCTTGCTCAATGACACTACATACGTGGCCTGATCCGAGTATCGAACCCGGGACCGTTCAATTCCAAATCCGACGGTCTACCACTAGACCACGGACGCCATACATGATGTGCTGCATGCGTGAACTTTTCTATAATTTGTTTTCTTCAATTTTGTAAACTGTTTTAGCCCGATTCTTCTACCAAAGTGCATGTATATATCTTCTATATGAACAGTTTTCTTTCAGCTGTGGATCCCGAATGGTTTCTAGTCTGGAAATTTGTAAAAACTACGAATAACACAAGAGTACTCGGAAACGATCATTTCATTCATTATACAGTTAAACCTGTCTTAAGCAGCCAGCCAAGGGAATTATAGAAAGTGGCTGCTTAGCACAGGTGGCTGCTTAATAGAAGTCAAATGTAGAATGAAACAACATATTGGTAATCTGGAAACTGGCTGCTTAATACAGGTTGGCTGCTTAATAGAGGTGACCACTAACACAGGTTTGACTGTACTATCAAAGCTGCCGTTGCGTATGCCTGTGAATTAAACATAGCCTGGGTTCCAGTCTTCTTCTTCTTCTTCTTGTCGTTCGCGAATCACATGGACAAGCCGGCAGCAAACATGAAATGGGCCATCCTCCTCAGATCCTCCCGGCAGCCATGTAACTTCGTCTGGAGAGAAGTATCTGTTGCCCAGGTTGTTTTCCTCAGCCCATGAAGATTGGGACACTCCTGGAGGATGTGTTCTGCAGTCTGGTCCCCTATTTTGCAGCTGCAGGTAGTTGATGGAGCTAGTCCAAGCTTCCGACACATATGGAAGTTCAGGCGGTTATGCCCTGTTCTAAGCCGGAATATCGTGACTTGCTCCTGTCTGGTGAGAAGGTGGTAGTCATCCTTCTCGACTGTTGGCTTTGATGCAGATTTGATTATGGTGCATTTCTCCTTGTAAGTCAAATCTTTGTCTGGTTGCCTCTCGGTAGAACCTTGCTTGGCAAGCTGGTCAGCGGCTTCATTGCCAGGAATGCCTATGTGTGCAGGTACCCACTGGAGGACAGTTCTTTTAGATACGCTGACTGTTCGAAGGGCTTCCATCAGGTGGGGTTCTTTGTTGTTAGACAGGGCATCCAGAACTGAGAGCGCATCAGTCAGGAAGACAACCTGGGCACACTCTACAGTGTTGTGTACTAGAGATGCTGCTGTTTCAAGGGCCTGTACTTCTGCCCCATAGTTGCTGCAGTGTACTCCAGTAGGTAGAGCAACTGACTGTGTGTGTCCATCTGGGTGTCGGACATACACGCCTGCTCCTCCGTTTGCTACTGCTCTTGTGGCTGAACCATCTGTGTAGACTTGTAGCCATGCTTCTCCAGGATAACTCTTGTCGATGTGTGCTAGTGTGAGGGCACGTTTGACGTCATCATGTTGTCTATCTCTGGATGTCATGTATGGGATTGTACTGCAGATGGTAACCTTGGATTCATCGCTAGTCAACCATGGCTTGGATAGAAATGGCGTTGGAGGCAATGTCTTGGCTGGGAGATGGCTGGTGTGCTTTCGAGCAAGCTTCTTGGACTGGTGGATGAAACTGCTTCGCTTTAGACGATTCTTCGTTAGTGCCTCAACTCTCTGCTTCATCGGTTGTTCTTCCTGACATCGAAACTTCTCTGTCTGTAGAAGAATTCTTGTGTCGCGACGTTCTTGCAGTGGCTGGATGGAAGTAATTTTCTCCATGGCCTTGATTGGAGTGCTCTTCATTGCACCTGTGATCAGCCTGAGAGCCTTGTTCTGAACCTTGTCGAGTGTCTGTTGGTTGGTCTTGGCTGATGATGTCCAGGCGGTGGATCCATATTCCAGGTGAGGCCTGACCACACCTTGGTATATAGTCTTCAGGATGTGATCATTGGCACCCCATGTGGTGCCAGCAAGCTTCCGAAGGATTGCAAGCTTGCGCTTGGCTTTGGCCTCTGCTTTCTGGATATGTGGCTTCCATGTCTGCCGTCTGTCAAATGTCACCCCCAAGTATGTTGGCTCGTTGTCCGTCTTCAAGGCAGTTCCACCGACTTTGATGGTTCCAGCTTTCTGTTTGGTGGAAAGTGTGAAGAGTGTGGTTGACGACTTTTCCTTATTAATAGAGATGCACCAGTCTTCTGCCCATGCTGTGAGCTTGTCTGCGGCCATCTGCATTCTGTATGTGGCAGTCGTTGCATATTCTTCAACACACCACATGACCAAGTCGTCAGCATAGAGTGCTGCGTTGATACCATGTGGCAGCTCTGCAAGCAAGTCATCGATGAAGATGAGGAACAGCGTAGGCGAGATCACTCCTCCTTGAGGAACACCGTGTCAGATGAGGAATTTCTTGCTATTCTGGTTGTCAACAAGTACTCTGGCTCTGCGATTGTGTAGGAAGGATTTGGTCCATCGGAGCATCTTGTCGGCAATTCCGCATCGTTGCATCTTGACCAGCAGCCCATCAGTCCAGACTTTGTCAAAAGCCTTCTGGAGGTCTATCCAGGTTGCAAAAACTACCTTCTGGCCTTGGAATGCATCCTCCACTTCCTGAGCGAGGTATGTTGGTCCTCTGTGCATCTGAACTGTCGGAATCCTGCTTGTTCCTTGGATAGGAGGTTTTCTGTCTCAAGGTACCACATGAGTCTCTTGTTAACTATCCTCTCCATTGTCTTGACCACACAGCTAGTGAGACTAATAGGGTTTTCTTTCTATCCTTGCCGTTCTTGTAGATTGGGATAACATTGGCTTCCTTCCAGATCTGCGGAACTATGCCTTCTTTCCAGCTAAGATTGAAGATGTCAAGAAGTTTCAGCATGGCTGAGCATCCAAGATGAGTTAGCATCTCATTGGAGATTCCATCTGGTCCAAGTGACTTCCTCTTTTTCAGTTGTCTGAGCGCTGTGTACAGTTCCTGGTATGTAAGTGGAAGGTTCCAGTCTGATTTTTCACTTTTTAACTTCTGGCAAAATGACATGATAGTTCAGAAACTCAATACGGCCCAATTAATAGTCTCGGTGTTAAAATATATTTATTTGACTGACCAGACAAAATATACCGACGCCTGTTCCCAGGCTAATTTAAACGCTACATTTCTGCAAACACAATTGTTCCCATGTAGCGATGCACTAAGCGACGTGTAAGACGGTAGCTACTTTATCACGGGTGGGGTCCGTCCATCAGCATTTAGTTTGCACTTGCCTGTATGCTTATTCGAAGGGTGGGGAGGAGTGTATATATTACCAATATTCACATAATTACATACTAGCACATGACTTTGCTTGTATTCAGTGTAATAACACCATCTCATAATTTCTTATATGTACACACGTGTAATAACACCTGGAATGGTTATGAGAATAATCCTTATAATTTGTAAATTAACCATTAACCCTTTCCACACCACAGACCTCTAAATAGGCTTACAAAAAGTGTAGATCCAGATGAGCCGGCTCGTGACGAGCCGTCTCATCAGGATCTGCACTTTTTGCAGGTAATATTACTGTTTTTAGACAAAATTACCCATTTTATTCAAATGAATTGGTCCAAATTTAATTTTCTTATTAATTTATTGGTCTAAGAATGTCATGAACCAGTCCATGTCAGTTACTTGGTGTTGAATGGGTTAAATTATGCATATTTCTATTTGAATTGGTGCATAATGTCAATGGTAAGACATGCTACGATTTAAAAGAAGTCTTGGCGCAATTATAAACTCTGTTTAAAACATAAATATAACTCTGCTTTGCATAATGACGTCATGCGAATGTAGTGACGTCATGACCATTTGCGCTGACAGTTGGCGCCAAAATGAAAATAGCAGTGTTATTTTGTGCAAAATTATTATTAAAACCAAATATGGTAATATGATAAAAGGATCTTCCACTCGTGATTTCATATCATATTTTATGAAACGAGTTTTGGAACGTTGCTATTAGGGCTCGCCAAATATCAAACTTCTAGTTTGTTTCATAAAATATGGCATGAAATCACGAGTGTAAGATCCTATATATATATTGCTTAATAATATAATGGTACAGACGGATCTGTAGTCCAGTGGTAACATGCTGGACTGGTAATCCAGGGATCGCAGGTTCGATCCCCCATCTGACCCTAATAAAAATTAAGTCTTTCAGATGCGACGTTAAACCAAGGTCTCGTGTCGGTGCTTTACACCGTGCACGTAAAAGAACCAGAGGAGACTCTGGAATGGGTCTCTGTCTGTATCATGCACTATCCTCCAAAATCTAAAATGACTAATCTCTTCAGGAGGCGTCGCTCATATGGGCAACCGGTAACGACGATAAATAAACGTAAAACACACAATAATATAATGCTGGACGAGCATGCTGGCACACATACGCCCTATATAATCTGTTTCCATAGAAACAGGCGATTTTGTTTGATGTGGACACCATATTTTGCTGGGATACCGAGTCAGTGATCAATATTATTTAACAATTCATTTCACACGGTACCACCTAGCCTGGGTTCCAGTCTTGTCAATTTTTCACTTTTTCACTTCTGGCAAAATGACATCAGAAACTCAATACGGCCCAATTAATAGTCTTGGTGTTCAAATTTATTTATTTGACTGAACAGGCAAAATATATCGACGCCTGTTCCTAGGCTAGGTAGATCTACCACCGTCCACACTGCAAACACTGGTGTAGGTCACTTTTCAAAGTAAAGTTAATAAAAATATCTTTGATACTGTCGCTACAACTTCCTCAAAGTGAGATTAACCCTTTCAACCCCACATACCTCTAAATAGGCTTACAAAAAGTGTAGATCCAGATGAGCCGGCTCGTGACGATCCGTCTCATCAGGATCTGCACTTTTTGCCAGTAATATTATTATTTTTATACAAAATTACACATTTTGAAAAATGAACTGGTCCAATTGTAATTTTCTTATTAATTTATTGGTCTAAAAAGATCACGCCACCAGTCCATGTCAGTTACAGGTGTTAAATGGGTTAATAAATTGTTTGTCTGAGGTGTTTAAAGACGTGCCAATAGCTCATAGTGAGAGTCACTATAAGAATAATTGCTCGTTTAATTCTAGAATTTAGCCACTTTGCATGGTGATAGTATGATGACATGCGACTATCTTTCCAACGAGACCCTAGACTCTGGGTCAAGGGGTCCCCCATAATCCAAGATGGCCGCCAAGATGGCCGTCATTTATAGATAAATATATAAATAGTTGTATTTCTTATTTATTAGCACATATAAACAAATAAAAATAATAGCATCCTGTTCTGAAAGGAAATGTTCAAACACTGAAATCCGTCAATCATGATCTAATGTCTAGGTCATTTTCAAGGTCACATGATCAAAATTTGAAGAAATTAATTTTAACATATATAATTATGAATGTGTTGGATTATTTATAGGATGGACGTTTTGTTAACATGTATGGTGAAAGTAGTCTATACAGTAACTGTATTTCTATTAACATATTCTCTTTTTAATATATACATAATATCGCTTTATATAATTATACTATGGTATATTATTTAAAGTTAGGTAGGTTTCACCATAATGGCGACTAATAACCAATATGACCACCAAATTACACGTACAATGTGTGTAATAACAATACAAGACTGAAATGAATGGTACTACGTACCTACGGGTAATCTACTACCCAGATAATGCCATTCATATATCATATTTAACACTGTTCATGTTCAGAATGCACTGTGGTATAATGTTAAATAAATCACATTTCTCGTTAGGAAAAGGTCCACACATTATCATTCTATCAGTACACCAAGTGGCTAAATTCTAGAATTAAGCGAGCAATTATTGCAAAATACCCTTGTAGTGACTCTCACTATCAGGTCAAATGGCGACTCTCCAGCTATTATTGGTGGAGGAAGATAACAGGACGGGCACCAAGTAGAACCACAAACCTTCTGCGAGCCAGCTGGATAGCTTCTGCACATGAAAATATTCGACACCCCAGTGAGATCCGACACCCTTCATTGGGATACGACACCATCCAGTGGGATCGGACACCCACCAAGTGGGATTCAACCCCCACACCCAGTGAGACTCTACAACCGCCAAAGTGCGAGTTGACACCCCCAGTGGGATCGGACACCCACCAAGTGGGATTCAACCCCCACACCCAGTGAGACTCTACAACCGCCAAAGTGCGAGTTGACACCCCCAGTGGGATCGGACACCCACCAAGTGGGATTCAACCCCCACACCCAGTGAGACTCTACAACCGCCAAAGTGCGAGTTGACACCCCCAGTGGGATCGGACACCCACCAAGTGGGATTCAACCCCCACACCCAGTGGGATTCGACCCGTCCAGTGGGATTCGAACCTACAGTACAAAGGGATAATAAATTGAAACAAACTGAAACTTAAAATAAATTTATTTCAAAAATAAGTGTATTCATAAAGTATGTCAACACACCACGTCATTAACTCCAGTGCGTCAACTCTGTCGTCACAAACCACACCAAGTCATTAACTCCAGTGCGTCAACTCTGTCGTCACAAACCACACCACATCATTAACTCCAGTGCGTCAACTCCGTCGTAAACCACACTACGTCATTAACTCCAGTGCGTCAACTCTGTCGTCACAAAACACACCAAGTCATTAACTCCAGTGCGTCAACTCTGTCGTCACAAACCACACCACGTCATTAACTCCAGTGTGTCAACTCCGTCGTCACAAAACACACCAAGTCATTAACTCCAGTGTGTCAACTCCGTCGTCACAAAACACACCAAGTCATTAACTCAAGTGTGTCAACTCCGTCGTCACAAAACACCACAATCATTAACTCCAGTGTGTCAACTCCGTCGTCACAAAACACACCAAGTCATTAACTCCAGTGTGTCAACTCCGTCGTCACAAAACACACCAAGTCATTAACTCCAGTGTGTCAACTCCGTCGTCACAAAACACACCAAGTCATTAACTCAAGTGTGTCACTCCGTCGTCACAAAACACACCAAGTCATTAACTCCAGTGTGTCAACTCCGTTGTCACAAAACACACCAAGTCATTAACTCAAGTGTGTCAACTCCGTCACAAAACACACCAAGTCATTAACTCCAGTGTGTCAACTCCGTCGTCACAAAACACACCAAGTCATTAACTCAAGTGTGTCAACTCCGTCGTCACAAAACACACCAAGTCATTAACTCCAGTGTGTCAACTCCGTCGTCACAAAACACACCAAGTCATTAACTCAAGTGTGTCAACTCCGTCGCAAAACACACCAAGTCATTAACTCCAGTGTGTCAACTCCGTCGTCACAAAACACACCAAGTCATTAACTCCAGTGTGTCAACTCCGTCGTCACAAAACACACCAAGTCATTAACTCCAGTGTGTCAACTCCGTCGTCACAAAACACACCAAGTCATTAACTCAAGTGTGTCAACTCCGTCGTCACAAAACACACCAAGTCATTAACTCCAGTGTGTCAACTCCGTCGTCACAAAACACACCAAGTCATTAACTCAAGTGTGTCAACTCCGTCGTCACAAAACACACCAAGTCATTAACTCCAGTGTGTCAACTCCGTCGCAAAACACACCAAGTCATTAACTCCAGTGTGTCAACTCCGTCGCAAAACACACCAAGTCATTAACTCCAGTGTGTCAACTCCGTCGCAAAACACACCAAGTCATTAACTCCAGTGTGTCAACTCCGTCGCAAAAGAAACAAAACAACATAAGGAAACTACACACTCAATATCTATAGTCTAAACTGGAGACAATAAATACGAGTAATGCATGTCCAAAACTAGTTTCTCTTACTGGCATACAAGATATTGTACACGGTTCATACTCTCTACAGAGAATGAAAGGACTTTTAATGACTAAGTTTAGGCAATTTAACCCTTTCCCTCATAGACCTATTGACGTCATTACCAATACGACATACATTAACAATGTAGTAGCCAAACCAATGTTCATAAACCCTTTCCCTCATAGAAGCACCTCTTGACGCCATTACCAATACGACATACATTGACACTGTAGTAGCCAAACCAATGTTCATAAACCCTTTCCCTCATAGAAGCACCTCTTGACGCCATTACCAATACGACATACATTGACACTGTAGTAGCCAAACCAATGTTCATAAACCCTTTCCCTCATAGAAGCACCTCTTGAACGCCATTACCAATACGTCATACATTAACAATGTAGTAGCCAAACCAATGTTCATAATAAAGGCCAGAATCTCCTGTAGTCCCAGTAATATATACGGAGGTGTGATAGATATGGCGACTAATTATCCACTGCATGATGGCTAAATGGCTGTCGTGTGTATGGAGATATAATAGTATATTAACCTAAATCTCTATGTAGGAAAGGGTTAAGGACCATTCACCGTCACAATTTGTAATATTTCGTACTTTATTCTACTTCAGTAAATTAATTTATAGCGTTTACTGATTAATAACTGCTACAGTACACTTTAGTTCCTCAAAATCGCTCATGCGGAAACAAAATGTTAGAAGAAAAATAAGGTTTCATGAGGAATAATAGTGTGTTTGTCAGTCATGGAAATCCACCCAATCTATGGACTTTTTCAGACTAAATGGAAATGTTGGTTATTTTTAAGGACTTTTGAGTACTTAATGTGGTATTTTTAAATTTACGGACTGTTAAGGATTTTTAAGGACCTGTAATAATCCTGAATGTAAATTTATTAAGATCTGATTGCCATGAAAAGAAAGTTTCTTAAAGCGACACTCCAGAATGTAATTTCCTATTATATGGTTTATTTCCCCCCAAATATATGCCACAGATTCCAAGTAATAAAACTGTTTGTATATGACAAAATAAACAGGGTCAACATACATACACAATAAACAGGGTCAACATACATACACAATAAACAGGGTCAACATACATACACAATAAACAGGGTCAACATACACATTTAACACAATGCTTGTATCCTGAATAACAGCATTAATGGTACATATTTACTGTTATATCTCACATTTGTGCCTATGCATATTTATTCTTAGACTAATCTGATTTAAATTATCACCAACCGACAGTATCACGCGTTCAGGAGTGTGGCTGACCGTTATATGAAATTCTACTTTCACTTTTGAAAGTTTGTAGACCGTAAAAACACTGTTTATTGATTGAAAGTTAGTGTTCAAATTATTTTGGAAGAATTTGTAGTAGCAGTGATATTTATAAGTAAATCATGCCATTTTTTGCTTTTTGCTTTTTGCGATTTGCTTTAATACATACTTTTTTAGAAAATAATGCTATCCCCTGTTCTCTTAGAAGTAAAGTAAATAAAAACAATTCTTGAACAGAGAATAACTGGAAAGTCTCTGGTCTTCGGTTCAGTCTCGAGACCTTGATTTAGACTTGGGACCTCAGGTTTATAGTCTCGAGACCTCAGGTTTATAGTCTGAGGACTTCAATTTATGGCCTCGAGTTAACAGTTTCAAGGTCTTGGTTTAAAGTCTCAGGACCTCAGTTTATAGTCTCGAGACTTCGGGTTTACAATTTCAGGGCCTTGGTTTAAAGTCTCGGGACCTCAGTTTATAGTCTCGAGACCTCGGGTTTACAATTTCAGGGCCTTGGTTTAAAGTCCCAGGACCTCAGTTTATAGTCTCGTCCAAAAGACTTGCACATGTAAGGGTTGCACAATTATTAAATATATTATTGGCAGCACATAATGATCAGTAAACATACATTCTTTAAAGCAGCATTACATCGTAATAAAGGATGTTTTGGATAAAATATAAATACTAATATGTGTGTGTTTACAAAAATCGAAATATTCGCTCAGAAACGATAAAATTCCAATAAATTTAAACCGTCGTATACACGAATTTGTTTATCTATCAACACACAAAATGTAAACACACACAACGCGCATGTGTGAAACAACAACAGATGATGTAGAAAACAACGTATATATTTTGAACATGAAAGATTATCTATATATCTTCCTCTAATGTCAAACTCCTAGCGGGGATATAGAAATTTCCCAAAAAGACTTAGCTAACAGAGGTATGAATCAACATATCAAGTAATTTAATTAAAAAAGACAATGTGGGACAAATGGGGACGATGCATTCCGAATGTATACAAGTGCGGACAATGCGTTCCGGTTGAAAAGTGCGTGACCGATCGACTTGGAAAGTCCTACTTTCGGTTTCGAGTTTGTTTTATCGCAAAAAAACACTGTTTACCAAATGAACATAAGCATACAAAGTATAATGTTAGAATGTGTAGCAGCATTGCTACCCATACGTAAAAATTGAATTTTTCAAATATCTTTTATTTCATACGATGTAATGCTGCTTTAATAAAAATACACAAACTAAATCTAAAAAGCAAAAATAAAATAACTCATAAACAAGAGAACAGTAACAATGGTCCAGAAGCACTCACCCGCTGTGCATGTCAAAAAATGTAAACTGATTCGACCAAGGCAGCTGGGTTGGGGAGTTTAGTAAGATTCCCCTGTGGGTGTAAGATATGAAGTACTTGGCAATATTAACCTTAGTGCCCAAACAGAATTGTACATGGTGAAAACGGTTGAGAGATAATTGATCAAAGCTAACAAAGCAGTAAAAAAACCATTTCCAAGATGGCAACCAGCACAGTCTGGATACAGACGGATCTGTAGTCTAGTGGTAACACGCTGGACTGGTAATCCAGGGATCGCAGGTTCGATCCCCCGTCTGACCCTAATAAAATTAACAGTCTTTCAGATGGGACGTTAAACCGAGGTCTCGTGTCGGTGCTTTACACCGTGCACGTAAAAGAACCAGAGGAGACTGGAATTGGTCTCTGTCTGTATCATGCACTATCCTCCAAAAATCTAAAATGACTAATCTCTTCAGGAGGTGTCGCTCATATGGGCAACCAGTAGCGACGATAAATAAACGTAAAACACACAGCACAGTGGCCATCTTGGATTTTTCGGATCAGAATGATTTTCGATATATTTCATTTACTAGTCGCATCGGTACTCCAGACCTGGTCCAACATGTGAACGTTATTATCACGTCATTAACATTCCACTTATATCTGTGAACGGAATGTCAGGGGAGGTAACTAGAGCCATAAAGTAGGGGCTACTCCAGACCAAATGTCACCAATACAGACCACTTCAAGTAAATAGATTTTGAAGATGACAATTTGGTGGCAACTTTTGAAAAGAAATTATTTATCCATTTTTCATATATTTGTTACCAGATATAACTTTTAACAGTCAAAGTTTGAAGAAAATCTGCTTAAAAATTTTAGTTGCTACAGTACATGGTCACAATACGTCCCACGAGTGTTCTCCTTGGCCAACGTACAGTAATATTCAGAAAGAAAATTTCAACAGAAACAATATAACACAACAAAATAATATGGCACACATTATAACAGCTTAATTAGGGCTCAGTCTAGAGGGCGATTTGGGCGAAATAGTCGCCCTAGGGACCCTGACTTCGCCCCACAAAATACTTTGTTCATTATAAAGCACTCCTTCTATTCAAATGTTGTATAACCCACACAAAAAACCAAACAACAAACCAACACCCACACCCCACAACACCAACCAACACAAACACAAACAAACACAAACCATTTAATGGTCATACTGTGCATTTTAACAATATTTTGCTGAAATTTATCAAATAACACAATTTATGGACATGATCGCGCGATTTCTCACTTCTCCCAAAAATCCTGACCTAGCATGAGCCATGTTAATGTTGCATGCTTCAATTCCTAAATGTAAGTAAGCCCATAATTATACAAAACTGTAGCAAATGTACATTTAACAACAACAACATTTTCACCACAATTTATGCAGATACATAATAATGAAGGAACCAATAACATTGCGATGAGATTGACACGCCTTCTTGTACACAATACAAAACCCGCTCAAGTAATTGGATTGGTTGAGATCATAAAACACTATTTTGGAAGTTAGTAGCAATTTGATAATGGTCTAATGATGTGCTACACCTCAGGGAACTTGAGGTTTTTATCTCCCTCTCTAGTACAAATATATATTTTTATACCTGAGGAGGATCCTAGGATAGTTTACTTTAAGGCATACAAGGCAAGGTACAAGGCGTTTGGTGCCTGGGGGGTCCTAGGATAGAGGTACAAGGCGTTTGGTGCCTGGGGGGTCCTAGGATAGAGGTACAAGGCGTTTGGTGCCGGGGGTCCTAGGATAGAGGTACAAGGCGTTTGGTGCCGGGGGTCCTAGGATAGAGGTACAAGGCGTTTGGTGCCTGGGGGGTCCTAGGATAGAGGTATAAGGCGTTTGGTGCCTGGGGGGTCCTAGGATAGAGGTACAAGGTGTTTGGTGCCTGGGGGATCCTAGGATAGAGGTATAGGCATTTGGTGCCTGGGGGGTCCTAGGATAGAGGTATAAGGCGTTTGGTGCCTGGGGGGTCCTAGGATAGAGGTACAAGGCGTTTGGTGCCTGGGGGTCCTAGGATAGAGGTACAAGGCGTTTGGTGCCTGGGGTCCTAGGATAGAGGTATAAGGCGTTTGGTGCCTAGGGGTCCTAGGATAGAGGTACAAGGCGTTTGGTGCCTGGGGGTCCTAGGATAGAGGTACAAGGCGTTTGGTGCCTGGGGGGTCCTAGGATAGAGGTATAAGGTGTTTGGTGCCTGGGGGTCCTAGGATAGAGGTATAAGGCATTTGGTGCCTGGGGGGTCCTAGGATAGAGGTACAAGGCGTTTGGTGCCTGGGGGTCCTAGGATAGAGGTACAAGGCGTTTGGTGCCTGGGGGGTCCTAGGATAGAGGTATAAGGCGTTTGGTGCCTGGGGGGTCCTAGGATAGAGGTACAAGGCGTTTGGTGCCTGGGGGTCCTAGGATAGAGGTATAAGGCGTTTGGTGCCTGGGGGGTCCTAGGATAGAGGTACAAGGCGTTTGGTGCCTGGGGGTCCTAGGATAGAGGTATAAGGCGTTTGGTGCCTGGGGGGTCCTAGGATAGAGGTACAAGGCGTTTGGTGCCTGGGGGTCCTAGGATAGAGGTACAAGGCGTTTGGTGCCTGGGGGGTCCTAGGATAGAGGTATAAGGCGTTTGGTGCCTGGGGGTCCTAGGATAGAGGTACAAGGCGTTTGGTGCCTGGGGGGTCCTAAAATTGAGGTACAAGGCGTTTGGTGCCGGGTGGGTCCTAGGAGAGAGATACAAGGCGATTCGTGCCGGGGGTTGTAGGTACAAGACTTTGATGACTTATGGATAAAATCTAAAGTTCCTGTGGTTACACCAGAGAACTTATTGGCAATCTTACATCATTTGACTCTACATGAACGAGATTGTTTGCAATTTTAAATCAACTGTAGGCAGTTTAGTTACACAAGTACAATTATTTAGTTTCACAGAACCTGTAAACTTCATAGAATTTGACAATTGTTACAAATTGAATGTCATTTTACTACCCCCGCCCCCCCCCGCCCCCTACTACCAGTATGAACAATCCACAATACACTGACCTTCCAAACATTGTCAGGAAAATATTATCCTGAGGCTTAAAGAAATATCATCAACAATATCCCGAGGCTTAAAGAAAAATCATCAACAATATCCCGAGGCTTAATGGAAAATCATCAACAATATCCCGAGGCTTAATGGAAAATCATCAACAATATCCCGAGGCTTAATGGAAAATCATCAACAATATCCCGAGGCTTAATGGAAAATCAACAACAATATCCCGAGGCTTAATGGAAAATCCTCAACAATATCCCGAGGCTTAAAGGAAAATCCTCAACAATATCCCGAGGCTTAATGGAAAATCAACAACAATATCCCGAGGCTTAATGGAAAATCCTCAACAAACCCAAACAACAAAAAAACAAAACAAAAAAACAAAAAACCCCAAAACAAAAACAAACAAAAAAAAAAAACAAACAAAACCCCACCCCACCACCAACACAAAAAACCCAAACCAAAAAAAAATCAACAATATCCCGAGGCTTAAAGGAAAATCTCAACAATATCCCGAGGCTTAAAGAAAAATCCTCAACAATATCCCGAGGCTTAAAGAAAAATCATCAACAATATCCCGAGGCTTAAAGAAAATCCTCAACAATATCCCGAGGCTTAAGGAAAATCAAACAAAAAACAACAAACCCCAAAACCTCAACAATATCCCGAGATATGGCGAGGGTACAGATAATTATGGTGAGGGTACAATTATTTTTGTTGTATGTGTTTTGTCAAATATATATATTTTTTTTTTTTGGTTGTGCAAAAAACCCCTATGTAAATCATATGAATGTACATATATCTATTATGAATATTGTAAATGTATATATACATTGTAAGGCGAATAGGGGATGCTCCTCGACCCCTACTCGACCTATGACGTGGACAATAAATGGGGTTACTCCGAAAGGGGGCCTGAAAAAACAAAAACAATATCCCGAGGCTTAATGGAAAATCATCAACAATATCCCGAGACTTAAAGGAAAATCATCAACAATATCCCGAGGCTTAATGGAAAATCATCAACAATATCCCGAGGCTTAAAGGAAAATCCTCAACAATATCCCGAGGCTTAAAGGAAAATCCTCAACAATATCCCGAGGCTTAAAGAAAAATCCTCAACAATATCCCGAGGCTTAAAGAAAAATCATCAACAATATCCCGAGGCTTAAAGGAAAATCCTCAACAATATCCCGAGGCTTAAAAACAACAACAAACCCACAAAAACCCAACAACCCAAACAACAAAAAAACAAAACAAAAAAACAAAAACCCCAAAACAAAAACAAACAAAAAAAAAAAACAAACAAAACCCCACCCACCACCAACACAAAAAACCCAAACCAAAAAAAAAACAATATCCCGAGGCTTAATGGAAAATCATCAACAATATCCCGAGGCTTAATGGAAAATCAACAACAATATCCCGAGGCTTAATGGAAAATCCTCAACAATATCCCGAGGCTTAAAGGAAAATCCTCAACAATATCCCGAGGCTTAATGGAAAATCAACAACAATATCCCGAGGCTTAATGGAAAATCCTCAACAATATCCCGAGGCTTAAAGGAAAATCCTCAACAATATCCCGAGATATGGCGAGGGTACAGATAATTATGGTGAGGGTACAATTATTTTTGTTGTATGTGTTTTGTCAAATATATATATTTTTTTTTTTGGTTGTGCAAAAAACCCCTATGTAAATCATATGAATGTACATATATCTATTATGAATATTGTAAATGTATATATACATTGTAAGGCGAATAGGGGATGCTCCTCGACCCCTACTCGACCTATGACGTGGACAATAAATGGGGTTACTCCGAAAGGGGGCCTGAAAAAACAAAAACAATATCCCGAGGCTTAATGGAAAATCATCAACAATATCCCGAGGCTTAAAGGAAAATCCTCAACAATATCCCGAGGCTTAATGGAAAATCCTCAACAATATCCCGAGGCTTAAAGGAAAATCCTCAACAATATCCCGAGGCTTAAAGAAAAATCCTCAACAATATCCCGAGGCTTAAAGGAAAATCATCAACAATATCCCGAGGCTTAAAGAAAAATCATCAACAATATCCAGAGGCGTAAAGGAAAATCCTCAACAATATCCCGAGGCTTAAAGGAAAATCCTCATCAAGAGTTGTGTTAATCTTGAAAAATAAACCTCATTAACACATAAAATGCACCGAGAGAATTTTGACAATCGCACTGCAAATAAATAAATATGATTTACCTCAAATAGAAATTATGGAGGCTGCCATCTTGGATTAACCATTGTTAAAAAATCTAATTATATTCATTTTATTAACACAAATATTAAATTTACCGTAGTATTTCTATTAAAAGCTGCTTGTGTAGCTATATATATGTTACTTAACCAGCCAAATAAATTGGACGGAACGTGCAAACAACATAGATCCAGATCAGGTGCGACATAACACTGCATCTGATCAGGATCTATGTCGTTTGCTATTCAGCAAAGTTTTTTAGCTCCATTATCCGAATAGCAAACAGCGTAGAACCTGATGAGAATGTGCCATCTGATCTGGCTCTATCCAAAAGCAACTTTAGTTGTGATTAGCAGGTTAAAAACTGCGTAGCTACATATATGTTATTTAGCAAGCCTAATTATTTTTGTGCCAGTTGCATATGTTGGCATAAGTTCATAACTACCCACAAATGTTCAATATTTCAAGTTTTTAAAATCCCATGACTGCATTATTTGAAGTACGATTTTCATATTTCTGCCAGGGTTATGCTCACATTTCCAATTAGACGCCGTCACGTTGTTTAAATTGACAAACAGTCTGGCAAAGTTGTTCCTCTAACCCGTTGCATGCTAGCGAACGCAGATAAAATCACGTTTGCAAACATCATAGAGCCAGATCAGATGGCAGAGAATGGAGCCGTTACGATTGTGCCCTTAGGCAAGGCATTTAAATTCCACGTTGCCTCTTCTCTCTCCCTCATGGCGATGGATTCCATCATGAATAAGGTCTCGAGAGTGATTAATATACGTTGTAAGAACTTAATTTCTTAGTAAGACACCTCTAGCTGATTACTGCACATTTTAATTCGTTGTTTTGCAATCGAACTAAAATAAATTTGTATAAACTAGAGAATGTGCCATCTGATCAGGCTCTATGCTGTTTGCTATTCAGATAGTGGAGCTAAAACACTTGTCTGAATAGCAAACAACATAGATCCTGATCAGACGCTGATCTGGATCTATGCTGTTTGCTAATCGGATAGTGGAGCTAAAACACTTGTCTGAATAGCAAACAACATAGATCCTGATCAGATGCTGATCTGGATCTATGCTGTTTGCTATTCGGATAGTGGAGCTAAAACACTTGTCTGAATAGCAAACAACATAGATCCTGATCAGACACTGATCTGGATCTATGCTGTTTGCTATTCGGATAGTGGAGCTAAAACACTTGTCTGAATAGCAAACAACATAGATCCTGATCAGACGCTGATCTGGATCTATGCTGTTTGCTATTCGGATAGTGGAGCTAAAACACTTGTCTGAATAGCAAACAACATAGATCCTGATCAGATGCTGATCTGGATCTATGCTGTTTGCAATTGTGATTTTATTTACTCAGCATGGCAAAGAGTTAAGAACATGTAATCTAACTTGAATCATCCACACATATAGAGCTCCAGCCCGGCATACTGAATGTCAGCCATGGAGCGAATTACTTTTACAAGTAATGCATTAATGAGAGACATCGGTCAGTTACTGCCCCTGAATACTCTCTAAAAGTATATAGGTCCTATTACGTGTTTTCCTCTGTTTTTATCATTCTTTCCTTTGCACAACATGCTAGCAATTTTATTCCACTATTGCTTCTCAAGAGTTTTAAATGACTATATCTCGACAGATCTCGTAGAGTATATGCAATGGGTACTTATTTGTAAATATTTGTTATCAGTTAATTAACACGATTTTGATAAAATCACAATTATCATACCGCAACATCTGGTTAGGGCACAACACATCTGGTTAGGGCACAACAGTAAAAACAAAGGACCTATTCACATTTTGGATTAAATCAGACTTTATCTGCCAAGGGATGTCTCTCATTGGAATTACTTGCCAAAATTAAACATTGATTAACATTAGAATTACTAGTTTTTGTAAAAGTAATGCATTAAATTAGCATTACTTTTATTTGCGCCAAAACATAAAAAACACTGAATGCACATTTCCAAAAAACACTTCAAATTGTATAATGATTAGGGATGGCAATGAATAACCGAATAAGCGAATATTCGCTCAAACGTCCGGATATCCGAATACTATTACAGTATTCGAATATTCGGGAGCAAAGAAAAATATATTTGCAAAATTTAATTAAACTGTCCTAAAATCAGATAGGTCGTTGTTTTCTTTTCATTATATCATAAAACCTTACAAAGTTACAATACAAAAGAAATCGCCCGAGGAGGTGTGAATAAACCATATTGTGATCGCACCCACGGCAGGTGTTAATTGACACTTGCAATGAAATTGGATAATTACAGTAGGTTCTAAGGTAGGTATTGTTTGAATTTTATTGTTTAATTTATAAACATGTTAATCTATATTACTGATTGAACCAATTCAATATTGCAAACTAATTTGTTTGCAAATTGTTGCTGCTGGGTAAATATCGGGGGTCTTTGATATGATTTTAAAATTGTTTTGCCGTGAAAATACCTTTGAAATATTACTGAATGTTTGCAGCAACATTCAAGCCCATATGTATTTAACATTTTTAATTAACTGCTCAATATTACCCAAAAGTACTATTTAAAGTGTGATTTTTTTGATGGTGTCCTCTCACAGACGGATATGTAGTCCAGTGGTAACACGCTGGACTGGTAATCCAGGGATTGCAGGTTCGATCCCCCGTCTGACCATAATACAATTAACAGTCTTTCAGATGGGACGTTAAACCGAGATCTCGTGTCGGTGCTTTACACCGTGCACGTAAAAGAACCAGAGGAGATTCTGGAATTGGTCCCTGTCTGTATCATGCACTATCCTCCAATTCTAAAATAACTAATCTCTTCAGGAGGCGTCGCTCATATGGGCAACCGGTAGCGATGATAATTGGTGTCCTCATTAAATGTTAATGCTTAAGTTATGATATATCGTCAAAAACTATGCATCAAACCAGCATTAGAATTACAAACAGTGACAAAGACCGTAGCCAAGTGCAGGAAACTAATTGGACATTTCAAACACTCTACAACCGTGACAGCTGAGATGAGAAAACGTCAAAAGCTTCTCGAAGAGCCTGAGCATTCACTGATTCAGGATGTCCCAACTCGTTGGAATTCGACAAAACTCATGCTCGAACGACTAGTGGAACAACATCGTGTAATCACGGATATAATATACCAGAATCACTAAGAAATCAGACAGTGTGTTGTTGTTAAAGGATCATGAATGGTAGATCGTCAGTGATTTATCGGACGTTCTTCGTGTGCTGACAGACGTCACCACATACATGTGCTCCGAAATGGATGTGTGTTGTTCGGAAATATTTCCAATAGTGCATGGGCTTCTGAATGACTGCCCGAGTATTGATAGTGCTGATAGTGGTCCGATAGCGTGGATGGTAGCGTGTACAGTGGACGATAACAATAACTGATTGAGTCGTCACCAAATTCACAGGAAGATATGACGTAGGGCATAAAACAGAAAGTAGATTAATTGTGAAAATGTGTTTGAGATATTTTGAGTTTTTCACAGAATTATATCGAATATTCGAATATCTTCCCGACCGAATATTCGAATACCAAAATCGCTATTCGTTGCCATCCCTAATAATGATTAATCATATAAATTATGATTTACATAACTTCATAAAATAAATTACATAAACTACATAACTTCACTTGATTTTTAGTCCGCCTCCGTGGTCGAGTGGCTACAGTTGCTGACTTGTATCCCACTGTAACCTATAATCAGTGATGGTCACGTGTTCGAGCCACGCTCAGACAGGGTCTCTTTATATATAAAAGTTGGCAGTTCCTTACCTAGGTTGGTGCACCAAGTACTGGTTAACCGCTGGAGCCTGCCCAGGAAAGGTGTTGTCAGGAAAACTGTCCGTCACTCAAAAAACTATCCATACATGATAGCATATCACATTATAACATTATTATGAGCATAGGCGTTTCTACAGCTCTGGAGTTATTTAGGGCAAACTAGTAATTCACACGATGCATTTACTTGAAAATCCTTTTAATGAAAGTTAGTCACAAAGTAAATAAATACATACAAATTTTGGTATGTTTAAAAATCACTCAAAACACAACATATATTTGTGTATTAAAAATATAAAAAGACATAAGAAGCTCGAAAAAGGTATACATGTATATATAAAATTCAAAACTACAACATCAATTAACGAATATAACCTAATATTGATGGACATACACATATATTAAATCTCATAGCTGAAAACATGCCACTATCTGTTGAAAATATGGTTAAAGATATAGAGACAGATGGAATAAAAATATGGACAAATATGGAATTATATCAAATCATTAAATATGTTCCTGCTGTTTTTGTTTACGCTCCTGTGTCATATTTTTCTCCTGTGATTATCTTGTAGGCTTGTCGGTATACGGGTACACTGTTATCACTTCACCGACCCCTTTGCATGTCCCCTGCCGAAAGAGCAGGCGGCTTCCCACTCTCACATACTCGGGTCGGTTCATAAACTTGAAAACAGCTCTTGCTTTCTGGTTTGTCTTCAGTGAATCCTGGAATTCCAAAATTGGCACTTAAGAGCAAATCAAATCTCAATACAGTTTTAATTTTGAGACATATCTTAATATAATGTGTACTGGACATTCACAATCAACTATTGTATAGTGGTAACTATTGGAGGGGGTTGTTTGGCAATCAAATACTGTACAGTGGGAACTATTGGAGTGGATTGTTTGGCAATCAAATACTGTACAGTGGGAACTATTGGAGGGGGTTGTTTGGCAATCAAATACTGTACAGTGGGAACTATTGGAGGGCGTTGTTTGGCAATCAAATACTGTACAGTGGGAACTATTGGAGGGCGTTGTTTGGCAATCAAATAATGTACAGTGGGAACTATTGGAGGGGGTTGTTTGGCAATCAACTATTGTACAGTGGGAACTATTGGAGGGGGTTGTTTGGCAATCAAATACTGTACAGTGGGAACTATTGGAGGGGGTTGTTTGGCAAATCAAATACTGTACAGTGGGAACTATTGGAGGGAGTTGTTTGGCAATCAAATACTGTATAGTGGGAACTATTGGAGGGGATTGTTTGGCAATCATATACTGTACAGTGGGAACTATTGGAGGGGGTTGTTTGGCAATCAAATACTGTATAGTGGGAACTATTGGAGGGGATTGTTTGGCAATCAAATACTGTACAGTGGGAACTATTGGAGGGGGTTGTTTGGCAATCAACTACTGTACAGTGGGAACTATTGGAGGGCGTTGTTTGGCAATCAAATACTGTACAGTGGGAACTATTGGAGGGGTTGTTTTGCAATCAAATACTGTACAGTGGGAACTATTGGAGGGGGTTGTTTGGCAAATCAACTACTGTACAGTGGGAACTATTGGAGGGGGCTGTTTGGCAATCAAATACTGTACAGTGGGAACTATTGGAGGGGGCTGTTTGGCAATCAAATACTGTACAGTAGGAACTATTGGAGGGGGTTGTTTGGCAATCAAATACTGTACAGTGGGAACTATTGGAGGGGGTTGTTTGGCAATCAAATACTGTACAGTGGGAACTATTGGAGGGGGTTGTTTGGCAATCAAATACTGTACAGTGGGAACTATTGGATGGGCTTGTTTGGCAATCAAATACTGTATAGTGGGAACTATTGGAAGGGCGTTGTTTGGCAATCAAATACTGTACAGTGGGAACTATTGGAGGAGGTTGTTTTGCAATCAAATACTGTACAGTGGGAACTATTGGAGGGCGTTGTTTGGCAATCAAATACTGTACAGTGGGAACTATTGGAGGGGGTTATTTGGCAATCAAATACTGTACAGTGGAACTATTGGAGGGGGTTGTTTGGCAATCAAATACTGTACAGTGGGAACTATTGGAGGGGGGTGTTTGGCAATCAAATACTGTACAGTGGGAACTATTGGAGGGGGTTGTTTGGCAATCAAATACTGTACAGTGGGAACTATTGGAGGGGGTTGTTTGGCAATCAACTACTGTACAGTGGGAACTATTGGAGGGGGTTGTTTGGCAATCAAATACAGTACAGTGGGAACTATTGGAGGGGGTTGTTTGGCAATCAAATACTGTACAGTGGGAACTATTGGAGGGGTTGTTTGGCAATCAACTACTGTACAGTGGGAACTATTGGAGGGGATTATTTGGCAATCAAATACAGTACAGTGGGAACTATTGGAGGGGGTTGTTTGGCAATCAAATACTGTACAGTGGGAACTATTGGAGGGGTTGTTTGGCAATCAAATACAGTACAGTGGGAACTATTGGAGGGGGTTGTTTGGCAATCAAATACTGTACAGTGGGAACTATTGGAGGGGGTTGTTTGGCAATCAAATACTGTACAGTGGGAACTATTGCAGGGGGTTGTTTTGCAATCAAATACTGTACAGTGGGAACTATTGGAGGGGGTTGTTTGGCAATCAAATACTGTACAGTGGGAACTATTGGAGGGGGTTGTTTGGCAATCAAATACAGTACAGTGGGAACTATTGGAGGGGGTTGTTTGGCAATCAAATACTGTACAGTGGGAACTATTGGAGGGGGTTGTTTGGCAATCAAATACTGTACAGTGGGAACTATTAGAGGGGGTTGTTTGGCAATCAAATACAGTACAGTGGGAACTATTGGAAGGGGTCTATCTATCTATCTATCTATCTATCTATCTTATTATCTATCTTACCTAACCTAACCTAACTATCTGTCTGTCTGTCTGTCTATATATCTGTCTGTCTGTCTGTCTGTCTGTCTGTCTGTCTGTCTGTCTGTCTGTCTGTCTGTCTGTCTGTCTGTCTATCTATCTATATATCTATCTATCTATCTATATATCTATATATCTATATATCTATCTATATATCTTATATCTTATATCTATATATCTATCTAAGAAATCAAGGGGCACTTGCCTTCTCCTTCAAGTCCATCACCTGTACAGTTTGGCAGACATTGCCTATATGCACTGTGGTCTGGAATCCCCTACAGATCTGTGTGTCATGGTACAGCAGGTAGATATCAGCTTCAAACTCGAGACATGATCCCAGCAGTTCCGTGCTCAGCAAAACCATACCCTGCCAACACAAGCACTTGTTTTAGGGGGTTCAAACCGCGCCAACATCTTAGGCCACACAGAGACTCTCCTGCTATTATCAGTGGAGGAAGACTCCGCGTACCCCCCGGGCAGTATTTCATGCACGGAAGAGCACCAGGCAGAACCACTGAATGCCTAGCCTCCGAGATATCCCTCCCAATACCTAGTATACTGTTTTATGACTGAATGCCTACATTCCAGAGATATCCCCCCAATACCAAGGTGTCTTATCATCATGCGGCGGAATGCATTCCATCCCGAGATTTTTTAGAGAATGCCGAGGGGTTGTGTTGAATTGGACTATTGAAATAAATCCACTAATGAACTGACAGGACAATGATCATCCATTTTAATATTCGTTGTGACCAGTATGCAACATGTCTACACTCTTAATATGTCATCATATTATATTCATGATAAACACTCAATCAGTAGTTTTTCATTACAAACAATGTGTAATGTACATGTATGTGTGATTGGCTGTATGATAGTGCATAATGTTTGAATGACACACACACACACACACACACACACACACACACACACACACACACACACACACACACACACACACACACACACACACACACACACACACACACACACACACACACACACACACACACACACACACACACACACACACACACACACACACACACACACACACACACACACACACACACACACACACACACACACACACACACACACACACACACACACACACACACACACACACACACACACACCACACACACACACACACACACACACACACCTCTCTCTCTCTCTCTCTCTCCTCCCCGTCTGATTCATATTACATCTAGTTGTTTTTATGTTTTTTACGTTATTTACAGTTTTTTACAGTTATTAACAGTTTTTTACAATATTACGAGATACCCCCTCAAGACCTAGGACTGAATGCAGTCCTTCCCGAGATACCCCCTCAAGACCTAGGAATCTGTCCTAAGACTGAATGCAGTCCTTCCCGAGATATTCCCCTCAAGACCTAGGAATCTGTCCTAAGACTGAATGCAGTCCTTCCCGAGATATCCTCTCAAGACCTAGGAATCTGTCCTAAGACTGAATGCAGTCCTTCCCGAGATACCCCCCTCAAGACCTAGGAATCTGTCCTAAGACTGAATGCAGTCCTTCCCGAGATATCCCCTCAAGACCTAGGAATCTGTCCTAAGACTGAATGCAGTCCTTCCCAAGATATTCCCCTCAAGACCAAGGAATCTGTCCTAAGACTGAATGCATTCCTTCCCGAGATATCCCCCTCAAGACCTAGGAATCTGTCCTAAGACTGAATGCAGTCCTTCCCGAGATATCCCCCTCAAGACCTAGGAATCTGTCCTAAGACTGAATGCATTTCTTCCCGAGATATCCCCTCAAGACCTAGGAATCTGTCCTAAGACTGAATGCATACCTTCCTGAGAATTCCTCTCTCCACATCTTCGATGGCCACGGTGGAGGCCTGTCCTGCTTGTATCAGCCTGCATGGCAGTCTGTGCCGGTGAACGGTTTTCACCTTGACCTTCTGGAACAGACCGTCGTCGCACGGACCCAACATCAACTCATCACCTTCACGCACAGATCCACTGAAATAATAGTGAACAGTTATGGCAGGGTCATATGTAGATCTCCAACGCTTCGATGCACTTAATTGGATCACGATTCTGAAACGCCGATTCATGGTCCATCATTTTTTATTCGGTACTTCTAACGTCGGTTTTTCATCAATTTTATCTACAAAACGCCGGCTTTTAAACACCAAACTGCGGTAAAAGCAAGAGTTATCCTAATACAAACAGAAAAATAAGATAAGCGATCTGATTGGCAGATTTCATGCCAGCATCCAATCAAAAATCATGTTAAAACAGAACTCTGTCTGAGCTAACCAATTAGGCGAGGCCGATGGTGGCAAGTATTAGGAAGAAACAAGTAAATGTAGGTAATATGGAAACTCCTGCAGGTACTTTGATAAATATATTTATAAAACATAATTACCAACTTACCAACAGTAGTTATAATTATTAAGGAATATATAAATGAAATCGAAAACGGCGCGGGCTTCAAGTGGATTGTTCAAGCTCTAGTTTATAGATAAACACCGCTGAACTTCCAAATATTCCGAAAAATAAAACCGCAGCATAAATGGATACTTCGATAAAGTGTTCTGTATGTCGCTTGGTCTAACCCCAAAAGCTCAGGGCTGGAGCTGGACCTTCAACAATAGGGAGACATTAGTATATACAGCATACAAAGGAGAAGTTAGCTGACTCAGCCATTATATGCTCTATATATCTACATTGTTAGCTGACTCAGCCATTATATGCTCTATATATCTACATCGTTAGCTGACTCAGCCATTATATACTCTATATATCTACATTGTTAGCTGACTCAGCCATTATATACTCTATATATCTACATAGTTAGCTGACTCAGCCATTATATGCTCTATATATCTACATTGTTAGCTGACTCAGCCATTATATGCTCTATATATCTACATCGTTAGCTGACTCAGCCATTATATACTCTATATATCTACATCGTTAGCTGACTCAGCCATTATATGCTCTATATATCTACATCGTTAGCTGACTCAGCCATTATATACTCTATATATCTACATCAAGCAACTTCTCTCAGAGCTGAAAATAGGGATACGTGAGGCAGTCAAATGAGACTATTTCTTCAAAATTGCTCTCTATCTCTTCATAAGCATGTACTCTGCCAGTAAACCAAATAATCTATCATCACCAATGCAACCCGAGTTCAATCCTCGGACCGGGAAGTATGTGAGATGGTACGGTGGTTGCCAGATCGGACAGGTGGGTTTTCTCCGGGTACTCCGGTTTCCGCCCACACGAATGACCACATTTACGCTTTCATCCGCGCCAATGAGAGTGATTAACATAAGTTAACTTCGCAATCATTGTAAAATAAATAAAGTTTAAAAAATAATCTATCAGTTCTGTAACCGCAACTAATGTGTTTGTCTGTAGGTTAACTTTAGGAACTGTACTTTTGAAACAACGACACTCTTCAAATAGAATTAATATTTCTGTGCCAGGCATTTTTCTTGCTGGAATCTTTATGTAAAAGTAAAGTAAAGTGTTTGTTTATTATAGTGTCACCACTATTGAAAGGGACAGGCATTACTGACTTATGAGACACCCTTTATGGACATCAGTATTTCCCGCATCCTATCGTTGTGAGCCAGACGCCTGACTGATAGGCAATCGGTAACCATTATTTATTTAACTAGCTGGTGGCTCACCAACCGGCCATATCAGAATGAACCCCTGACGAGGTTTCGAACCTTCGACCTCCCGCTCCGTAGGCGGACGCCTTAACCACTAGGCCACGGAGACAAGCTGTGTACAAGCTGATTCAGGATTGGTTGGTATAAAATGCTGAACATCTTTTTTTATTCACAGAATCAAGAATTCTTGGATATTTACCTATGAAGTCGGCCACCAACCACATTGCCTACACCTGGAACATTGAACACCTCATCTACCTGCATATAAATAGATTGTTGTTAACTCTTTGCATGCTGGGTAAAATAAAGGAATATTTCAAATAATTGTGGCAGACGACAATTCATCATAACTGAAAGTTCTGGAAACATATCATGGAATTTCCTTAGAAATGTGTCGTTACGAATTGCCTTATTTGCATATTTATTTACAAAATCACCCACATCTTTGTACATGTTGCAGGGTTCATTCTAGGTCAGAATTTTTGGGAGAAGTGAGAAAGCGCGTGATCACTTCCTTAAATGGTGTTCTTTAATATACTTCTGCAAAATAGCGTTAAAATGCACAGTACAACCATTAAATACAACATTTGAATAGAAGGAGTGCTTTATAATGGGCCAGTGTATCTTACTAGATAAAATTTTGTTTGAAAATCGTAAAAACCAAAAAATATTTTTTTAGGGAGAAGTGGGGCCACCAGAGGGCGAAGTCAGGGTCCCTAGGGCGACAATTTTGCCCACATCGCCCTCTAAACTGATCCCTAGGTTAAATGTGCATGTTATCAGTTTATTTTCCCATTTAATGAAAAATATGCAAAAAACGACATTAAACAAAGATGGAACAATTAACTCCATAAATTAAACAGATCTTCATAAAACAGTTTAAGAGTCTGATGACTGTTCTTTTCAAGTTATCTCAATTTCAAAACTGGAGCTGTTAAAATTTATATCCCTTTTAACCCTTTGTCTGCTGAGTAAATAAACTCACAATTACAAACAACATAGATCCAGATCAGTTACGCGTCTGAATATCTGATCAGGATCTATGTTGTTTGCTACTCAGCCAGGTGCTTTACCGCCACTATCCGAATAGAAATGTTTACCTGATATTCCGTTGGACTTTGAACTAGTTTATCCCTGTCCTTATTTAACGACGGGATAACATTTAAGAACTTGAATAAGAGATCCAGGTTAACTCCAGACACCGATGACACACGGAATATTGGCACTATCCTAAATGTGCAGAGAGAGAGAGAGAGAGATATGTAGATACATGGTATGTAATTGTCTTATAACATAATCCATAGCATAGTTTGTTCAACATTTATTTATTTATATTTCGGGTTTTACGCCTGCATCAGCACCATTTTGGGCTATATCGCCGGCGGGCAGTTTACCTAACAACACCTTTCCTGGGCAGGCTCCAGCGGTTAACCAGTACCTGGGTGCACCAACCTCCGTAAGAAACTGCCAACTTTTTCATATAAATGAGACACGGCCTGAGCGGGGCTCGAACCCGTGACCATCAGTGATGATAGGTTACAGTGATATACAAGTCAGCGACCTTAACCACTCGACCACGGAGGCGGACTGTTCAACATAGCCGTGGTTGTAGACCATATACAGTCAAACCTGTCTTTAGCAGCCAGTCAAGGTAATCACAGAAAGTGGCTGTTTAGCACAGGTGGCTGCTTAATAGAGGTCAAATGTATAATAAAAACAACATATTGGGATTCTGGAAATGGCTGTTTAATACAGGTTGGCTGCTTAATGGAGGTGACCACTAACACAGGTTTGACTACATCTAAATTTCTGGAAACTAATATATTCGTATTTGCAAACAACATAGAGCCAGATCAGGTGGCACAGAACATGCACAGACCATGCACAGCGGCTGATCTGGATCTGTGCAAACACCATAGAGCCATATCAGATGGCACAGAACATGCACAGCAGCTGATCTGGATCTGTGCAAACACCATAGAGCCAGATCAGATGGCACAGAACATGCACAGAACATGCACAGCGGATGATCTGGATCTGTGCAAACACCATAGAGCCAGATCAGATGGCACAGAACATGCACAGACCATGCACAGCGGCTGATCTGGATCTGTGCAAACACCATAGAGCCAGATCAGATGGCACAGAACATGCCCAGACCATGCACAGCGGCTGATCTGGATCTGTGCAAACACCATTGAGCCAGATCAGATGGCACAGAACATGCACAGAACATGCACAGTGGCTGATCTGGATCTGTGCAAACAACAGAGCCAGATCAGATGGCACAGAACATGCACAGACCATGCACAGCGGCTGATCTGGATCTGTGCAAACACCATAGAGCCAGATCAGATGGCACAGAACATGCACAGAACATGCCCAGCGGCTGATCTGGATCTGTGCAAACACCATTGAGCCAGATCAGATGGCACAGAACATGCACAGACCATGCACAGCGGCTGATCTGGATCTGTGCAAACACCATTGAGCCAGATCAGATGGCACAGAACATGCACAGACCATGCACAGCGGCTGATCTGGACCTGTGCAAACAACATAGAGCCAGATCAGATGGCACAGAACATGCACAGTGGCTGATCTGGATCTATGTTGTTTGCACAGCGACTGATCTGGATCTGTGCAAACAACATAGATCCAGATCTATATCGTTTGATATTCAGCTAAAATACTTGGCTATGCCACAGCTGATCTGGATCTATGTTGTTTGCACATTCCCTCCAATTTATTCAGCATTTTAAGGTTTAACCCTTTCTCAAATAGAAGTGCCTCATGACGACATTACCACATTATATATTCATTGACACTGTAGTTTCCAAACTAACATACATAATACAGGCCAGCATCTCGTGTACTGCCGGTAATATCTATGGAGGTGGTTTCAGCAGTTATGCGATCTACAGTCAAACCTGTGTTAGTGGTCACCTCTATTAAGCAGCCAACCTGTGTTAGTGGTCACCTCTATTAAGCAGCCAACCTGTATTAGTGGTCACCTCTATTAAGCAGCCAACCTGTATTAGTGGTCACCTCCATTAAGCAGCCAACCTGTGTTAGTGGTCACCTCTATTAAGCAGCCAACCTGTATTAGTGGTCATCTCCATTAAGCAGCCAACCTGTGTTAGTGGTCACCTCTATTAAGCAGCCAACCTGTATTAGTGGTCACCTCCATTAAGCAGCCAACCTGTGTTAGTGGTCACCTCTATTAAGCTGCCAACCTGTATTAAGCAGCCAGTTTCCAGATTCCCAATATGTTGTTTTATATATTTGACTTCTATTAAGCAGCCACCTGTGCTAAGCAGCCACTTTCTGTGTTTCATTTGCCTGCTTAAGACAGGTTTGGCTGTATATCTCTGATGTTATTTGATGGTGTTTATTCAAGCACATATGTACCGGCACAAAGATTTACCCAAATCTCGGTCAAAAGAGGGGCGGGGCATATTTGCCTCATATAGTCAGATGAGTATAAGAGACTTCATATTGCCTTTTCTCTCTCTCCTTTTTGGCGATGACTTCCATCAGGAATGAGGTCTCGAGAGCGATTTAACTAATGTAATCGAGTTAATATAAACAGTTTAAATTTTATTTATTTTAACGAGTGCGAAGCAAGTTTTAACAACTTATATTAATCACTCTCGTTGGTGCGGATGAATCTCCGATGAAAGCGTATATGTGGTCATTCGTGTGGGAGGAAACCGGAGTACCCGGAGAAAACCCATCTCTCCGATCTGGCGACCACCGTACCATCTCACATACTTGCCAGTCCAAGGATCGAACCCGGGCTGCATTGGTGAGAAGCGAGCGTGCTAACCATTGCACTAATTGGACAGTTAATATAAATTTCCATAAACCGCTGATGTTTTAAAGAATCGTACTACCAACATACTTATCAGAATCGAAGTTCTGGGCAGCAGTGATGGCATCATCCTCGGAGGCTATCCTCACGGGTATTTTCTTACATCCTGGTGATTTCAGAATTTTCTCTAGCTGGCTCACGGTCTTTTCTATCATGAACTTCCGACACATGTCAATCTTGGTAACAACAACGAACACTGGTACTTTCAAAGCCAGGGCAAATCCTAAATGCTCCTTCGTAGTACCCGCTAGAAATAATGTTAAACTTACAAAATTACAATCGTCATTCAGATACCTATATGTAGCATCACAATGCAACGGAACAAAATGGTGGCAGATCGAACTAGTCACAACCATGTCATTAGCAGACTCATCCAGTCATGTCATCTTCTACCAAACACGAACCCCTATAAGGCATTCAAGTACACGATGGGCACGTGTCAATTTGCATTGAACCTTCCACACATGAAAACTATAGCATGCTAATTAAGCATTTCTCATCAAGGTCTTAAATTTGTGGTTCACTCTAATCATGAAATCCACGAAAATTAGTGCAGATTGAATATTAATAATTTTACAGTAGCATTTCTTATTCCAGGGTTCATTCTAGAGGGCGACGTGGTTTTTTTTACAATTTTCATACAAGATTTTGTCCAGTAAGATACACTGGCCCATTATAAAGCACTCCTTCTATTCAAATGTTGTATTTAATGTCATACTGACACTGTGTATTTGAACCCTATTTTGCAGAAATTTATTAAATAACACCATTTAAGGACACGATCGTGCGCTTTCTCACTTCTCCCAAAAATTCTGACCTAGAATGAACCCTGACCCAAGGAATGATATGCGGACAGATTAATTAAAGTTAGCATTTTATATTTTAATATCTAATAGTTACGGCTATGGAGCAGGAGGTCGAAGGTTCGAACATCGTCAGGGGTTCATAACGTTTTTTTAAATTTTTTATTTTAAAAAAATAGTTTTTACCGCTCACTTATAAGATGGGGTGCCACTTTGAGGCCTGCCATGATCTGGTGGTAAAAAACTTGTCTTACAGCAGGTATAGATGGTAAGTAACGTACCCATTCCTGTGTTGGCACTGACCACCAACATAGAGAAGTCTGGCGAGTAGCAGGTGAGACCAAAGATGGTTGTCTTCATGTATTTATGATGCCCCGCCAGGTCCATTAGCGTGATGAGCTTGGTAGAGTTTTCACAGATCTCCTCCACGGACCGCGAGTCACTGTAGTTCACAACCTGAACATTACAACATAGATAGATAAATGATGACATAGATAAATGAATCAATTACGACATAGATAAATGAATGCCGCATATATGGCAACATCAAATACAGAGGAAAGAAACGTTCTTCTAGAATAGTGTGGCTTTTCCCATCAAGTATTTGTTTTCATACTAGACAAGATGAAAATAACAACGTGTATTAATAGGTTCATGGGAATTTTCTATTTATTATATAGCTTAAATTAAAAACATAACGTTCAATAGAAAGAAGTCCCACATAACAGTGGTGAACATATGGAATATATTTTTAACAGTCGTGTAAAACTGAAAATATTTGATATTCATAAGAAATAATATTTGTCTTGCATGGCGAATAAAACATGGCTTGAAGTGTTGACGCGTAGGAATTAACCATGCAGACCGTATGCATAAGCAGTTAATACCAGCTTTCAGAATGACATCCCATGTTTTATTCAATTATAAATATAAATATTATTTTGATTCTAACATGACCAAAATATGCAACAAGCGCAAAAATAGTTAGTGTTATTTTTTAGAAAGCGTAAATGACTACACAAAACTAAAGAAATGCTAGTAAAATGACGCCATGTTTAACATCACAAATACGGTAGTGTTGTATTGTTACTCTACCTCTCCGTCACTATTGAAGCCGACAATATCGTGGCTGATACACGATGTTCTACCGGTCTGTATCTCGTGTAGATGTCGGAACAAGTTCAGTCGTGATCTGCCACGCCCATTATCCAGCTCTCCATGGGTTAGCACGCCAAGCAGCGTACTCTTACCAGCATCAACATTACCCAACACCGACATCCTCAGGTCTATAAACTGTAAGTACATCGTATATATAACAATTAGTTTAAACTTGATTTATTTTACAACGATTGCGAAGCAAGTTTTAACAACTTATATTAATCACTCTCGTTGGTGCGGATGAATCTCCGATGAAAGCGTATATGTGGTCATTCGTGTGGGAGGAAACCAGAGTACCCGGAGAAACCCCACCTGTCTGATCTGGCGACCACCGTACCATTTCACATACTACACGGTCCGAGGATCGAACCCGGGTTGCATTATGGGTAGGATGTGAAAATATCAGAAACAGAAATGCATGTACGGGTAATTCAAATTTAATGTCATTTCCTACAAGGAATGAAACAATGCCTGTATATTAAGTTAACCCTTTCCCTCATAGAAGCACCTCTTGACACCATTATCAATACGACATACATTGACAATGTAATAGTCAAACCAATGCTCATAATAAAGGCCAGAATCTCATGTAGTTCCAGTAATATCTATGGAGGTAGGATAGATATGGCGACTACTTATCCACTGCATGATAGCTAAATGGCATTTGTATGGCGATATAATAGTATATTAACCTAGATCTCTATGTAGGAAAGGGTTAAATAGACTTAATTTCATATTCGATGGGTTCATTGCATATCATACCCACCCACCCCCTTACCCTTCATTTTTAGCATTTTCAATTTTTGAACAACATGGGTCGACACGTGTCTACAGTGCCTAAAGAAAGCTACGCCACTGTGTACCTGGCATGTAGGATTATTACTAGAGCATGTACCAGTTTTCTATAAACCATGTACAAAGATTGCATCATTAATATGAACTAGGTATTGCACAACATTACATTAATATCGAGCTGATCACAATGACTAACAACTTAATGTAGATCTACCCCACAGCAAGCAAGTGTTCCGTATTTCACCAGTATTGCATCAGACTCACACATGAAACAAACATAATATGGGTTAAATATTAATTAGTTTATACAAATTTATTTTAGCTTGATTGCAAAACAAGTTCTTACAACTTATATTAATCACTCTCGAGATGGATGCAGATCTTGTGTGAGGATGGATGCAGATCTTGTGTGAGGATGGATGCAGATCTTGTGTGAGGATGGATGCAGATATTGTGTGAGGATGGATGCAGATCCTGTGTGAGGATGGATGCAGATCTTGTGTGAGGATGGATACAGATCCTGTGTGAGGATGGATACAGATCCTGTGTGAAGATGGATGCAGATCCTGTGTGAGGATGGATGCAGATCATGTGTGAGGATGGATGCAGATCCTGTGTGAGGATGGATGCAGATATTGTGTGAGGATGGATGCAGATATTGGGATGCAGATATTGTGTGAGGATGGATGCAGATATTGTGTGAGGATGGATGATGCAGATCTTGGTGTGAGGATGGATACTGGATCCTGTGTGAGGATGGATGCAGATCCTGTGTGAGGATGGATGCAGATCTTGTGTGAGGATGGATACTGGATCCTGTGTGAGGATGGATACTGGATCCTGTGTGAGGATGGATGTGGATCTTGTGTGAGGATGGATGCAGATCTTGTGTGAGGATGGATACTGGATCCTGTGTGAGGATGGATGTGGATCTTGTGTGAGGATGGATGCAGATCTTGTGTGAGGATGGATACTGGATCCTGTGTGAGGATGGATGTGGATCTTGTGTGAGGATGGATGCAGATCTTGTGTGAGGATGGATACTGGATCCTGTGTGAGGATGGATACTGGATCCTGTGTGAGGATGGATGCAGATCTTGTGTGAGGATGGATACTGGATCTTGTGTGAGGATGGATGCAGATCCTGTGTGAGGATGGATGCAGATCTTGTGTGAGGATGGATACTGGATCCTGTGTGAGGATGGATACTGGATCCTGTGTGAGGATGGATACTGGATCTTGTGTGAGGATAGATGTGGATCCTGTGTGAGGATGGATGCAGATCCTGTGTGAGGATGGATACTGGATCTTGTGTGAGGATGGATGCAGATCTTGTGTGAGGATGGATACTGGATCTTGTGTGAGGATGGATACTGGATCTTGTGTGAGGATGGATGCAGATCTTGTGTGAGGATGGATACTGGATCTTGTGTGAGGATGGATGCAGATCTTGTGTGAGGATGGATACTGGATCTTGTGTGAGGATGGATGCAGATCTTGTGTGAGGATGGATGCAGATCTTGTGTGAGGATGGATACTGGATCCTGTGTGAGGATGGATGCAGATCTTGTGTGAGGATGGATGCAGATCTTGTGTGAGGATGGATGCAGATCCTGTGTGAGGATGGATACTGGATCTTGTGTGAGGATGGATGCAGATCTTGTGTGAGGATGGATGCAGATCCTGTGTGAGGATGGATACTGGATCCTGTGTGAGGATGGATGCAGATCTTGTGTGAGGATGGATACTGGATCCTGTGTGAGGATGGATGTGGATCCTGTGTGAGGATGGATGCAGATCTTGTGTGAGGATGGATGCAGATCCTGTGTGAGGATGGATACTGGATCCTGTGTGAGGATGGATACTGGATCCTGTGTGAGGATGGATGAAGGTCTTTCGTGCGACACCTTTTTATAGTGATCATTAATGCCAATTATTTCAGAATTCCTCCAAGCTTAGTTTAGTTTAAACATATTTTATTTTATCAATATTTACATCATGTTGTAACATTAATATACAAGAACAAATGGATTAAATCGGAAGCTAGTAGCTTATTTATATTTTCTCCAAGCTTGATAGTGTGGTAGATCAGACACAATTCTTCATATAACTTACTGCTGTGAACCAGTCACCCTCGAATATAACTCACTGCTGTGAACCAGTCACCCTCGAATATAACTCACTGCTGTGAACCAGTCACCCTCGAATATAACTTACTGCTAGTTGTTTTGGTGAACTCAGTACTTGTCTACACAATAACAGCTGCTATCATCTTTTAATCACATGCAAAAAGAGGGAATTTTAGTAGAACAGTGTAACCCTGATTGCTGCGCTGCGCATGTACTGTATTTCTATCACTATTACAGGTATACTCTTCTAGAGGTCAGCAATTACTGAAGATGATAATACCTTTTGATCATCTGGTACTCTGCGAACTAGGATTTCCAATGCCCTTCTTTCTTCCTCACCATCATTTCCTTCCACGCTACGATCCCGCAAAATTGTCAATGTAGCGCCAAGTCTAAAAATAAATATGAACCTGATAAGCCATTGAAAATATTTCTTGTCCTCCTTTTCTCCATAACAGATTAACAGTAGAGCAATCTGGCATCAATGATTCTTTGGATATATTTGCATGTTTTGGTGTAAGTCGAACCAACAGTTTACTCTGAGCCTTATTTCAGGCACGGACGGGCAACTGGGTAGAACCACCAGCCTTCCACATGTCAGTTGGATAGCTTCCTCACTTGAAAGAATCCGACACCTCCAGGTGATTTGAACCTAGTGTTGAGGGGTAAGTGATTTGAAGTCATTGACTGCAACCACTCGGCCATGGAGGCCCCTTCAATAGTTTATACAAATTTATTTTAGCTCAATTGCGAAACAAGTTATTACAACTTATATTAATCACCCGTGAGACCTCATTCCTGATGGAATCCATCGCCACAAGGGAGAGAGAAGAGGCAACGTGGAATTTAAGTGCCTTGCCTATGGACACAATCGTAACGACTACAGCTGAGGCCCCTTCAATGGATATTTCATCTGCTGTAGCTGTATAACCAGTCAATACCAACATATACTTGTACCCGTGTACGATTAATTAATGCTAGTTTATTTGTGTTATAAAATTATGTTCCCAACAAGAAATCCTATCTGAGTTGCATTGTTTTGAATACCATAAACAATGCCTACACTTGGTGCAATCTATACAAAATATGAAAAAACTTCTTTAACCCATTTCATTCTGGATACCGTTCAAACAGTATTTGCAAAGAACATAGAGCCAGATCAGCTGCCACGGAACGTTCCATCAGATCAGGCTCTATGCTGTTTGCTAT
The DNA here is from genome assembly GCA_014843695.1 of Archivesica marissinica. Taxonomy (NCBI): domain Eukaryota; kingdom Metazoa; phylum Mollusca; class Bivalvia; order Venerida; family Vesicomyidae; genus Archivesica; species Archivesica marissinica. The sequence continues at coordinate 48,559,345 of CM026398.1, read as the reverse complement.
TCAGATGATCTTGCTAAGACACTTGGCTATTTAGCAAACAACATAGATCCTGATCAGTATGCAGCGTTACGCTGCGGCTGATCTGGATCTATGTTGTTTGCAAACACCTTTAAATGTATCCAGAATGAAATGGGTTAACACATCTGGACAACATATCAATGGCCCAACAATGAATGAGTGAATAACACGCACGGTATTCATTATGTACATATATATACAGACTGGCCTGTCAATATATCCCACCTTTAACCCATTCAACACCAAGTAACTGACCTGGACTGGTGCATCATATTTTTAGACCAATAAATTAATAAGAAAATTACATTTGGACCAGTTCATTTATCAAAATGAGTAATTTTTCTCTAAAAATAGTAATATTACTGGCAAAAAGTGCAGATCCTGATGAGACGGCTCGTCACGAGCCGGCTCATCTGGATCTACACTTTTTGTACGCTTATTTAGAGGTCTGTGGTGTTGAAAGGGTTAAACCCCACACTTCATTTACGTACCTATCAGCCATGGTTTTGAGGGTATGCATAGAGGCTTTCAGTTCAGTATGTGTCAGACCAACTAGCAGTCCATTATCTTCTACACCTATCTCGTAGATAGCCTCCCCTTGTCCCTCTTCGAGACGCCATTTCATCTGTGTTACCAGGTGCTCTATTCTGTGGGCGCTGGGATTTACCAGCTTTAGCTGTAAGTGCAAATATCACTCAATGAACCATTTGCAAATATCACTCCATGAACCAGTTGCAAACATACCTCCATGAAGCAGTTGCAAACATGACTCCACGAACCAGTCGCAAACATACCTCCATGAAGCAGTTGCAAACATGACTCCATGAACCAGTCGCAAACATACCTCCACGAACCAGTTGCAAACATCACTCCACAAACCAGTTGCAAACATCACTCCATGAACCAGTCGCAAACATCACTCCACAAACCAGTTGCAAACATCACTCCACAAACCAGTTCCAAACATACCTCCATGAACCAGTCGCAAACATCACTCCACAAACCAGTTCCAAACATACCTCCATGAACCAGTCGCAAACATACCTCCATGAACCAGTCGCAAACATACCTCCACAAACCAGTTTCAAATATCACTCCATGAACCAGTTGCAAACATCACTCCATGAACCAGTCGCAAACATCACTCAACAAACCAGTTCCAAACATCACTCCACAAACCAGTTTCAAACATCACTCCACAAACCAGTTTCAAACATCACTCCACAAAGTCTGCAACATGTCGATGAAATATTACTTGATTTAATACTTTCTCCACACATTACGGTTTCGTTTGTCATGATTCCTACTAAAAATGAAACGTAACATTAACTGTTAATGTATGCATTAACCCTTTCAACCCCACAGGCCTCTAAATAGGCTTATGAAAAGTGTATATCCAGATGAGCCGGCTCGTAACGAGCGGTCTCATCAGGATCTGCACTTTTTTGCCAGTAATAATTATTACTATTTTTAGATCAAATTACCCATTTTGATAAATTAACTGGTGCAAATGTAATTTTCTTATTAATTTATTGGTCTAAAAATAGCACGCACCAGTCCATGTCAGTTACTTGGGGTTGAATGGGTTAATGAGCAAAATCATGAATTGACAAATTATAAAATTAACAGCAGACTCGAAACCATTGTTCAAGCACACATGCAGCCCCCAGTAAGATTCTACATTTTTTTATACTTTATTTATTTTACAACGATTGCGAAGCAAGTTTTAACAACTTATATTAATCACTCTCGTTGGCTAGGATGAAAGCGTATATCGAGGGCTTAGTGCGAAACTAGTCTATCTGACATTTTTCGTGAAATACACTTTTTTCCACTTTTAGATTGTACTTTATGGTTTACATCATGTCTAGAAATTTCTTTGTGATGCCCTGAAAAATAGCTGAGAGAAACACATATTTGTCCAACTAGTTTATCTACATATGTATTTTCTGGTCAGTGCGAAACTAGTATATTTGCGATGTGCAGATAGACTAGTTTTGCACTGAAGTAATTATTGATTGTTATATTGTCCGACTAGTCCATTTGACATGAATATATTTTATTCTAAGCTGTGTAACACTAACCTTTTGATATCATAATAACTTTTTATCTATTTATTTATTTTCTCTCTGATGTAAAAAAAAATTAAAGCATTTTTAAATAAATCAATCTAAACTAGTGTTTTTAGCGATTTAAACTGACACTCAAAGCAGATTTCAGTAGGATCTACAATGATTCATTATAACTTTAGTATTTAAAACTTGATTTCAAATACTTTGTCTTCCAAACTTTTAATTAATAGTCTTTTTTTGCAGATAACGGTATTCAATCACTCAGCTCAGTGCGAAACTAGTCTATCTGACAGTAGTATGTTACTGTTACAAAAATTGAAACATAATTTTGATCAATTGTGATTTTTTTTCAATTGTGTATGATATTTTACTAAAACTGCACAGAACGATTATTCAAAAAGTAAAAATCTTAATGTATTACACCTTGGTACATACTCAAGGTTTACCCTGCTATTATTTTATTTCACTAACTGTTCATATAAATCTCATTTGAAGAATTAGTAATTAAACTAGTTCAAGTCAGAATCAAAGCAATGCTAAACATATTTATTTTTTATTTAGTGCAAGCAAAACTAGTACAGTTCTTGTTCAACTGCAAATGTACTAGTTTCGCATTAAGCAATTTTCTGTAACTTTCACAAAAATCTGCAAAAATCAATACATATTATCACTGAACTGTATAAAGTTGTGACATCATAGTGATGACATCACTGCACAGTTTCAAGAAAGAGATCTGGAGTTTGGCTGGAGAGGTTCTTCAACAACATTTTTTGGACTAATCAGTCAAGAAGAAACTTGTGCATTCTTCACTACACAGTTTTTGTGGTAAGTATAAAAAATGAGATATTTGTTGGATCACTATTGTTGTGTTAATACAGAAAAAATAACTTTCTCAAAATAAATTCTCATTTTCATCCAGTCTGGAATCTTAAACCTAGTTTTATCCTTTTTTTTGTTTTTGGCTTGAGAATTATTCATTTCCCGACTATTAACCCATTCAACCCCAAGTAACTGACATGGACTGGTCCATGATATTTTCAGACCAATAAATTAATAAGAAAATTACCTTTGGACCAGTTCATTTATCAAAATAGGTAATTTTATCTAAAAATAGTAATAATTATTACTGGCAAAAAAGTGCAGATCCTGATGAGACGGCTCGTCACGAGCCGGCTCATCTGGATCTACACTTTTCATAAGCCTATTTAGAGGCCTGTGGGGTTGAAAGGGTTAATCACTGATAAATAAATGAAAATGAGAATTGCCAACAAAAAAACAGCACACATCAAAACTGAAATGGACATTGTACTTAGAGATGGTGATAGAATTATGTGGTCATTCATATGGGAGGAAATCGGAGTAGTACTGTACCTGGAGAAAACCCACCTGTCCGATCTGGCGACCACCGTACCATCTCACATGCTTCCCTGTCCAAGGATTGAACCCGGGCCGCATTGGTGAGAAGCGCTCACGCTAATCGGACAGATTCTACGTTAAAATAATAACTGATCCATACGACAATTATATATTTAGTGTATCATACCTTATATTCTATGTTGCCTTCTTCAACCTGAAAGAGACAGATGGAACATTATGCTTGATTGTAAATCTGTACTAAATAATACTGTACATAATAGTGATCTTGTCAACGTGTACCATCAAACTCGTAATTATTTTGCATATAGCTTGTCATTTGTATCATTGAAATTAGTCAACTTATGTGCATTTCTGACATCTATCCCCTTAATGTGCGTTTCTCACGTAGCCCCTTAATGTGCGTTTCTCACATAGCCCCTTATTGTGCATTTCTCACATAGCCCCTTAATGTGCGTTTCTCAATAATAGCATTTTTTGTTTTTGGACTAATCGAACATTATTTATTCTCAATGTTTACTTGTGTTAACATGAGTAAAGTAATACATGTACAATGTATGTATGCGTGAGAGGGTGCAGCAGGATACATAGATAGTATGTATTCATGAGAGGGTGCATACATAGATAGACATATTGATGAGTGTAGGACATAATCTCCCCACCCTTGATTATTGACACAGGCGGACATAATCCACACCATATAAAACACGAGGTACATGTATGTATGAGTATGACGTACATGTATGTATGTATGAGTATGACGTACATGTATGTATGTATGAGTATGACGTACATGTATGTATGTATGAGTATGACGTACATGTATGTATGTATGTATGAGTATGACGTACATGTATGTATGTATGAGTATGACGTACATGTATGTATGTATGAGTATGACATACATGTATGTATGAGTATGACGTACATGTATGTATGTATGTATGAGTATGACGTACATGTATGTATGAGTATGACGTACATGTATGTATGAGTATGACGTACATGTATGTATGAGTATGACGTACATGTATGTATGTATGAGTATGACGTACATGTATGTATGTATGTATGAGTATGACGTACAGTATGTATGTATGAGTATGACGTACATGTATGTATGTATGAGTATGACGTACATGTATGTATGTATGAGTATGACGTACATGTATGTATGTATGAGTATGATGTATGTATGAGTATGACGTACATGTATGTATGAGTATGACGTACATGTATGAGTATGACGTACATGTATGTATGTATGAGTATGACGTACATGTATGTATGAGTATGACATACATGTATGTATGTGTATGACGTACATGTATGTATGAGTATGACGTACATGTATGTATGAGTATGACATACATGTATGAGTATGACGTATGAGTATGACGTACATGTATGTATGAGTATGACGTACATGTATGTATGAGTATGACGTACACTCCCCCATTCAGATTCAAGGTAGGACTCTACTTCTAAGATACCTAACCAAAGACAGAGGGGGGGGGGGTTGTCCTCATGTTTTAAGATGATACTCAATGTACGAAAATAAATGTTGTGTCATCATATATTCTTGGACTTGGGAAACCCATTCAAATCTAAAGATACATTGGACTTGTTTCTAATATTAGAATTTTTATTACAGATAAATTGTATATGAATCAAGAATGCACAAACAATATATCATGGTTTGTCGGTGAATAACTTCTAGTAAGAACCGGGACCTCTAAGGTTTGTCAGTGAATAACTTCTAGTAAGAACCGAGTATCGAACCTCAGACTGTTCGATTCCAAATCCGCAGCTGTAGCACTGATGCCACACACTTGCATGATGTGAACATTCAAATGTTAATATCTATAAAGATATTTATTAAGACTGATATGATGGTCGTCATGAACACTGAATAGTATATACGTTGTCAAGTTCAAGGCCACTAAACTGACAAGTGTTACGTTGACCCAGTAGTAGTGCATCGACATAAACTGATATAAATTACTAATTAAACATATATATATATATAGTCACAACAGTTTACACATTACTCTTTGCTACAAACCAATGGCGGTGTCGTTTGAATGATCTCTATCAATACAAGATTGCAACATTATTAAAATTTAAAAATAATAACAAACTGAAACTGGTCTACCTCTGGTGGCAAATTTGCTGGCAGCTTTTCCTTTTCTGTGGGCTCATATCGTTCTAATTCGTCTTCCATGACTAGCCTACTGGTAGTTCGGTCGTATATGTAACGAATGCTTCCAGTTTAGATACCTGATTTCCCCAGAATACATTTCAATCAATTACGAAACGTAAATCAGCTGGAAATCTTGCATCGTCTTTCCGCCATATTGCATCAGACGTTGCCCGGATGAAAACAAATATCGATACAAGGGAGGTAACATAGAGGCCCGGCTATATGGTCGCTAGAGCCTCGGCCTCGAGACAAGTTGGCCCTACGTCACTTCGGCCCTAAGACATGTCGGCCCCAATTATTTTTTTACATATAGTTTTATGGTCAAAAGAATGAATTAATGCCCCCTCCCTATTATGTGTGGCGTCCGTGGTCCAATGGTAGAGCGTCGGATTTGGAATCGAACGGTCCGGGTTCGATACTCAATCAGGCCACGTATGTAGTGTCATTGAGCAAGGCACCTCACACACTTTGCTTAATACAGGTTAACCGCTATGGTCGGCTAAGCATACCCAGGAAAACATGTCTAGGTCCCCGCAAGGGGTTTGACATTAATGGTACATACATACATACTACATCTTTTTTCTTAACAGGGCCAAAGTGTCGATGCCTTTTAGGGCCAAACTGTCTGTGGCCCCGAGGTGTCTTAGGGCCAATGTGTCGCTTTACAATATGGTCTAATAAAGGAGACCCATTCTAAATCAGTAAAAACATAATTTAATGCAGCTATGTGAAAGAGAAAAACGAACAGATTAGTAGTTAACACTGTTACACACTGGACTGCAAATACAGTGGTTACAAGTGGAATTCCTCATTTTTTCTCCCTTTGATATTTGTATGTTCCAATAATGTCAAACACCATGCGGGGACCTAAACATGTTTTCCTGGGCAGACTTAACCGACCTAAGCGGTTAACCAGTACCAAGCAATGTGTGTGAGGTGCTTTGCTCAATGACATTACATACATGGCCTGACCGAGTATCAAACCTGGGACCATTTTTTTCAAATCAGAGGCTCTACCACTGGACCACGGATGCCACACTTGGGAGCATTATCATACATCATCTTTGAGCTCCTCTCCCCCCTCATCTTTTGATGACACCTTTCTGGGCCACCAAAATAAGGCTATCATCGTCGTTGGTTCTTCATCATCTGTTTGTTTTGGTGCTAGAGGGTATTCTCTGTGTGACTATGTAGGGAGGTAACACTTCTTCCCCTCATCAAGGTAAGATAAACTGGGTGTGCCAAGCTAGGATAAACTGGGTGTGCCAAGGTAGGATAAACTGGGTGTGCCAAGGTAGGATAAATGAGGTGTGCCAAGGTAGGATAAATGAGGTGTGCCAAGGTAGGATAAACTGGGTGTGCCGAAGTAGGATAAACTGGGTGTGCCAAGGTAGGATAAATGAGGTGTGCCAAGTAGGATAAACGGTGATAAATGAGGTGTGCCAAGCTAGGATAAACAAGGTGTGCCAAGGTAGGAAAAGAGGTGTGCCAAGGTAGGATAAACTGGGTGTGCCAAGCTAGGATAAACTGGGTGTGCCAAGGTAGGATAAATGAGGTGTGCCAAGCTAGGATAAAATGGGTGTGCCAAGCTAGGATAAACTGGGTGTGCTGAGGTAGGATAAACTGGGTGTGCCAAGGTAGGATAAATGAGGTGTGCCAAGCTAGGATAAACAAGGTGTGCCAAGGTAGGATAAATGAGGTGTGCCAAGCTAGGATAAATGAGGTGTGCCAACTGTCACTGCCAAGCTAGGATAAATGAGGTGTGCCAAGGTAGGATAAATGAGGTGTGCCAAGGTAGGATAAACTGGGTGTGCCAAGCTAGGATAAATGAGGTGTGCCAAGGTAGTAGTGCCAAGGTAGGGTAAATGAGGTGTGCCAAGGTAAGATAAACTGGGTGTGCCAAGGTAGGATAAATGAGGTGTGCCAAGGTAGGATAAATGAGGTGTGCCAAGGTAGGATAAACTGGGTGTGCCAAGGTAGGATAAATGAGGTGTGCCAAGGTAGAATAAATGAGGTGTGCCAAGGTAGGGTAAACAAAGTGTGCCAAGGTAAGATAAACTGGGTGTGCCAAGGTAGGATAAATGAGGTGTGCCAAGGTAGGATAAATGGGTGTGCCAAGGTAGGATAAAAGGTGTGCCAAGGTAGGATAAATGAGGTGTGCCAAGGTAGAATAAATGAGGTGTGCCAAGGTAGGGTAAACAAAGTGTGCCAAGGTAGGATAAACAAGGTGTGCCAAGGTAGGATAAATGAGGTGTGCCAAGCTAGGATAAACTGGGTGTGCCAAGGTAGGATAAAGGTAGGTGTGCCCAAGGTAGGATAAATGAGGTGTGCCAAGGTAGGATAAACTGGGTGTGCCGAGGTAGGATAAACTGGGTGTGCCAAGGTAAGATAAATGAGGTGTGCCAAGCTAGGATAAACAAGGTGTGCCAAGGTAGGATAAATGAGGTGTGCCAAGGTAGGATAAACTGGGTGTGCCAAGCTAGGATAAACTGGGTGTGCCAAGGTAGGATAAATGAGGTGTGCCAAGCTAGGATAAACTGGGTGTGCCAAGCTAGGATAAACTGGGTGTGCTGAGGTAGGATAAACTGGGTGTGCCAAGGTAGGATAAATGAGGTGTGCCAAGCTAGGATAAACAAGGTGTGCCAAGGTAGGATAAATGAGGTGTGCCAAGCTAGGATAAATGAGGTGTGCCAACTGTCACGCTAGGATAAATGATGTGTGCCAAGGTAGGATAAATGAGGTGTGCCAAGGTAGGATAAACTGGGTGTGCCAAGCTAGGATAAATGAGGTGTGCCAAGGTAGAATAAATGAGGTGTGCCAAGGTAGGGTAAACTGGGTGTGCCAAGCTAGGATAAACTGGGTGTGCCAAGGTAGGATAAATGAGGTGTGCCAAGGTAGGATAAATGAGGTGTGCCAAGGTAGGATAAACTGGGTGTGCCAAGGTAGGATAAATGAGGTGTGCCAAGGTAGAATAAATGAGGTGTGCCAAGGTAGGGTAAACAAAGTGTGCCAAGGTAGGATAAACAAGGTGTGCCAAGGTAGGATAAATGAGGTGTGCCAAGCTAGGATAAACTGGGTGTGCCAAGGTAGGATAAACAAGGTGTGCCAAGGTAGGATAAATGAGGTGTGCCAAGGTAGGATAAATGAGGTGTGCCAAGGTAGGATAAATGAGGTGTGTCAAGGTAGGATAAACAAGGTGTGCCAAAGCAATAGAGAAACATGATTCTCCTATCGATGACCAAATTGGGCGACTTCTGGTACCACATTCTCAATGTTGAGTGTGTGTGCGTGTCCTAGATGCAGGATTTGGATGTGATAATGACTACTATTCTGTAACAGCAAGTTAAAACAAACAATATAACGGTTAGCCACTCTCCTGAATTGACTTTGAATCTATGCTAAGCACGTGATACTGTAGTTTAGAGATAATTTAAATCTGACCAATCTGAAAATAAATATGCACAGGCATTAATGTGAGATATAACGGTAAATCTGCACAATAAATGTTGTTACTCAGACCCTATTTACTATATTTTGTTATGTCAATAAACGTTGAATACCAAAAAAAAATTAAATTAAAATATTGTTTTTAAAAAAAGTTAAAACAAACAACTGTTTTCATATAAAATTGTAAGTTTATTATACAATATTACAGACGATTAAAATAAAAGGCAAAGCAGAATACGCTACAGGTCATCCATACATTATATATATAGACAGCAATGTATAAATCCAATCATCATTAGTAATTGTATAACAGTCAATCTAAAGTGAAAGTGAAATTAAAACAGTTAATTGATCAAGTAGAAACCTCTTTGTTTGCGGTATAGTCGGTACACAGTGATATCGGCAGCTTAGGTCACATGGCATTTCCCGCATTTACTAGTACATCAGAAACAGATGGGCATCTGGTAGAACCACTGACCTTCTGCGAGCCAGCCGGATAGCTTCCTCACATGCAAGGAATTTACACAACTGTTATGACTCGGATATACCCCTGTAACCTGTTTCCTGACTTACAACTCGGGTGAGAAATCAACACGTTCGCACACTATATAATACATGTACAAGAATTTCTGGTCTTTTGGACACACCCTCTACATCCACTAAAATACAAATATAGTTCAAATTCAATCCGTGTACCAAAAATACATACAGAAACGTTACCTAACACTACTACTTTGCACATATTGTTTATTGCAGCTCAACTCGTACCAGGAAGTATCTGGTACGATTAGTCAGCATTAGTTTATATACCTCATTTATAAATCATTGCGGTTCAAAAACGAATGATACACAATAACGTAACAAAAGATCTGTAATATGTGCTCTAACAACAATGTATACCAAATAAATGTGGTATAAAATAGCAAGAAAACAATTCATGCAGGCTTCGTATAGATCATAATTATGTCTAAATGAGATGCCGACATAATACCCTATCATAATTATGTCTAAATGAGATACTGACACAATCCATATCATAATTATGTCTAAATGATGTACCAACATAATCCCTATCATAATTATGTCTAAATGAGATACCAACATACCCCCCCCCCATGTTTTTAACACCGGAGGACAAAATCCCATCGTCTAGGGTTAGGGTCCTACCTCGAGTTTGAATGGGGGGGGATTATGTCATACCTGGGATCTATATGGAGTGGATTATGTCTGCCTGTGTCAAAAAACTTGGGGGGATTATGTCAAGGGTGTGGGGGGATTATGTCAAGAGTATGGGGGGATTATGTCAAGGGTGTGGGGGGATTATGTCAAGGGTGTGGGGGGATTATGCCCAATGTGTGGGGAGATTGTGCCCAGTGTGTGGGGGATTGTCCAGGGTGTGGGAGGATTATGTCCAGGATGTGGGGATTGATTATGCCAGGGGTTGGGGGATTATATCCAGGGTGTGAGGGGATCATGCCCAGGGTTGGGAGGATTATTTCCCGGGTGTGAGGGGATCATGCCCAGGGTGTGGGAGGATTATTTCCAGGGTGTGGGAGATTATCTCGTCTAGATCATTACACACTTTTAATCTTCATTAGCACATGATTGTACAACTAAAAAAATACAATGAGCTTACCAAGCTGTTCGAAGTTCGAACTCAAGCTGTCTGATTGGTTGAGCTGAGTGCAAACCTCTGGATCAACTAATCATATCACTTAAGCAAGAGTTTTAGATAATAAAATATTATAACCTACAGAGCTACACAGAATCCTTGTAGCGAATACCATATGTATTAACTATTAACCCACTGAACACATGAATGAATGCTACAAACACTGAGCAAAACACGTTATGTTATATTTCGGGTTTTACGCCTGCATCAGCACCATTTTGGGCTATATCGCCGGTGGGCAGTTTACCTAACAACACCTTTCCTAGGCAGGCTCCAGCGGTTAACCAGTACTTGGGTGCACCAACCTCTGTAAGAAACTGCCAACTTGTTCATATAAATGCTGAGCAAAATATGATATACAGTCAAATCTGTGCTTACGATCATATCCAGTAAGCAGCCAACCTGCACCACAGGAACTTGACATTTTATCCATTAGGCACCAAAAATCTTTTTATACTAGGGTGCTAGGATAGAGGTACAAAGCCGTATCGATAAAATCTCAAGTTCCTGTGCCTGCACTAAGCTTCCGCATTGCTAAACTGACATTTTATTACATAATTGACATCTATTAAGCAGGCATTTTATGTACCTGTTACTTCCTAGTCGCTGGTTGTTTAACCCATTCAATACCAAGTAACTGACATGGACTGGTCCATGGTATTTTTAGACCAATAAATTAATAAGAAAATTACATTTGGACCAGTTCATTTATCAATATGGGTAATTTTGTCTAAAAATAGTAATATTACTGGCAAAAAGTGCAGATTCTGATGAGATGGCTCATCACGAGCCGGCTCATCTGGATCTACACTTTTTGTAAAACCTATTTAGAGGTCTGTAGTACTGAATAGGATAAAAAAAGATTGACTTATAAAAGAGGGTATATGATCAGTATAAAGGCAGAAACGTTTTTCTCCCCGATTAGTTTTATCCTATATGGTGAACAAGTTTGTATTCCCATTTTATGTTATACCGTACACCTGACTAAACATTCCTGAAAGTTAACAAAATAATAGTGTGTTCTGTTTGGATTTCGAGTCACACCAACAGTTAAGGTTATATAGCGACTTTCCAGGTAAAAACTGGTGGAGGAAGGCCCCAGGGTGCCCATCCGAGTAGAGTATTGTTTCAGGCAATCACCCTTCCACAAGCCAACAGGAGAGCTTCCTCACAATTTTTAACACCACCAGTGGGATTCGCACTTACAATGGTGAGAGGCAAGTTATCAACGACTTCAACAACTCAGCCACGGAGGCCAAACAAAACAATAGTACTATATGAAATGCTCCAATTCTTAACTCTTTGCATGCTGGGTAAAATAGAGGCTATAAATAAATACATTTGTAGTTGTAGCAGTACAACATTACAGACGGATCTGTAGTCCAGTGGTAACACGCTGGACTGGTAATCTAGGGATCGCAGGTTCGATCCCCCGTCTGACCCTAATAAAATTAACAGTCTTTCAGATGGGACGTTAAACCGAGGTCTCGTGTCGGTGCTTTACACCGTATACATAGAAGAACCAGAGGAGACTCTGGAATTGGTCTCTGTATCATGCACTATCCTTCAACATCTAAAAATGACTAATCTCTTCAGGAGGCGCCGCTCATGTGAGCAACCGGTAGCGACGATAAATAAACGTAAAACACACAGACAACATTTCATGTATTTTTCTTATTTGTAACTGAAATTCAACGACATATTCAACCGTTATTTTCACCGCGGTAATATCTGTTGACGAAAATTGTTTATACATGTATATTTCAAAAAGTTCTCCAACTGACCCGACTGTTGCACACATGAAGTTTGTAGCAAACCATACGTATGAAGTGGGTACAAACTTAACATCAAATTGAAATATGTTTTTAACCCTTATCCTTCTGAATAAATTTGAAGGAATGTGCAAACAACATAGATCGAGATCATCCATGGCGTAACACTGCGTCTGATCAGGATATATGTTCTCCGCTATTCTGTCAAGTACTATAGATCCCCTATCCAAATAGCAAACAACACAGCATAGAATCCAAATAGCAAACAACACAGCATAGAATCCAAATAGCAAACACACAGCATATAATCCAAATAGCAAACAACACAGCATAGAATCCAAATAGCAAACAACACAGCATAGAATCCAAATAGCAAACAACACAGCATAGAATCCAAATAGCAAACAACACAGCATAGAATCCAAATAGCAAACAACACAGCATAGCGCTGATCAGACATTCTTTTCCGTCTGATCTGGCACTATGCTGTTTTGCATGTTCTGTGCCATCTGATCTGGCACTATGCTGTTTGATCTGGCACTATGCTGTTTGATCTGGCACTATGCTGTTTGATCTGGCACTATTTTGATCTGGCACTATGCTGTTTCGCATGTCCTGTGCCATCTGATCTGGATCTATACTGTTTGCAAAAGCGACTTTATTCATGATTAGCGGAACAATGTATAAGAGACACAAAACAGACACATTAAATATTGTAATGCAAACCTCTCAATAAATACTCCATATTATAAAGTACCATTTACAACATGTTATTTACACAGTTCAATTGATATGGAGAATAATGTTCGGTTATTAAACAAGTTATGTTCCCTAATAATGAAAACTCATATCATCAATATCATCATCATCATCATCATCATCATCATCATCATCATCATCATCATCATCATCATCATAATCATGTATTCTTCATCATCATCATCATCATCATCATATACATGTATCATCATCATCGTCATCATCGTCATCATCATCATCATCGTCATCATCATCATCATCACCATCATCATAATAATAATCACCATCATATTCATAATCATCATTCATCATCATCACCGTCATCATCATCATGTATTACATCTAATCTACACTGGCCCAATGGTACATGTACAAACTGCACACCAAGGACCAATAGCATGGCAAATATCGGCAATTGACAAATTTAGTCAATGACTACATTCTAAATAACCTACTGTCGTATTTGTTTTGTTTGTTTTGGGGGTTTAAGTCATAAGGCAACTATCCTGGTATTATTGATGGACGAAGACACCGGGTACCCCACCTAAGGAGGAAGACACCGGGTACCCCACCTAAGGAGGGAGACACCGGGTACCCCACCTAAGGAGGAAGACACTGAGTACCCCACCTAAGGAGGAAGACACCGGGTATCCCACCTAAGGAGGAAGACACTGGGTACCCCACCTAAGGAGGAAGACACCGGGTATCCCACCTAAGGAGGAAGACACTGGGTACCCCACCTAAGGAGGAAGACACTGGGTACCCCACCTAAGGAAGGAAGACACCGGGTACCCCACCTAAGGAACCCCACCAAGGAAGACACTGGGTACCCCACCTAAGGAGAAACACCGGAAGACACCGGTACCCCACCTAAGGAGGAAGACACCGGGTACCCCACCTAAGTAGGAAGACACCGGGTACCCCACCTAAGGAACACCGGGTACCCCACCTAAGGAGGAAGACACCGGGTACCCCACCTAAGGAGGAAGACACCGGGTACCCCACCTAAGGAGGAAGACACCGGGTACCTCACGTAAGGAGGAAGACACCGGGTACCTCACGTAAGGAGGAAGACACCGGGTACCCCACCTAAGGAACACCGGGTACCCCACCTAAGGAGGAAGACACCGGGTACCCCACCTAAGGAGGAAGACACCGGGTACCCCACCTAAGGAGGAAGACACCGGGTACCTCACGTAAGGAGGAAGACACCGGGTACCTCACGTAAGGAGGAAGACACCGGGTACCCCGACACAGTCTCAAGTTTTATGGAAGCAAACGGGACTGACAACTTTGGTTTCACATCTCATTTACATCAAAATGAGGTATGGATCCAAGATGTACACAACTGATGGAGAGAGATGCAGCAAAAGCAAGTGTTCACATCCCATTTATCGTCATCTGAAAGGCCTGGAACCAGGATTCCACCGGTGCCGGTCGCCAATGGCGGCGCAAATTGCGACAAAACAGAGGAGTTTGATAGCAATTCAATGATGAATACATAAAAGTAATAGACGTCATTATTACACCTTTTAACCCTTTCAACACCACAGACCTCTATATAGGCTTACAAAAAGTGTAGATCCAGATGAGCCGGCTCGTGACGAGCCGTCTCATCAGGATCTGCACTTTTTGCAAGTAGTATTACTAATTTTAGACAAAATTACCCATCTTGATAAATGAACTGGTCCGAATGTAATTTTCTTATTCATTTATTGGTCTAAGAATATCATGGACCAGTCCATGTCAGTTACTTGGTGTTGAAAGAGTTAACAGCAGGTACAGTACACATGTACATACGTAGTTATGTACAATATACGTAGTTATGTACAATATACTGGCTTGTGTGTTCTGTATCTCGGAATACATTTGCAGGGTTCTGTTTTACAAAATCTCGTACTAAACATGTGAATATTGTAAATGGCTTGTTTAATACAGGTTAGTTGTTTCACAGAGGTGTCTCCTGCCTACATTTGCTATGCTTATCTTCATGCAATATGAATTTGCTATGAAACATAATCACGAAGAATCGTGACAAATTATGAAAATACGAGAGGTGCCAAAATAATCTAACCTAATGCATGTACAAAGGACTGTAATATCATCACATCATGAATGCAATCGTAGGGTTTTTTCTCGAGTGGAATGGCAGGGCACCCCACCCTGCACATTTAGCCCCGAAATATTGCCTGTTTTAAATAATTTTGTTTAGCCCCGAAATATTGCCTGTTTTAAATAATTTGTTTAGCCCCGAAATATTGCCTGTTTTAAATAATTTGTTTAGCCCCGAAATATTGCCTGTTTTAAATAATTTGTTTAGCCCCGAAATATTGCCTGTTTTAAATCATTTGTTTAGCCCCGAAATATTGCCTGTTTTAAATCATTTGTTTAGCCCCGAAATATTGCCTGTTTTAAATCATTTGTTTAGCACCGAAATATTGCCTGTTTTAAAACATTTTTTAACAAATTAATTTTTTTTTTATATAAGCCTCAATAGGTAAGTGCCTTCAGATGGGCAGACCTATATAACTAGAACTTGTCCGCACATTTCACCGTCATACTGCCTTTTTGATTAAGCACAGTAAGTTAGCAACATTTTCATGGGGCTAACACCAAAATACCCCCTCCTGCACCTCATCGCGGCTCAAAATGCACCCTGCCTCTTTTCTGACCCACCCTGCCCCTTTTCTGACCCACCCTGCCCCTTTTCCGACCCACTCTAGAATAAACCCTACATTAATGTACAAAAACAAACCAACATGTTTCTAGGATTCAAATAATAATGTACTTTGGTCCATCAACTTATTATGCATAGATTGTAGAACAATACATTTGAGCTAACTAAGAAAAAATGGAACACAATTATGAATATTTTAATTTTACACGGCTGGTTTATATGCGGGAAACTTATATGAAACATAAGTGTATCTAGGGGAAATATCGACAGTCCACATATATAGTCTGTTTATTACCCATTAGTGAAGAGAAATATTTAGCCTTCAACTTTTGTTCTCCAAATCAGGAAATGTATGATTTACGTTTATTTAGCGTCGCTACCGGT